>JAUBNY010000244.1:3915069-3926442 GCA_032275445.1 Crypturellus soui
TTTTTAATCAGCTTTCAGATTCTCTCTCCTACAAATTAATTATCAAAAACTCTATTAGTTACTTTGCTCCATCACTTCAACTTGGGCAATATTATACTACCTTATAATTCACACTTTAATATGGCATATGATTTTATTAGTGTATTCTATCAGTTTTGATGGAAGTTGAAGGCTTCAGGATGAAATCTTTTCTCCTCTATCTAATAAAGATTATTAAGAATTTAAATAAGACTTGGGAGTGAGGATAATTTAGAAACCAAAGTAATGGCTATACACATATTTCACAACAGTGGGTTCATTAGCAGGCTGATATTCAGTCAATGGGATTAAAGCGTCTCATTCGTTGTACTAAACAGATTTCCACTCAGTGCCCTTTTACCAAAATCTTAAACTCACACTTAAATTGCAGGCCCCAAAGTGTGACAAAACTGTAAATCTGTGCACAGCCTTTTCCAGCATCTTTGGATTTGCAAACAGCAGCTGCAGCCCAGAATAAAATGGAAGACTAGGAAATCTGCAAACACACCTTCATATACTACTTTTTTTTCCCCTTTCTTCCCTTATTTTTTTTAAATTCTCATTAATTGGATGCAAATATGCCCGGGGGCTTTAGCAGCTGCGCTCGCACCGCTGGTGCTTCCCATCGCAGTTCACAGCAGCCGTGAGAGGGGCGCCCGGCTCCCTGCCCTCGGCCGCGGCTGCGGCTGCCCCTGCGGGGGCTGTTCTGCCCCTGCGGGGGCTGTTCTGCCCCGCGGACACCCCCGGCAGCAGCGAGCTCGAGCTCGCTAAGGTCGCTAGATGCACGAGATACCACCCGAGGAGGCTTAGCGTATGCAGGCTTGCCATTACCGGCCATCGCTCACGTTTATGGCAAAATGATGAGGCTTGAGACCACAGGAGTGCCAGCGTAATGAATCTAACCCCATGCATCAACTAAATATTTGTGTTTCATTCGTTTCCTAAAACAATAGATGATAAAAAAAATCCAGTGGTTCATCTAAATGATCTGCACCGTAAAATGATGGCCAGCAGCCAACATGAAGTGAGCTGAATATGCAGGAAAAATATCTGGGGTCCTTTATAGTCTCTACTTTGTGAGCCTTGGAGTGGCTTAATGAAAAAAATTCATGGCACGTGAATCATTGACTAAGGAAAAAAAAAAACCTTCAAAAGCTGATTACACTATTACACTCCCAAATTCTAAAACTGCACTGGATTCTGAGAAGCATTTACACTCTCTAAGACATCATGGAACATGTATCAAGGTTTCAGGTTACAGTAACCCACACTTTCCTCTTTTATATATTGAAAAATGAGTCCCAAGCAACGTATAACTCAAGGCAACACTACTAAAAAATAAAAAGCCATTCATTTCTGGATCACTTGTTTGCCATAAGGTTAGATATAACACGGTTCTACATTAATAAGAACTCCATCTGTTATGTAAACAAAGGGCTGCCGCTTTTCGAGGCACGCAGCAGTTCTGACCCAGGAACGGCGGCCAAGGAGACACTTTGTCATCACGCAGCATCTCCTGACCCCCGACTTGCACAGCTACTTTACTGCTCGACTGAGGTGGGCACCATCTATCAACAACTTTCTCCCTGCTTATTTCATCTCCCCTGCTCCTTGCCCCGGCACCACTCGCTGACTTTCCTGCTGCCCTTGCGGTCTTGGCGCTTAAATCAACCCTTGTGCTGATCCGAGTGCAAATCAGACCAGCAGGAACTGAAAAATCACCTCAGTCCAGACCACAGAAAGCAGGGACTGAAGCAGCATCCTTGGTAGGAACCCAACAGATGTGACCAACAGCGTCGGGCTCGTGACTTCTGAGGGGCAAAGGGCCCTGGGCCGCGAGCAGGGTGCCCAACACCAAGTTATTCCTCTGAAACACAAGCTGAGCTCCAACAACTACTTGGCTCATTTTTTTCCTCTCTCATACTTTGGATTGACTCTTTTACACTCGTACTAATTAAAATTACCCTCTAAATGTATCCTCTAAAATTACTGAGTTTAGTTGAAATGAAGCACTAGCAATTCCTTTATATTTTACTTTAAAATTTAAAATCTTTATTTACTTTACTTAAATCTTTACTTTTAAAATTTAAAAGTGTCAGTCAATAACATGCAGCCCTATTGACATCGAACCTCATTAAAATGAGCAATTCATCAAGAATCAAGCAGACGCAGCTAATAATCTTCCCAGCTAGTAAGTTCTATGACCATGACATTACCAATGGTTTTGTTTCAGTTTTTCTTTTCTGCAATCTAATTTTCCACAGATTTTTTTTTAATCCATCTAATCAGTACCTAAACACACATACGTTTGTCCTTGCACTTCTGCAAAATGAACCCTGACTGACAGAGATCTATACCAATGTTTTTTAAAGGTTAAAAGAGGAAAACAGTGGTTAGAATGAGCATTTTTCCAATCATGACATGGTTAAACACATCTTCCAAAATGCAAACACAGCTTCCAAATTTGGTCCTTTTAAGCTATAACATGATTAAAGGTTTAAAGAATCCAGATGCATCTTAATCTTTTAGACAAAATTTGCATAATATATTTGCAGCAGGCAGAGGACAAGGTATTACAAATTTTAAAAGCATTTTAATTAGCTGAGAACTTGACTCGATATTAAGTCACAGGCAATTACATGCAACCTGTCTAGTTCAGGACATTCTGTCCTGTATGGAAAAATTTCAGACCTTGCTACAGAAGCAGCTGGTTCAAAAATAAAGCATTTTAGAGAGAACATTTTGCCCACTGTAAAGCAAAATCTTCATAGAAGTCATCAGAAAAATTCTGTTCTATTTCTTACAATACAAAGCTCAGAAATGTAAATCGAAAACATACCCAAAAAACTTCTCACCTCCCCAAAAAATCACAATTAATGTCCTTTAGCTATTTCAATAGATATAATATGATCGAGATCTGGCATCCCACAGTACTGTGCACGTCAAGTCAAAGATCATGCACAGAGTAAAAATCAGAAATAAATTCTCATCAGATGGGTTGCAATGGGCTTTTTTTTTTTTTTTGATAGTTTAGAAGAGAATTACTGAAGAGACAAGACTTTCTCTGCAAGCAGTTAGGATGCCACTCAATGACATTTGACATATTTGTAAAGGTCACTTCAGAATTCCTTTCTTTTTTTTTTTTTCAGGGTATGTTTCTCTAACTGTAACAAAGTCAGAATCTTCTTTCAGTCTTTTCTTTTCGTGCTCGAATTAACACTTTTTGCAAATGAAGAGGAAGAGCACTTGCTGCAATGTTCAGCTGGCAGGCCTGAGCTAGGAACATGGCAGTGCCGCTCCCTCTCCGAGCAAACTGCTAAAACCGCTTTCTCACAGTGAGCAGATCACATAGAACACAATACAGTGAACCATGCTACAACATCAGCTGCGTCATATGAGGCTCAACTGCCTAATAAATTCAAAATTAATCTGGCCAGTCTTATTACTTACAAAACTAAGCCCAGGAATATCCACATAGGCCTGGAATAATCTAGGAGATGACTCAAATGAGCAAAACAAATCCCACAGTAGGTGCACTCTCACTAGGGCTCCTCATGTGACATATTAAAAACGGGAGAAGGGCAGCGCAGACAGACGGACTCTCTCACCACCTGCGCTCAGGGCAGCGCTGCCTAACCGAGCCACAGCAGCCCTACGAGGCATTCGGCCCATTAAGGTTTCTCTCTTTGACCCATAAACACAGATTCCCAAAAAAGGATTATGTTACTTATCTACTATTACTAAAATCAACGCAGTTGCTTCCAGCCAAGTAACACTTCTGCAAGAGCAGAGCAAAAACTTCAGCCCGTGCTCCTAAACCCTTGCTCACCACCACGTTAATGTTACCAGAACTCTGTAGAGCTGGCAAAGCATGCTGCGGGTGAGCAGCACACATCAACAGCAATACTTCATTCCATTTATGTTATATACATAAAATGCAGGTTGGTTTTCAAGCATTTCCTAGGCTATATTTGGCTCATACTTCTGCTGAATTTGCCATTTGCATTTTTGTCAAATGTAGACCAGCATTATCTCATTACCCTTACCTTGCACCTCACTGCTCAGCCATGTAACACAGGCAGAGTACACAATGCCAACTGAAAAGCATATAAATTATTGCTTTAAATAATAAGTGCTATGCCTCTGTAGTTTGTCTTGGGAAACACCTAATGCATACCCAGAATTCATTTACTAATATCAAACTGAAATTCAATATGCCTCTCAGGTCTACTTTTTATTGTTGGTATTTTTACACGATAAAAGGCAAATTGAAAGTAGTAAAAATAATATCTAGAAAGCAACCATTTTCTCCACTCCTTCCCCACCTAAAAAGCATTATTGTCCAACTTAACTAGTGAGGGGAAAAATTGCAGCAGTTGCACTAGCGCTTCCCGAGATAAAAAGTTGACATTACACCTCCCAGCCCAGAGCCGCTGTGCCTAAAAGTAGCACAATGAGCCTTGACATTTGTCATTGTACTTAGCTACAAATGCATTACAAGAAATTACAAGGGATGCTATCAGAAAATTGTAAAACCAATGAGTGTTTCACTTAGTTACTGTAATTCTTCAATGCTATTCCAATCTTGTGCAAATTAGAAACCACTTACAGCTCTGCAAACTGACAGGAAACCGAATGAGGTTTTCATTATGCTTTTAATAGTCTTACTGGGTTATTTCCTATTAAAAAATTCTTGCGGGTAGCTATACAGCATACCTCTATATTCATGGCAGGTGCAAGAGCTAACCAGAACCCTTCATTAAACTTACACGTAGAAAAAACATAATCCCAACAAATCCTTCTTCATAAAAGCAAAAAACAGTAACAATGAAAAATCCCTAAAAAATTAGAAGATTTGATTTACATTGCGGGCATATTGTGAATACTTTCTTCCTGGTTAAATAAATGTGTTTTATGCATATGTGGCATTTATAAATCACTTTCCATAACAGGATTGTATCACACAGGATCCTGAATACTACAGAAACCTCCTCGTAGCTTCTGTAACTTTTATTGACTTCAAAACTTAATAGAGAGCTGCAGCATCCTGACGGCTCCAGGACACCAAGCGCACATAAGGTTCCTACCAATAAAACCACCTAATGTTTTAGTGGTGTAAACTTTTAAGAACCTGAAGGATCGTATGAAGTTGTGTCACTTACCTCAAATTATTCCATAAACCCAAACGGTTCACTCTGGACTGCAGCTAACAAGAAGCATGAAGCGCGACTAAGGGAATAGGCCGGCATGTCCACTGTGCTTCCCAGATCGGAATTACATTATTCTTCCACCTGAACTCCTGCTGTGCTGATGAAGCTGTCGAGGCGCCGTCTGACAGACATCACATTGGATGGAAATAGCAAAAATAGGGCCGGGTGAGAGGCTGCGCTCCCACTGGGCTCTCCCCTCGCTGGCAGCGAGCTGTCTCCTGCTCCCCACACGCACAGGCCTCGGCGCACTCAAAAACTTTAACTTAAGATTTTCAAAATATTATTGTCTCAAACAATGTTTAATTGAGACCTTGCTGGAAGCATAAATTTCACACTGCCAATCCCATGACGCAAAAATCCAAAAGAAGCAGGTGAAATAGCTTTGAGTAGGAAGCTCTTCCCCCAAAAACACAAGAACTAGCCCAGCCACCCTGATGCACTTTTCACTCGCAAACGGTCCCCTTGAAAAACTTTTTCAAACAAAAACACACACAACCCCAACTAAGTGACAGAAAAAAAAATAAAAATAAGAAAGAGAGGTGTAATTTAGAAATTATTAGTTTTTAAATCTCTGGCAGGTCAAGGGCAGAAGGGAGCTGCGGCCACAGCACAGCCAAGCTGGAGGAGGCAACAAGGGCCAGGACGTGCTGCAGCGCTGGGACGACGCTCCCGGAGCGGGAAGGCAGCCTCTCGATAACGGAGCATCTCTGGGAGTCAGTTAATCCTGCTATCACCCACTGCAACAGCAGCTACGTCCTCCTGAGTATTGCCAGAATCCTGTAACCTTAAAAAGAGAGCACATTGCTATCTAGCTTTGCACTTTTATTAAAAAGCAGAAAGCAAATTTATTTCCGAACATTTTCTTCACTTGCTTCCAAGGGTTTAAAATACTGAGACAGATGAGTCACCACTCCATCAACCTGCACTTTCCCCATATTAACACTCTAAAAATACGAGCACTGAGGTGCCATCGCTGCTGAAACGCGAAGGGAGTTCTGGTTATTTCTTGAAAGCTTTAAAATCAAGTTACGCTCCACCACGGTGAGCTCTATGAAGGATGCCTATTTCCAGAGGGTCCCTGTGTCTTCTGCACTCATACACACATCTATGTTTTTGTGAGGAAAAAAGTCCCTCCTGAGGTATGTACAATACAACCATAAGGTTAAAACGCTCTTCTCTGGTGCACCAGGCCCACACAAAAGCCTTGAAAAAGGCTGGTACGCAAGTGACAGCACAATTTCAAATGAAAAATGTTGAGATCTGGCCTATAAATCAAGTTGTCTCTCACGATTCACCGGCAGGTCTTGATCAATTCCTACTTGGCGGCTGTACCCTTCGGCACTCTAACCTGATGCTGTAAATCAGTCAGCAGCTTCCGCCTCAGATTATGTAGAAGTTTGGATAAAGGTTCCAAATCCTTCTGAGGTTCCGGAGCATCAAATCCCACCTCTCTAAAACAGCTCTAATGTCCTGCTTCTTTCCCCTGAAGAACTGCACGTATCGTCTCACCTCAGATTTTCCCTTTGGCCAGCGCTATGCAACTGCGCTTCCCTACGCTACGTCACCACAGCTGCCTAAACGTCACTAGTGGAGATCATGGTATCATTTTAAGTGGCCTTAGTTCCTATTGGTTTTGCTCAAATATGAACTTATTACGAACAGACCAAAAGGCATAAAATTAATACAGAAAATTCCAAATGCTGCAAACTGCTGCTGAATACTTTTGTTTTTGTTAAATTGGCAGTTTTATGTACAGTTTTAAATAACTGAATTAGCATAGCATCATCATCCATCCTGTGCTACGCCAGCCATTCCTCTGGGTGACTGATAAGTAAGCTAAGACAGAAAAGACAACAAGACCATGCTGAGTAAAGAAATACAAGATAAAGATGCCAAGAGGAAGTTCAAATTTGTTTCCTAATGATAAGCTCCATTTCAGGGCTCAGACCGGCACCCTGGAAATCAAGGCGGATACTGCAATCGAGTCCAGCCCGCACATGACATTTTCAAGGCAGCTCAGGTACGTCTAACCCTTGCTTTGGCATTTCCATTCCAGCACGCAGCACGATCCAGTAACGTGGGTATTTACCTCTGTCAGGTTCCTGGCGGCGGGAATGGAGAGCTCAGAGCTTGAATTCTTAGCAGTGAATTTCATACAAAATCAGGTTGTGAGCAGTATCTGCTTGCAGCTGGATGAAGGAGATGTGCAGGTATTTATTATTATGGATAACAAGATCTCAGCAGTGGTCATACATCAAAGATGTCAGAGAAAGCCCTTGCCAAAGCTCCTGTAGGATAGTGTGACCTTACGTTCCTGCCCTCAGCGAGATGGCAGGGTGTAGAATTTCAGGATGTTTATTCTGCTTCCATTAAGCAATCCTTGCAAGCAGCTACATATTTCTTGCCTGATCATTAACCACTGCCATAATTAATATGCACCCACAGAAGCCCCAGCACAGTTAGAACATAATCACCTATAGATTTGATTCATGGAAGTGTCTTTTTTGAGTAACTAAGACAGATTAGGTTCTTTAAAGTGCCTTGGATAGAGAAGCAAACAAATACAAGTTAGGAGTTACCAACTGTGGAGGGCTACTAATTAACAACTCAATTAAAAAAGGCAAATTAGACTTTATGGTTGGTTATCCTTCATTGCTTAATAAATTGTTTTGCTAAGCAAATGACTGAAAAATGAGCATTCTAGAAAAGTCAAATAGCAGCTGTTTTTCAGCTTTATAAAAGAATTTTCAAAAAAAAAAAAAAACTATTTTTTCCAATACATACTGATTGCCAGGACTTAATGCAAATTGAAAGATCAGTAGCACAAATATTCTCTAATTCTTTTTTTCCTACTTATAAAAACTTTCACTTTTTTTCCTTTTCAACTTATATTTTTTTAAACACTATCGAAGAAAACATTCTGCTCATGTGGTGGAAGAAATCAAAATTTATTTTTATACAGTTATTTCTTCTTGCCTTTTTTATGTATTATCACTTTGCAAGTTGCCAAAATGAATTACATCCTTCTTAACATCAAAGTTATTTGGAGATTGGCAGACTCAGAACTTTTGGAATTAGCGTGAGAGTTGTGAATTTTATGATGCCTTTAGACAAATACCAGACTCTAAAAGTTTGTTCATGGAGGATGCTTTGACAAGCTTCAAAAGAGAATACAGAATGATTCATATTTGTACTTTTTAAAAGATGTTTATATGTTACAGCGCTTTTTGAATTGGCCCACATGAAGCTGCCTGCAAGTCTGTGTTTTGCTCAGATTCTATTGCGACCAGGCCTAACAGCAGCTAGAAACAAATACTGACCTTGAAATCAATATGTCACAGGGAGATAAAGTAAACTCTTGAATTACAATGGGAATTATTTCATGTTAGGTTGCACTACAATTGCTATCAAATAACTTTTTCTGCACGCATTTCCCATACTCACAAAGTCCAAATTTCTGATAAGGAAGATATTTCTTTAGTAAATTTTTTTTACAACTGAACATGTCACAGATGGTTAGACAGACCTAACCGACATCTCCCAAGAAGGACCATTAGGAACATAAGAAAGGAAGGGCAAGTTAATGGGACAAGGATTGGAATTCCAGTGGGAAACTATGTGCATGTGATTCATGAAAGATGACTTACTTGTTCATCATTAAAAATAATTTTAAATGAAAATAAGTTAATTTATACATACTAGAATTTTTAAATAAATCTTTTCAAGTACATTAGCACTTCTCTGGCATCAAAAAATCTATTTATACATTACCCATCTAATGTTTTATTAACAAACATTTCATTTTAATCTTTCTCAGTATTTTTAATGACTGCAGAGAAACTTACTTAGCAAAAAATAGACATGAGTTTCTGCATGAAAGCAACTTATTTAGCAAGACAAGCAACTTATCTGCAAAACCAAGACAACAAATTAATGTGCACTGCTGACAAAGAGATAAGTTATGGATGGAACTTCATTGCAAGATTTCTCTCTATTATTTCCAGTTGGTAATCAGAAGCTCAGAATTCTCTTCTTCATTGTCTAATTTACAATTTATCATTAAAATGCTTTGATCCTGATTTAAAGAGCATTGTCCTGTATCTTAGGCAAAGATGCCTCCTAAACAAAGCCTGCACTTACAAAACCCAAAGTGAAAATTCAATATCTAACCTGTACGGCTTTTACGATATGCTTAGAAACGTATCGCAGAACTGCCCAAACGTTTCCATCACAAATTCTGCTCAGGATGTTTCAGGAGGTATCTCTGGAAAAGAAAAAACCTACAGGAGAGGGGATGGTGCAGCAGAATGAGTTGGAAGAAGAGGAATGAATGAGGATGTCCCTTTTCCACAACAAATGCACTTATGACTTTTATGATATTTGCTGACTTGGGGATGGAGGCGAGGGAGAGCTCCTTGGTGTTAAAGAGGTGGTAGGTAGGGCTGTTTAAGGCTTTCCAGACATTACAGATGAGTCTGATAATATTGATAGAATTATTTTACTACATATTATTAGCACTAAAGTAGTAACACTAATGAATTGCAAACAAACAAACAACGAAAAGAGAACTAAAATTAATACTACCAAGCTATTATGAAGCTTTTCCTTATTTTAATGCAACATGCATAGTTTCCTTTTCCTTTTCACAGCTTAATCATTACATGTATTTTTTCCACATTTTGCAATTAGCTTTTTTTACCTCATAGTAAAAAGTAGCCTTAAAATGGTTTTAGCAATACAGATAAAAGATTACATGGAATGCAGGGATGCCACTCATAAATAGACACTTAATGTAATGAAATTTCCTTGAGTCAACTTAAATAAGCTCTCTGCACAAATTAGAGATCACAGGCTATTCAGAGGAATCAATGTAATAAATATCCTTGTAGAAACCACATTTTAAAAATGCCGTCTTAAGGAGCAATAACAATATGCTGTCCTCAAAGCATTAAGGGAAATAGGATAGACAGTGAACATAACAAAAAGCTTACAGACAGTACAGTAATGTATGCTAACTATCAGGACACTGACGGTAACTTACAAAGAAGTGATAGCTCTCATTTCCCTATATATTTATTCCTATAAATATGTATACACACACACACATATATATAAAATAATCTCTATCATGCTTTATAAAAAAGGAAAGAAAATTTGGCAACGTGTTTCAATTTTGTTAAGTTACTTACAAATTCAGGTATTATTCTGGTGACTGGTAAATTATGCCTGAATGGGAAATCCATTTGCAAACCTGTAAACCTCTCTTTCCAGTATTATTTTCTTACTTTATGCCATTACTACAGCATCCAAGTGCCACATTACTGTTATTTGCCTGGCACACTGGTTACTGAAGGGTAGTTGCAAAGCACGACCTTGCTGGGAAAGTCTCAGTCTCCATAGTTACAGTTTAAGAACTCATACTTGAAAAGCTACAGCAAAGATAAACTAGACCTAAAAATCTTGATATATTTCTAAGGCAAAAGACAAGCATAACAAGATCCAGGAAAATAAAGCAATATTCCAGCACTCTATGCACACCACAAAACCAAAAATCCAACAAGTGCAATGGCTGTTCTCATTCAGCCGCAGTTCTGTCTGCAGACTGCACTAGGGCATTGCCTTTAATACTGGTGGTTATTATTTCCCGTTGCTCTGAAACTCATTCAGTGAACAGTCCGGAGCCTTCACCGTGCACGGAGAGCTGGCCGGGATGCAAACCTGACCAGAGCAGCACGCAGCACCGGGCCAGAAGCACCGACTCTGCCCGGCTGGAGGAGTCATCGGCCCCGCGTCTCAAGGGGAGAGAAGGCAGATTCAGAAGAGTCAGTAAGAACCAGCGAGCTGCAAGCTGCAATACAGGGTTATGAACGCAGGGTTTAGGGCTTTACACACTCTGTGCACAGTGAATTCCTACAGATACTACAATTTTCATAAAACCGTACAGCTTGGCAAACTGTACAAAGATATCCAAGCATGTCACATGAGCATGCCAAGACATTATACTGTAAATATTGCTAGAGGGCAGAACTCGATCCCTATACAGCATCTTTCCAAGGGCAGTGCCAACCCCTCAGAAATGCATAACATTTTTCTTGATCTCTTCTAAATAGTTGTAATAAGAAAAAAGAAAAAATGAAAAAATGAA
>JAUBNY010000244.1:3989819-4000940 GCA_032275445.1 Crypturellus soui
AATGTGAGGCATATATTTTGATTTTATGGTCGAGTTTTGTGCAGGGAATTTCACATTTTATCATGCTTCTCTCAAACATGAGTTATACCTCCGGGGTGTGAACCCAGGTCTAGCCTGGTAAATAAAACAAGTCTCTTTAGCTGTTCCTCAGCAGCCATGCCCTAGGCTTGGCCGCCACAAGCACCCACTCAGGCTGCATGATATAATTAAATACCTGGGGTGAAACACGCTCAGCATCTACAAAGGTGCCTATATTTGATGACACTGTAAGTTTCAGCAATTGAAGTTTGCAAGTAATGAATTCCCCATCATCTCACGCGCCCAGCAGCATCGGGGGCCTGAGGGAGACGGCATTTTATAAACACATCTAATCGGAAATGCTGTTCAATACATCAGGCAAATGCAAGGTAGACAAGTATATTTAGAACAGGCATTTAAAATGAATTTCACATATGAAATCAATCTAACAACCAAGAAATAACGCAGCGGTGACTCATCCGAGTGTCAGAACGTGCCGGGCTGAGGGAGCGAGAAGGGAATAAGCAAGTCCAGGGAAGTGCGTGACACGTGAGCACAAGCAGCTCAAGCCATTCCCAGCCCTCCGCACACTGAGGACCAAAAGCAAGAAACCAACAGCAAAAATAAACCCCAGGAGTGTAGAAAAACAAAACAAAACGAAACGCAGCAAAGCCTTTGTGGAAAAGTTTAAAGCATTTCATCAGCGCCTGTACTTTTCCACATCCGAGACAAAAGCAAGACTGTCAGACAAGTGAAAGCAAATATACACGAGCAAAGTATTCACTGTAGTTGTTGAGAAATTGTGTGTATTCTGAAGTGAAAGAGCGTTACACACAGCAGTGCCAGAGGACAGAAACGCCCGCAGCCACGCACGCGAGGAAGACACCCCAGCTCCTAGGGATGGAGCAACTCTTGCAAGTTCTCCTCTTACAAAACACCACGGTAATGTTTCCATTCAGAAGACATCTCTCAAGAGACAGACGCTTACGATGTTTTTCTCAGTCCCCTGTTACCTCCTCTCCTTCCATCTACCATCCTATCTGTGTTTATCCCTCCCCAGACTCTCGGAAGCTGCTGACCACCATCAGTGTAGATGGAGGCCATCTCACACAGCCCTGACCTCCAGCCCCAATTCATTCACTTCTTTTGAGTAAACACTCAAAACGGATTCTCTGTGGAACCATTTATTGCAGCAGGTCTTTCTCCCGCCTTGCCCTGGCACGCACCTCAGACCCTTCCCTCTACCTCTAACCACTGCGGGAGCCTCTCCTCCCAGGCGGAGCAGGCAAAACCTGAGCAGCAGCTGACCCTGCACTAGCAGCTGGCACTTGAGTTGTCTTTTGTGCTTAACCAGCAAGCTCAGAGGCAATGTTCACCGAAGACAGACCATTTAATTCTTATTCTAGATTTGTGATTGGTTTTATTCCACTAGAGGCAAGCTCTCAGGACTTAAACAGAATTAAAGATGCATGAACTGAACTTAAATTGTCATACAATAAATGAAATGTGATACTCTTACTTAATGGTTTTAGCTACCAAAAGTTCAAATGCGTACTGCATTTCAAATATAAAATGAAACAACATTTTGTTCAAAGGGAAAAAAAATTCATTGAGATGCCACATCCCTTTTGGAGATTCTCTTTTACTATTTCACTATATTTAACCCACATCTCCAGGGAATGGTAGTGTCAGATATCAAACCAATTTGGTTCACCAAATCAGGTTATCAAGATGACCTAATTTAATCTCCATCTGAGGAGGACACTGCCTTGAAAGACTACACTGTCTCCAATGGCTTACCTTGGCTTATTAAGTAAAGAAAATTAGTAGTGCATACTTCTGGATATGTCTCTATTAGAAATGCTTTAAAAAGCCCTCTTGAAATATTTAGGCAACTTGAACAACTGGGACTTCCCTGGGAATGCCTTGATCCACAGTCCAACAAGTAGGGGAAAAACCACCATCATGTGTATATATTTTTAAAAAATATTTTTCTGTGAGGAAACTATGGCATTTGTGTATTTTTAAGAAACTCTGGCACAGTAGATTCTGGTTATTTATCTCTATATGGACTGTAATGTGCACAACCTCAGCCTGCAGGTTATACCCACACAGACTGAAGAATCACTCCACTAAGTGGTTTATGGGCTAAAACAAACCTCACCAGCGTCGTGCCTGTAGTCAAAAAATAATTTTAGTGACCTTAACTTTGTAGCAAACAAAAGTTGCACATGGGTTCGGTTCTGAGCATAATTTGGTGAAATGCTTTATCCTTGTTAGTCTTAATTCATTATTGACTTAACCAGACTTAACCAGAAACTAGAATTTTTCATTTATGTTTTTACCTAACCTGGAAGATCGGTGATAAAAAAAATATTTTATCTTAATTAATTCAAAAAAAAAATTGCAGGAAATTTTTCATTTCAGTATTAACTGATAAGAATTGAAATAAAATCAGCTGCCATGCACAAAATTCTGTTTTCTTTAGTGCTGTATTTCCATCCTTCTAGTCAGCTCTCGAGATTATATAAAAATAATCATTCGATAGAGATGATTGAAGCACACTATCCACAGAAATTTTCTCTAAATTTATCTCGTGGCATTATGCTGCAGATAACGCCAGCCTGTTAGACATCAACAAGAATGCAGCGAACACAATAAAAGAAGAAATAAACACGAATAAAGGGAACAGCAGGCAAGACTCCAGAAAAGCAAAGACCAAAATGACGTACTCCAACAGAACAGATGACTCCATAAATATTGCATTATATAATCAAGCGCTGGAGCCAGTCAGTCACTTCGAACACCTTGGCAAAGCTCTCGCAACCATAATGACAGCCCTGCAATACTGCAGAGAATATCCTTCACGTAGGTAGCATTTAACTGAGGAAAAAATCTCCTGACCAACTTAAAGGACCTCCATGAGGTTAATAAGAAATCTCTTTATCACATAAATACTCGACTATATGTTGCATTAAACCGGAGCAGCAATGCAGAAAGGTTAACTTCCACTCTTGAGTTTTGAAACCATGATGCATGAGAAGAAGCAAACATGGTTTTCACTAGGACTTTATAAGTCAAAAGAACTGCAATGAATCTACTGTGTAAAAAGTTATTAAAGTGGCCTAGAGCAAAAAGGAAAGGATAATTATTAGAGTCAAAATTGGACAATATGTCAAAAATACACTTTTACTGGAATTTTTTCAGCTTGATTCTCTAGGACATACATGACAGGAAAGAAAAATCTGTGGGGATGGCCACTGAAGTATTCCACATATGTACAGGCCCTCTCCACAGGCCCTTTCCTCTGGTATTGACTCTCCTGACACCAAGCTAAAGGGGGTATTGGGAAGGACAGCTGATAGAGCCTTTATGAACAGTTTTCTACCGATGTCCCACCTCTCTGCTTCAGTTTGCAGCTAAAAGATTCAATTAAAGAAAAATGAAAACACAGAAAAGGGAAACTATCTGCTTAGCAAGTGGATCTGGGAATGCTAAATATGAATATATTATCTATGAATGCATTTTTTTCACTGTGACACATGATGTCACATACATCTACAGAATGATTATAGATGGAGACATCTATGTATTATTAACACGCGCACTCCAAAGCAGGTCTGCACTGTAATCAGAGTGTAAAAAATGGCTTGAATGACTGCCAAAGGACAATTAAAAGCGTTTTTGCTGGCCGAGCTTGCAGTTTGAATTCATTTGGAGGCCTCCCCGCTGCATGCTCTGCAGCAGCCGAGCCGCTGCAGATGCTCCGCGGGCGCAGGCAGGACGGGCGCTCGTGCTCCTGGCTGAGCTGCCAGGAGCTGCTGCACTTTGCTGGCACTGTGAGATCCATCCAAGCACAACGGCAGGGCACGGGTGAGATGTGCAGCCCGGGACAGCGGGGCCTGCGTGTCACGCACCTGAAACCACGTTAAAGAGACACAGTAGTAACTGCCAAGCCAGAATGCTGGGACAAATTCTTAATTCTACTTGAATCTGAACAGGCTCCTTTACCAAAAAGGGAGAGGCCACGCTCAACAGATGATCTCGATATCTTCAAAAAAAAATGAAAGAGTAAACACATCAGGCAGTGGAGTTTTGAGTTACCAGCAGTGATAGGTCTTAAAAGGGACGTGTGTGTACTCAGATTTAACTTAGGAAAAACAGCTTCACCTTTCTGGCATGCTGGTGGTGTACAGAGGCCACAGAGGTGACGTGTTGATTCAGTGGGATTCATTCCTTCCTGGAAGCAGCACTGATCCCGCCGCTACTTCAGGGCTCCCAGGGCAGTGGTGGAAGCACCCAGGGCTGCCTGGGCTGCAGGTCCTTCCCACACAGCAATTCCAACGGATTATGAACAAAACAACCTCCAGTCATTACTTCACTTCTTTTCCACAGTATAGGCCTCCTATTCTTCATTCTCTATTTTAGACCAGTTTTACAGGTCCTTTCACGCCTATCCTTACATTTCTTAACTATTTCTAACTATTCTTAATCTTCTGATTACATAAGATCTTATTGAAGGATCCATCCAAGAAATCTGGTGCTGTCTCCATTTGCACTTAGTGTATTCTGGGTTGTTTACAGCCTGCATTGACAGCAGCATGAGCAGCATGAAGCTCAGCCCCATCACTTAAAAAGAAAAATCAAATATTCCACATCTTTTATAAGATAAAGTCCCCTTTCCTTCACAACATATAAAACCTTTGATTATGCTTAAACAGTATTTGTAGATGCTTAAATAGTTATTAAAGTGAAATGCCATCAGAAGATAAAAGAATTACTTAGAAATCAAGTCCTCAGAGAAAAAGTGTTGTTACTAGTAGTAATCAATACAGATGATAGGTGAAGCCACCAAGGTCAGCTTTTATAGACAAATGACCTTTCTAACTGTCAAGTGAGTCACTAAGTACTCTGACTAGTTTATGACACTTGCAAAGTGTCTTTCTGCAACCAGACAACTTTTGAAACAGCAATCAAGTTGCAATATAATGCAGTTGTACCCCTGGTCATTGCAGCTGGCCAGCTTTGAGAACTACCCTGAAACAGCAAGCAAGAGCTTTACAAAGGCAATCTGTTCTTCTCTGTTTTAAGAAAAATAATTTAGAAGGGATGAACACAGTGCAAAGCAGGTAGTGCTTTTGCATTTTTTTTCCGCCAAATGTGGTGATCCTTTGATAAGAGTGATTGATTGCGTCTGGGTAAGTTTGCTTAATATTTGCTGTGGACAGTGTGTTGACTGCGGCTCAATCAATCACTTTTAGCAGGAAATCAGGGCTAATGCACTAAAACAATATCTGTTATGCATTCGGTTAATCTATCACAATCCTCTTGTGCAATGCTGGGGAGTAGAGCGCCTTGTGAGTCACAGGATGATGACTTAAAATGGGCTCCTTGAGCTTGGTTTTATTATTAAAAAAAAAAAAAAAGGAAGAAGAAATTTCTTCATCGAGTGTTTTTTAATTTTAAATGTATTAGAATCACAGTCTCCACTCTAAATGATAACTATGTTAGGAATTTAAAATAAAGCAAATGCAGGGCATCTGTTAATTTTTTTTCATGTAAAACATATGTACACTGTAGGCAATAAAGACCACTGTTGCCACATTTAACAGCAAAATCCCAATACAGTTCAAATGAGGCTAGGTTTTCCATTACCTTAGGTAGACTTTACTTCCCATCATTCATCCTAATATTTTGGTAATAATGGACTAAGCTTTTTATGTTAAAATGGTTAAATTTTAGCATAGAAACAGAATGCCTCATTGTTTATTAGGTTATTATTGGGTTATTACTGGGTATTAATGGCCCAGAGGCCACTAATAAGCCCATACCTACAGAAATACCCCCAACTCGCAGAAATGCACTAGGGATTTGGACATATAAACATTTAATCTTTGAAAAGGAATAGCACAGACTTCACACACAGAGGGAGCACTCCAGTACATTCACTGCAGGAAGGAAGCTCTGGGGAAGAGCAGTTTCAATGGCAGGCAGCTTCGTTGTAAAGGAGCTGCTTCTTGTTAACCACTATATTATGGCCTTAACTGTTTTTGCAGAGAAACAACCTAATGACCGGATTTATCTGATCCGGTCATTTCTTTGTTACCAAGTATCTGCCTTTTAAATTAAAAATTTCAGGTATAATAATATTATTCATTACTAAACTGTTCCTCTAATGCAGAACTCCTAGCCCTTACATTTTTTTAATAACTTTCAAATCATAGGTTGCAGGTGATGAAGTAACACCAGCTAATGTAGACACAGAACTTCATGTTCAGAGAAACAAGGCATTACATGCCCCTTTGGCATTACAAGAAGCAGAATAGAATTTTAATTTTTAAGGACAAGCAGAAAGCCCAGCGTGCCCAGCTCTTTAAAAGGTTAGGGCTGTCCTGACTAACTCAAAATCACAACCATTGCACAGAAACATGTGAAAAAAAATACACATTACAAATAACTTTCAGGAACAGTCATTGCATATTGCTAAGCTTGCTTTGTTTGCATGGTAACTTTTGCACTGTATGTTTAGAAATGAGTATTTGGAGCAGACAAATCAATAAATAAAGCAGAAAGTTTGATCTGCCAGTTGGAAGGATTCCTGGAGGAATGGGAAAAATGCTGTGGAAATTGCTAGCTTTCGTCACGCAGAAAGGATTGAGCCTAATGACTTAATTTTCCAGTTCTTAAGTCCTTAGAAAATCTTGTCCATATTCTACTTCTTCTGAGACTTTGGGATGTACATGATCATTAAAGACTTACCTGTCTACTTTCAAATTCGCATGGCCCATAACCGTAATGTAATTAACTTCTGTATTTTTCCTTCACTCATCCACATGCCCCTAGGAAATCGTGTAGCCAGTCATCAGCAGCTAACTCAGCATTTTGCTCTCTTTCATTATACTTCTCTTTGAAAGACAGGATCTTGCAGAGATTTTGCACCTAGTTCTCTTCAGCTATCTTAAAACATGTCTCAAAAAACTGGCTAAAGTTGAGCTGGAGATTTACTTTATGCTGTAGTGATAACAGCTGTTTAATAATGATTTTTATTTTTTCTGTTGACTTGTCTTCTGGATAACACTTTGTCACTGGCCTATTGACTTATTGACTGAAGTGCTCCAGGCCCCAGCCTGCCATTGGCAGTGGGTTTGGGAATTCTTTCACATGTATTGACTGGTTAGAAGACATCGATGCCCTTTGGAGCTTAGGAAGAGTGACAGCCTTGGAGGAGATGACTCTAATGGAGAGTTCACAAATCTCACATATCTAGAGTCAACAGCAGCACTTTTCTTTTAGTTATATGTAAAATATTATGAAAATTAAATTTTTAAACATTATTAAACATTCATTGTACAGAAACATTTTGCAATAATCCAGTGAACAGGCACAGGATAAGGATCAGAGAACTACATTTTTCTCTTACCTCACTGCCAATATTCTTTTCAATTTTTTACCGCTGCTATATTATTCAAAATTGAGGTGCCATAGGCCATGCATTCAATCTTGTTTTAGAGAAGACTTCTTTATGCCAATAATTGCACGGGAGACTTTATGTCAACTTTCCTGCTTGCCGGCACCGAGCGCCGTCGCTGCCAGGGCCCGTAACAATCGTTTCTTTTGTGCCAGGGACGTCACTCTCTCCTAGGAATTTGTCCAAGGCCAACAATTCACTTCAAACAGTTATTCTGAAAACCATCGGAATGAAAGTACTTTGAAATACCATTACCTTAGGACAATGCAGTGACCTATCTATGTGCAACTTCATCCAAATCCTTGGCTCTTTACATCTGAACAGAGCATCACCAATAACCCGCATTTTCAACCAGCTACAGCCATGAGGGAACTCACAAGATGCTCCCGGGGAAAGGAGCTTTTTGTGCTATGACATAATTAACATTATTGTTTTTAAACACAATTGTAGAGTATTTGGTTTTGTTGCATTCTGATTCTATGATTCACCAATACAGATCTATCTGTATCTTTGTACATACAAAAATAAAGTCACCACCAGCACATTTACACAGTGTCCTTTAGCTTTTATCACAGCATGTGGCCACGAGGTAGCAGAAGGCCACGAGCTCTAACGCGGGGAAGGGCCATTGGTCATTAAATTACATGTTCACCTCCAACCTAGCTGGAAAAGCTGTCTCAGGCCGTCTACTTTTGTTCTTACCATCTCTAATCAGTTTACCATAATATCAAATCACTCTGTTTTGTCTTTCCCGTTAGAAATGATTTGGACAGATGGGCAGCTTCAGGGTGAACTCACTCAAGGTGCTGATGCAGACTGAGGAATAGGTTTGGGATGTTATATATTGTATGCAATAAGCAAAACGCAAAATAAATTGAAAAAAATACATCTGGATTATGAGATTATAGTCATATGTTATGTAATAATGTTCATACATTTGGTAGATTTTAACTTCATAATATAGTAAGAAATAAAAAGATAAAAGATTATTATTCATTAAAACGTCCAGCTACCATTAAAATTGTACAAGGTACCATTAAAACACCGATACTCCTGTAAATAAGAGAAATATGGTCCAAAAAAAAGCCCCGAGGTTTTGCAGAGTGCAGAATGTGGCTGAGTGAGATCTGAAAATCAATACTGACTGTAAAGATTCGCAAAACCCATTATTTTTGGCACTTGAAACAAACAACGCATGGGCTTTTGGTTACTTTTGATGAAAAGGAAGTAAACCGAACTGAATCCTGTCTAACGGTTGCACAGATTTTAAGTATAAAACTGTCCGGTTGCCTATGAATGTAAAAAAGGTGGTTTTACTGGGTCAGTG
This sequence comes from Crypturellus soui, assembly GCA_032275445.1. Lineage (NCBI taxonomy): Eukaryota > Metazoa > Chordata > Aves > Tinamiformes > Tinamidae > Crypturellus > Crypturellus soui. Next base: position 3,998,633 of record JAUBNY010000244.1, read on the forward strand.
CAGTATTCCCTGCATCCCCTCTCCCACATACACATATGTTATCCCGCACACTACAGACCTGCTCCGAAATAGCCCACGACTTGCTGACCTTCCGGAGACGCCGCAACGGCCCTTCGCTCGATGAGGGCTCGGCCGAAGGAGGTGGCTGTGCTCCGGGGAGGGTGACACAGGCTACTGCACAGTTTTGATTAATGCCGCCTTTAATTTACTCTTTGTGTGTGATGGGCTTGATATTGGGAAGTCAACACTGGCACTGCTTAACAAACGAGTCTGGAGCCTTCTGCTCGAACACAACGAGCCGCGATGCCCTCACGGCCCTCCAGCCGCGGGAACTGCACTTATGGACCACGCTACACATATTTAGAAGTCAAAGAAACCTCAGTCTTTCATGTTTGTCCTCAACCACAACACACTGGTTGGATCTAGGATTTTGGACCATCCACAGGTACTCTTTTTTTTTATACATATATATATAAAATGTGATAGCTTCAGACACTGATATATATATAAGGAGCCAAAGGGCAGACTTCTAATCACAGGGAACACTTCCTGCAGGAAAGTGCATTTAGGCTGACTATCACAACCTAACTGCAGCTTGTGCAGCTCCTGCAAAAATTGTCTCTTTCATTAGTCCATACGTAGCACAGCTCTCAGTTTTATACTAACACATACTCACACTGCTCTACAGACATTGTGTGGAGCAAGAGAAGGTGTTTCTGGCTGTTTCTAAAAAGAGATATAGCAGATTTTGTTTCTGCCATCCAAAGCAGATAAGATACAAACTGATTATAGCCAGAGCTTAACCATAAAAGAAGCTATTTACTGGTAGTGCTTAAATATCTATATGTGACATCATGTCAAGTCCTTCAGTATAAGGGACAATCCTTTGCCTCTCCTCTCTATATAGTTATCTCTTATCTAGATAAGAGACTGTTGCTTTTTTAAAAAACTGTATTTTCATAATTCTTGTTGCACACGTGAAGAGCAAATAACTCTGGGAAAATGAAACTTAACTTGTGCAAACAGCCACCAAAATAAGCACCCAGCATTTCGGTCCTATGCAGGCTCTTGGAACACCAGCCAGAGCTCTTTAGGGTGACTGAACACATTTCCACGACTATAACATTTCACAAGCAAGAGAACTTTGTATATATAAGAAAAAAAGCTAACCTTCATATATGCTATTAACATTCTTATACACTCAAATGAACCATCTGTACTTACAGTTTTCATTTTTTTCCCAAACTAACTCCCTTAAAAAAATCTGATTTCAGATTCCATTTCAAAGTAGTATTATTTACATGAAACAATGCTGATTGTGTCACTCATGATTGTTTGTACTAGCAAGTTTAGAAAGGTTAGAATAAAAATGCCCTGAAAATAAGTCATTACAATGTAGCTTCTATTGATTCTAAGCATACAGTCAGATTCCCTTAAAATAAATTTCACCTCAAGAATTATGTTTATCTGGAGCGCTGTGATACCATGCAGCACCCTAGAACACCGTCCAGTACCCTAGAACACCGTCCACCCAAGTCCTGCTGTTGCACTGCTTATCTTCCCTCAGCTCCGTGCAGAGCGCAGGGCAGGGGGCTAACCCAGGCAGTACCCAGCAAGCCCAGTGGGAGCTTCACAGCCAGCGAAAAATATTAATTTCTAACGACTGAAGCAATCACATCATTTTTGCTGACTTCTCATGTACTGAAACAGTATTAAACAACAGCTAACAAGGAATGCCAAGATATTTTAAATGCAACAGGGTACATACTCTATTATTTTCTTGTGTTTTTGAGTCATCCGAAAAGAAAAGGCATTTTACAGCAATTGCACATTTCAGAAGTGAAGGCAAAACCTAGTATTTCTCCTAAAATTTTATCTTAATTAAAAAATCCTGAATATATATATTCCCTATGCAGCGTGTTACACTGAACTCTGACCAAAGAGTCAGTATAATATACAACACTATGGATTCAGCAACCCAATAACAACATCCTTTTTCTTTGAGAGCTCAGTAGGAAAGAATACAGGAAGGGCAACGTCAGAACCTCCAGGCCAGGTGGCGGGAAGCTAGAGGCACCTCTCACACAACCCAAATCCCAACCGAGCCCCAGATCAGTTCTCTGGAAATGCAGGAAAGAGCTCCATGTAATCTCCACCTCGCTTCCCTTTTTTGCTGTACAAGTCCTGGCAAATAGAAAGATGACCAGAATCATAGAATCATAGAATGCCTCAGGTTGGAAGGGACCTCTAGAGGTCATCTAGTCCAACCCCCTGCACACGCAGGGCCACCTAGAGCACGTGGCACAGG
>JAUBNY010000244.1:4001040-4022778 GCA_032275445.1 Crypturellus soui
ACATCCCTCTGGTACTGTGGGGCCCAGAACTGGACACAGTGCTCCAGATGTGGCCTCACCAGGGCTGAGTAGAGGGGTAAGGTCACTTGCTCTCTGGAGACAGCCAGTTACGAGGCATCATTAATGGGTCTCAGTTAATTCCTGCGAGCGACCCGGCCCTGCATGTGTACTGAGGACAAAAATTGGGGAGAGAAGCAATGTATGCGCTGCCGAGCAGTCCCGAATTCACTGTGACAAAGAAGTCGCTCCATCACAACTGAGTTTACAGAAGCTGGATCATCTGCTGACACTGTAGATGTGACAATGAATTCAATGTACTACCACAAAGGAGGCAGGAGGCAGAAGTGTACTGCGTATTTGTGCATTGCAGAAGCAGGCGAAAATGAGTTTGGTGGCATTTGTTTCAACATGTCAAGGCAACTCCTGATGTGTGGGGAAAGATGCAAAAATATTGGCAAAAGTATTGAATTTACTGGCACATCACTCTGACTTTGATAGATGCAGTTCCTTCGACAGCAGTGGAGTTGTTCTGGGCATAAGCTGAATCCTGAATATCATGAAAGGAATCTTGAGGAGGCAAAGGGATGTGAGCTCCTAATTTATAGTCTTACACGTCTTTTTCTGAAGCCCTTTATATACTCAGTTTTCCAAACTTTTCTAGGATCAAACAGCTGGAGTTTATTCTATGCTACAAAAGACACTTTGACTCCTGATGGAGCAGACGCAGACTGAACTATGCAGGAGGAGGAAAGTTCTGCTCTGCTCCAGCTGGGACTCCTGACGACAAGGGGCTGCCAATGAAAAGCCCATCAGAGTGAGAACTGCACAGCCTCCCCTTAACACTTGCTCACAGCAAAAATCCAGGTGGGCTCTACTGGCTTATTCCTCAGGCAAACGGCAGCAGGATAGAAACTGCCAATTGCTTTTTTTCTAGTGAAACTCTTTAATGAACGATGAACAATGGTTTTCAAGAGAGCAGCAACATTGGATGGGAAAAAACCTACAGCAATTCAGATGTTTAAAAAGCAAAATATTTCACCTGTCTAGCTTGACACTGTTATCTTGCAATTTTCTTGCATCTTATTATTTACTGAAAGTTATGCAGATAGACACTATCATTTCATGACACCAGGCTCCATAATATAACTGTCTTCATTCTTATGAATACAAGAAAGTTAAAACTACAGAGCAGAATTGGAGCAGGGAACATGACAGTAGCACATCATCACTGAAAATCAAAAACTAAATTTTGAGCTTTCTTTTTTCTCATTCTCCAGAAGAGAGTCCACTTTCATCCCCTCTGTATACATGAATCTTTTCAATTTTCCAATCAACATTACTGCTTCTTCAAAAGACTATTAACTAGAGCTATTTGGGAGATGTAGTTCCAAATTAAAGGTCACGACTTTTATGAATGAGATTATGAGCTTTTTTACACTACTACTCGGACTTACGGCTTCAACAGAAATGGAAATTCAAAGTAGAAATAGGATTTCAAGGTGACAAATGAGCAGGCCTTGAGCCCCCTCGAGCAGGGCTGAGAGGAGGTCAGCTCTGCAGTAACGCAGCGCACGGGGGATGCCCATGTTTTGGCAAGGAAATAGATCACCGAAGCCCAATGCCCAGCGCAGCGACATGGCACTTCTTGAAAGCTTCATCTCACGAAAACAACAAACCCTCCCGCTCAGAGTCCTGGTTGGATCATTCAACCAGTATTTTGAATCAGTATCATAGATCAGTATCATGAATCAGGAAATAAATTTCAGAAATTCATTCCTCAATATTTGGATCTCCCTGGACTCTTCCCTCGCTCCCTTGCCCCCATGAACTGCACGTACACACTTGCTTCTCTATCCTCACACCTTCAGCACACACGAATAAAGCTGAGCTCTTAGCACTACTTGCTTCAAAGTAATGCAGAGCGAAGTAGGACTCTGTCCTCATATCAAGAAATCAATGACATATTGAAGTGCTTTTTAATTAGACTGCTGTAGTCCTGAACTAACTCTGAATTGCAAACATTAAATAATTGCTTATGGCATTCTCAATGTGTGGTTCACCAGAGTGAAAAGAAGATTATTGACTCAACTACTAAGTTATGAGTGCTGATGAAGCCTTGCTGAGTGCAGAAATTCTCTTTAGCACAACAAAACAAGGCAGTTTTATAACTCAACTCCTTTGAATTGAACTATTTCAATTAAGGACTACTTGATAAGAAAGATCTTGAAAAGCTATCCTGTAGGAAGTCAGACTCCCATTTAAATGTTGACTTATGAAGTCAGCATTTTCAAGGATATTACTATATTTCAGTCTTTTATTTTCAAAGCCATTAACTCATCCTAACACATTTACATTGACACATTGAGGAGCAAAATTTCTGTAACTCTTTGTGATTTAGGCACCTGTGAAAGTCAACACTGTTTTACTTCACTTCCTCTCTGTCTGAACTTGGACATAAAAATTAATTTTTTTTTTAAGTTTCATTATCTAGATCTTCTGTAGGTGTAATCTGGCATAACTCCCCTTATTTTGATGAAATTATATTGATCAAAATAACACTCAAAAATCTGGCCTTGAGTTCATTGCATATAAAAGTGTAACACATTTTATAAGGCATTCTTAAGAAAAGCTCACATTGCCTTAATTTTTGTAAAAGCATATGCGGAACATGCTGAAGGAAAAGAATATGCTATAATGATACTAATCAATAATAATACTCTTAAAAAATGCTGTAGTATTATATAGGTGATTCATCAAATAGTAATAACTATTACAGATAGTAAGCAGATATAGTTATAACTTCTGAACTAGGTTTTTGCATTCTGTTTCAGCCTGGCTCTTAGCACTGCGCACAAATACCAGTCTGTGAACTTGTCCTTGGCCGCGCTGTAGTTCATTGCCAACATTCTGCCACGGGTGCTGAACAAAAAAGCAATATTATTTTTCAATATACGCCATGCTAGAAAACCAACAGGGCACTCTGGAATTGCTACTTTTTGAAGATGTTTGGCCTAGAGTAGGAGTCTCAAAATCCCACTTAGTCTCTTCCCAGCTCTGTAAAAACCTTCACACTTGGTCGTGCATATGCTGTGGTTTGAAGAAGTTAACAGAAAAAGCAAACTCGGGGAAAAACCTGCAGGAGCAGCCCGGGCGGGCAGCCCACGGGCTGCTGCATCCTGCAAGTCCCCGGGCGCTCACTCTGCTTCCCAAACACCACCGCAGTGACTGGCAAACGCCATCCCAGCACCTCCTCCAGGGCAGCTTCCTTCAGCGGCATCAACGCGTGGCCGAGCGAGGATGGTGTCAACAGGCTTCGCGCTGCTCCGGGATGCCAGGCGGGCAGGGCAGAGGGTTGATTTTCCTTTAATTAACATTAGGGAACTGAATTCACACACAACCGTACGGAACCTAGATCTCCTGCCACCAGCCTCAGTAGCGGCCTCTACAAGAATTAAATGTATTTCCTACATACCAAGAGCAGACAGAGGCTCAGCAATAACCTGGCTCGCCCATGGTCTACGCAAGAGGGTTGAGAGAAATAAAGAAAATCGACTTTGTGATAGCTAAGCACGGAAACCTCTGAAGGCAAAGGCACAATTGAGTCAGAATTCTGCACTGCGGGAATATAAACATGGCTGGATCATCTTACAGATAGCCTTAAGATAGATATAAGAATAAATAATAAGCAATAAAAAATACTGTATATGTGTAAAACCAGAGATTTATTATTTATGCACACAGAGGTGTGCACAAAAAGGTCAAAAATATTTCTAAGACTCAGCATTTTATATTTACACTAATGTATCAAAGAATCTCAAAATGAAAGTGTTTTATTGAGTCAATGAACACAGATAAATAGACCTGAAAATATATTATTTTGGACTGACAGTAACTTTGCACGTGCGAGTAGCAGCATCTATTCAGGAGTGTAGATCACAGATATTCTACTGCATGAAAAACCTGGAGCATTAACATGCATGCTCCATCCTCAGTGATCCAAAAGGGAATCAGAGAGAGGATCTGACTATGTGCTTGCTAAATTAAAAATTCAAATCAGAATGTGTAAGGTAGTTTAAAATAATAATTACATGAATTCCAATTAAATATTACACAGTAATTACAATGAGTGCTATTAGCAAATTCAAAATACAACTTCAATTAAAGCTACTATCAGGAAACATAGCAACAAACAGGTGCATCCAAACATCAACAAGTGGAAGAGAAATCACAGGTGCTTGGATATTAGGGAAAAATGAAATTAACTCACTTCTCTGTGCTTTCCACTATTGCAGTCTGCCATAATTTAGTTATTTATATGCTTTTGCAGTTTACATAGACAAAGCATTCTTGAAGGATGCGTATGGCGCCAGAACAACACACAGCCTAAAAACAGGTTAGAACCAGGGTTTGCAGGTATCAACGACAGAAAACCCGAATTCCTGCTCTGCACCGTCCCTTCCATCCTCTGGGATCCTCACCAGGTGCTTCACGGAGCAAGGCAAGGTAGTGCCTGACTCGAGTTTATGAAATGTAACCACATTTCATAACATCAAAGTTTTCATTTAACAAAAAGGTTACAGAATGCCAAAAGTAACTAAGACTTAGTGCACACAAGCACCCTTTAGCTTTCACTCCTGGTGCTTGAAAAATCAAGTCTGGCACCAAAAGCATGATTACATGTTGTGGAAACTATCTTTTAAAAATCTAGCATCACTGCAAGTATTTATCTTGAAACAGTCATGATTTTTTGGGGGAGGGGAGGGCTTATTCTTTTCTAATTGTTCTGTACCACTAAAAGCACAATACATATAACTGAAATACACAGAAAAATATATATTGCATGAGCAGTTCTTTTTATGCCACATTGAGGACCATCTGCGAAATCCAGACTCTAAAAGGTGCCAACTGCATTGTGCATATAGGATTATGCATTATACATCTCTAGGTCAAATCTAATTAAAACTCTCGTATTAAAACTCCCCAATATTTTTCCCCAAACCGCTACGCAGGCATACCCTGAGTCTGCATCTGGATGTTTTAACATTTTGCATAACCTTTTCCATTAAAGCTTCCCACTTTAGTTTAGGGACTGAATCAACTTTGCATGTGTGGTGGAAATGCGCTTTGCAAGAGCCAGGAAAAAATTGGTAGTAATTTTTCCTTCTGCTTCACTTCCCAAATGGCAGTGACTTTTTTTCCCTTGAAAGTCTGGTGGAAATTTGCAATGCCTTCATTTGCCTTCTTGGTTTCTAATGTTTCTAGGTGTCTAATAATAATAGACAGAAGTGGAAAAAATGAGGATTTTCACTACAATTTCAGGTAAGCTTGGCTCACAAATCTCTATTTCTTCTTGTGCGACTCTTCAGGTGTATATTAAAACAAACAAGGCAGAAAACCCAGACTGATTTTAAGATGTGCTGAACATTCATTTCCTCTGGTAGTTACTAGGTGAAATAGTCACTGTGTGCTTTGAAAATCAGGCCAAAGTCATTTAAAGCCATGTTTTGACAGCTTGGAGAAATAGATGTTCCCAATATGGCATAATTGGGTCTGGAGACGTTTCAGCTGACAGCTCCTTCCCTGGCGCACCGGTCCGCTGCCGCTTCCTCCTTGCTCATCCCTGAAAAACCTGCTCTGGGGAGCGGGAGCCAAGGCCAAGGCACGAGGGAACCCAACCAGGCCCTGTGCGCTGCCGGGGCTGAGGAGGAACAGTTACGGCCTCTGCGCAGGGCACGGGGCCACGACACATCCGAGGTCCTGCCGCGTCTGCTCGCCTCGATGGTCCACGTTCATTAGGCCTCACTAATACCTTCACTTGGAAGCTCAAAGCGCATGAAGGGTGCTCTGATGGGGGGGAAAAGCCATGGCTATAAAGTCTGGTACTTCCCAGTTCAACATTTCTCATTCGTCTTAAAAGCCAGAGCCTCCACAACGATGCACAGAGCTTTGGAAAGACCCAGAGGTTTCAGCCGAGGGGCATCTGACTTCAGCAGAGAACACCTACCCCAGGCCAGCATCCTTGTGAGGAATGCACACCATGAGAGCAGGTATTCTGCACCCCTGAGGAAGTACTCCCAATCCGGAGTATTTATCTGCTAATTATTAAGGCTCCATGCTGTGAAGCCTTTGCTCTGCTCTTGGTCTCACCCTACTAAAATGGGAGAAAAGAGGGGACTATGGCATCAGGATGGCTGTGAAAGCACCGGGTTGACTTCTAGGATTCACAGATGCACCAAAGACTGGAATAAGATATTCCATGCCATCCGCACGGTCACTCCGATGAGGCAGCAGGACCTATTTTTATCTCGATCTTAGTCCTGTCTAAAGGAAGAGAAAAATAAGAGCTTTGCTAATGTGAAGTGCAGCCTGTGCATGGACTCCCTTTGGCCGTAGGAAAGAAGCCCCATTCCCCTCCTCTCCGTCGCTTACAGAGCAGACTACCCTGCTGCCTACCTTTCCACAGGGGCTCTGCTCCCACGTGGGGCGGGAGCCGAGTCCAGCCCCAGCCCCAGCCCGCTGCTCTGGGACCCACAGCGCCGTCCTACTGCGGGCAAAAGGACACGTCTGCTTTCATGAGGGACACGAACACCCTCTGCGCGCGGGGAAGGTTGCTGCCCTGCAAACGGCACTCGTCCCTTTATTTTCACTTTATCACCGAGTTATATATTTTCACTACCCTCTTTCATTTTTCAGTGCAGACATAAAAAGCAATGATAGTTTGAAAGATTTTCCCATAATAAACCACCAAAGTGAAATCCTATTTCCTGCCCTTATGATTTTGCAGGGTTATGTAGGTTATATGTTCCATATTTTCAGTGCTTTACACCAAGGTGCTTTAAGAAGGTCCTGTCAAGGCACTTTTCATTCACTTAATAAGATGTTTACTAGCGGATCGGCTTTGTGCCTTCCGTGCCCTTTGCATTTCCAAACTGATTAAAACCAAGAGCCTACTGAAAGCAGCTTCAGCCTCAAGTTACTATCAGGACTGACATCCAAATGGAAAACGGAGTATTTTTACATATGCCCTGCACACAGAAACAGGGGAGTCCAGATCTCCAAGCTCTAGCCCCGGTTTTGTCATTGCTTTGTAAATGACTCAGAACTGTGTACGGGGGAGTTCATTTATTGACCTAAAATCCACTGACACTTTCACCTGCCTTGAGTGTCTTGTAAAACTTACAACAGACAAGAATAAACCCGTGTATCACAGTAAAGGAAACAGAAGACAATACTGAAACAACATTATTTATAACCAATAAAGTTACATGACCCTGGTAAAAGGAAAAGGAGAATGCTAAAACAAGCAGGGAGAAGAGTACACCAAAACCCAAAATGCTACTTTCCAAGTTTTAAGAAGTCCATTAAATCACTGATCCTGTATGTGGTTGTTGTTATTTCACAATTGCAGAAATACTGGGTTAAGAAACTTATATTATAGATACTTGTTCATGCTAAAATAAAATCAATCTTATTTCTTTTGCAATTTATACAACTTATGTTCAGTGTGGTAAGAAAAAATGTACTTAGTTCTCAAATTTATGTACACCACAGGGAGTTGAAAAACAAACACACTAAAATATTTCTACCAGCCTGCACTATTCGAAAGCAATTGCCAAGTTTCTATGAGAAGTAATTTCCACGGTGCAAGTGGAAGCAGCACTTATCACTTATCTGGGGTATTAGAAACCACAGTCACTTTAAAGCCTGTATTTCCACATTTACTAAACCACAGCCAAGAGGAAGCACGCTGCTACGATACGGCGCAGTTCTCTTAAAGCAGGTTTTGTGTCTTACTAACGTACAGAGCTCAGCCCTTCCCAGATGCAGGAAGGGACAGCTGAGCCATCATGTTATGCTTGTACCCTGCCTTTTCCAACCTGTTAAAAATATATAAACTACTTAATTTCTCTTTTCGATATTTTGCAAAATGTGACAAGAGTTCTGCTCTTCTACTGCCAATAACTTGTCAGGCTTTAGCTGGGAGGAGCTCGATACCTGCTCTCCCCTTCCTGACATTGATGTACAAGGATCCCTAAGGCTGTTGCTGTCCTGTCAGTGGCTACACTTAAATCAAAAACATGCCAAAAATAGCAGTAATTTCTGTCTTAATGCAGAAAAATTGTTGCTGCTGTAATTTATATTTATACTACTTTATTACGTTGTGCTGACAGCGCTGCAATAGCACCACACAGCCGAGGTTTTGCATTTCATTTTAGTAAAATGGTTCGAGGGCTTTGGTGGCCCATTATCGTGACAGCCTCATTAGGGAGGTGCTCACAGGGACGCAGAGCCGCCCGGGCGCCTTCGCCGGCCCTGGGGACGGCTGGACCCCCAAGCCCCCGCCGGAGCCGCCAGGGCCGCCTCGCCGCAGCGGGACGAACACGCCGCACTGCGCATCGCCCCTGCCAGACCCTGCAAGTCCTTCTCGCGTGAAAAATGCTACTCCACTGCTCTTTACAAAGCGTGTTAAATCACACGTGCACAGTACTTAAGGGACCACAATAACAGGTTGTTAAAATATTCTATTTATCTGAAACATCAGAACACGTTACCCATAAAGTCACAATTTTCTAAACAATACCAAAGTAAGCAGAGCCAGAAGAGTTTCGAGAAGTCCATTACATTTGCATGTACATTTAAAATATTTATGAGTTTCTAAGCCATAGTAAATAACGCAAAATAAATGAAACAAAGCACTCAAAACGCTGTCATTATGAACCTCACCATTACAGTAAGAGTTTACCCACTCTTTGCAACTCAAAGTTGAAAGTCATTTAAAACTGAGACTTCCATATAGGCATATATCAACATATGGCATTTAGTCAAAAGAAAAGGAAAACATGATGGAACATGATTCAAGCATATAGAAATGAATGATACGGAATAAGTCTGTTTCTATTTACTCTTGCCTAGAGTATAACCACCAAAGAACTATTATTCATTTTATAGCAAGAAACAAATAACTACTATAATTTCTTGCAACATCTAATTTAACTTTGGGCACAGTATTGTTCAGCCTCAGCTAGACGAGGGGCTTAATTATATTCAGGATTTAAGCCCTGACTCTGCAGCACTTATGAAATATTTTATATTAGTTAGGTTTTTTTAGGTTAAACTATAAGCCTTTGTTTTATTGAATATCTAGAGAATATTATCTTCTGGAGAATAAGTTTTGATTTTCTTTCCTTTGGAGGGATTTTACAGGGCTCCCGCTGGAGCTGCACACCGAGTGATCTCCTGGTGGTTTCACTGTTAGGGAGGGAAAGGGCACCTCTCGTACCGGCTCCAAATTGGCCAATGACACATTTATTGATGAGATGGATGTAGATAACGTTTGTGTGCTCACTAATCTGCCTCGGTGATTGTTGCATCTGTAGCTGGAATCATGCTCAGAGGATGAGGAGCCTCAGCCCTCGACTGCTTCACTCGTGCGTGCGAATGACACAAAGGTGACAAAACGGGGCCAGGAGTCTGCACTTCCCTATAGCACCAGACCCAGGGAGCCGGTGTTTCCTGTCTGCCTTGAATTTTATTAATGTAAAATAACAATTATCATCATAAAACAGCAACAGTGGCCTGAAAGATGTGGGATGTTTACCTGTAATGCACCTACTGAGTTACAGTTTTGATCAACCAAGGCTGAAAGCTCTTATCAAGGAAAGCCGGCTGTTTTGCAGGAAGCTTCACACCAATCTGGGAGACACGGCTCGGCTCGGCCCCAGCTCTTTGCAGTCCGGCTCCAGAGCCCAGAGAGCTGAAACCTGCTGCGAGCGCCCGCAGGGGCTGCAACGAGGGGGCTGCGCGAGGCCGCTCCGCTCGCAGCCGGCCACGTCAGCGTCCTTCCTGCACGGGCTAATTCCAAAGTCACGGCTGGGTGAACATTATTATTATGAGGCAAACACCTTTTTTAAATTAAAAACATTGTTTCTGTCTATTTCACAAATATAATCTAATTTGGCAAATATTGCTTGCCAATCCAAGCAGGTTTTGCTGCTCAGAGGAAAACGGGAAGCATCGAGAGCGAGGGGGCTGTGTCCCCCATGGTGTGGGGTGCTGCAGAAGGCTTCAAGGCTCCCCTGCGAGCTGGAGGGACCAGCTCGCACCCCAATCCTTGGCCAAGCCATGAGCCGGGAACAGCAATGCCTCCACTTCCTCTTTGTCCCTATTAATATTTAATTAGGAAGTAATTAGAGCAAAAGACTGAGACAACAAAAGACCAAGCATTCTCGTGCATTCTTATGGATAAGACACCCCCATCTGCAATGTATTTTATACAAAAAGGAAGAGTTTCAGCACTGCACAACGTGTCCCCGACAACGCCGGCCAACAACTCCAACGAAAGAGAGATATGAGGGCAAAGTGGCATTCGGAGAGACAGCCCTCACCCCGGCACGCATTACTATTTTTCAAGGCACGTCACCTCTTTTTTGCTATCTGAAGGCAAGAGCAGAAGGCTGAACGGAGGGGTCCGCTGAGCACCACTGTGTCACTGTTTGCCTTGGCCAACAATAAATGACGAACCCGAAGGGACTGTGATCGCCTCTCCTGGAGATCTCTGCAAGAGCCGGGATGCAGGGCTCTTTGCTGTTAATGGCATACGTTGAGCAGCAGCAATACTGACCCTGCCCATCACATCAGCTCCAAATCCTGAAATATTTTTAACAATTCATCACATCATGGATTCTGCTAGAGGAAACATCTCTTCATTCCAGGAAGACGCCAATTAAATACAGAACTACTGACAGCAATCGTTATATACTATATTCTGCTGAGGCATGTTCAAGGAGCTATTAACAAAAAGGAGTTTACCTAAAATTTCCCGTTTTATTTTCCCTCCATGAAGATCTTTTTTGCTATTATTTAGGTGAATTCTTCTGATCACTTCAAAATACACAAACAGGCTTCAAGGCAAGTGAGAGAAAACAATTCACATTTCTACTCACGCTTCAAAATATATTATGTGTTAAAATTCATTTGGTCTTCTAATAAAATGCCAGGACACCCATACGCTGAAATGTTTGCACCTGATTTTTATGAAAGGTCATGTTGATTTTTCATGCTGAAAAGTTCATATTTCCCTATTTAGAGAGAAAAAAAAAAAAGGGAATATTCAAAACAAAGTATGCTTAATAATTCAGTGCAGATTTACTGAAATTTTCCGTCAAGCTGGATGAGCCAGATCAGAGAAGTGGAGAGCTGTTCTTTCCAACAGCTGATCTATGCTAAAGATCCAGGAGAACAACAGACACTCTCCAAATTTTTCCAAATCCAAATCCAGCCAAGCAGCCCGACCTCAGATCTGCTGCAGCTTCCCAGGACTGAAACCCCCAGGGCCTTTGAGGCCATTAGAAAAGCATCAGAGCCCGAATGAACACAGACTCTTTTTTTTTCTTCTTCTTCTTCTTTTCTTTCCTTCTTTTAAATCTGCTCTAAGGTCTATCTTTAATTTCTTCCTAAGTGATTAATGTGCTTCTATGGAGCCTTTCATGATAAGGTTCTTGTATGATAATACCCCAAAGTGTCAGCTAATAAGAAAAGTAAAAGACCTGTATCGTTCTAAATGCAAGAGTGCTTGCTAACCTCTTTACTGATCAAATTATTATTCAATTTTTGGCATGATGCAATCACATTCAATTCATTGGAAAATTATTCATGTTTTTCATTTTGCACATTTTCAAGCGGTCTCTTATTTTCTTCAATAATTCCTACAATTTGAGATGCTCTGGGGAGCCATTTAACAATCAGAGCGACGAAGAACAACTTTTTCTTATCCACATTTAGAATCATTTATCTTTGGAGGACCTTTATCAGGAAGACTTGTTTTGGAGTTGGAACATCTGTTTTAACCTAAGAACAAATCAACTATGTAGAATTCTAAAATATCTCGGCAGAGGAGCAGTTTTGGTCTGCTCTTTGTGCAAGCTGTCAAAGTCTAGGGTCAGGGGGAGCTTTCTTTGGGGAAAAAGAGAAAAAAAAAAAAAAAGAAGGAATAGAGGCTGATGCTATGAGGCACAAAACATTGACTGGGTCTATTAGGGGCAGGCATGCAGTCAATCTGCCAGCAAAGCTAGATCAGTGCATGGTATCAGCATCCTCTTAGAGCGTAAAGAGGCCCTTTTACAACATCTTTCACATTTTCTATAATCAGAAAAAAAAAAAAAAGAAACAGCCCATTATCGTCATTCCCTCATTCATCTGTTTCTCTTGTGTTTAGATCTTCTGCTTTGTAAGGTAGAAGCTGCATTTTTTGCGTGATTTTATAGTGCAACCAGCACTATAGGTTTAATCAGAAACCATGGCTCCTAGGAATTATCAGTAACGACAAAAGTAACAATACGAATAAGGAGTATGAATTAGCAATATTTTTATAGTCAGTCTCTGATTATTTTCTTGTTTTCAAAAACAAAGTCAAACAGCTATTGTAAAATGTAGAGCAGACACAGGTTTATTTTTTAGTATTTCTGTCTTGGTTAAGCAAAGAGAGAATTCAGCTCCAGCTAAGCATGAAATACTCTGCAATGTCCTCGCTGTGAGGGTACATACTGAAGTGCTTCATTAGACAGAGTAAATAAGTAGACAATAAATAAACATGGAGAGAGAGAAATATTTAAGGCACTGATGAAAGCATAGCAGAGCTCCGAGTTCTCCTTTGTTAACTCCTTTTTGCAGCCTTTCTGGATTTCTGGACACAGAACGATCCCAGCTCCCCTTTGCCAGGCTGCCCCTAACCTGCTGCAGGACTTGGGACGCTTTTATTCCCTGGGGTCGGGGCTTCACTGCTCTCCTCCTTCTGACACTACTTCATGTTTGATGGAACAAACTCTTTGTAAACTCTTAGTGCTCTCTTTGATAAAATGATTGTACTTTGTTGGTTTAAGTTGTTGGAGAGTAAGGATAGGGAAGATGATAGAAAACACATCTTTGCCCTTTACCATGTCTGCCTCTTTTCCACATAAGCAAGCTGGCTTCACTAACTGTTTCACATAGTTAACAAAATAATGCGCGTTGCAGAAGAGAATTAACAGTATTTTCAGGTTTTTGTATTCAGATGTAATTATATATTATGTTGCATGAGTAACTTACTTACATACATGCTTTGCTACAGAAGAAAAGTATGGGGTATTGATTATGTACACAGAGTATTTAAGAGCACGTGTTCCCTTTGAATGCACCTATTTTGATTACATTCATAATCACTAACCATAGGAGCCTGCACCCCTACACATTTCAATCCCCCACCGGCTGGCCGTGTATATCCTACTGAGAATCAAGGAGGGAATTTAAATTACAGAAGTATGTACACCAATAGGTGCTGCTTTAGATTGTTTCCACACCTCCTCCTCCCCAAAAATATTGAGCACTATAGTCAGTGGATTAAGGCACAGTCATAGCGAGAAGGATGGAAAGAAATCAGATATCAACTCCTCATTCACTAAGCCAGTGCAGTGACCTTGTTTCTCCCGGTGAAAAGGACTCAAGACATGTTAATACTTCAATCAGCTTCTTATTTGTAACATCCTGGGGACATAATGTCTGGCAGTATAAATGATGTGCAGCCTGTGCGCTGCTCTGGTGCCGATGGCATTTTGCCTTCTCTGCTTTTATAAGAATTATGAGTAGAGAGAAACATTCCTGTCAGTAATTAAGGCATCTAAAGGTATCTATCAAGTTTTTTTTTTTCTAAGTGTAAAATAAGTGAATGAGAATATTTATCTTTTTTTCTTAACTAACAGGTATATTCCTAAATCTTTAAAAATTAGGGAGATTACAGAGATTGTATGCTCATTACTCTACAAGGAATAGGCATCTGCAAACTGGTTAGGACAAGATAAGTAGGATATAAAATGATTTTTATGTTTCAGAACATTAAAAAAAAGGCATTAAAATGACATTTACCATCCATGGTGCCATATTGGGTATGATAGTATTTCTGCAGGTCATTTACACTAGCTAGTGACAGCACTCTGAATTTGAAAGTTATTAATCTAAAATATTACAATTGTTACACAGTTCTTCAGAGAATGACCATGTAAAATGGGTAGAGGACAATAAAGTGGAAATGTAGGGCAGAATTAAGCATCACATTTCAAAAAGGACATATTCCATGTTCTATTTTTGTGGGAAGATCAATAGGCTTCTGTTGTCCTTTCTCGGCAGCACTAAGTCCATTCGTTCCCTCTGTAGATTGTCCCTTCAGATGCACATCTGCACCTGTGGCTGAAACCTTATTTTATCAAAAACCCAGTTCTGTGAAAGAAGTCAGCAGGATTTTTTAGACTTATTTCACAGACGTTGCATGAAAGTTTAGTGACTATGGCAGTATTCCTGGGTGTGTATCTCTCAGAATTTCCTATTTTAGAGTCAAATTGTATCCATGACCTCAAAAAGCTTTCTGAACACCAGCCTGAAAATGAAAATGCCTCTTAAAAAGCCCTTAGCTAGTTCTTCTGGATGCAACCAATGCACCCTGCAGTTGAAGATCCCCCTGAGGTCAGCAACAGGACCCTCAGTGTCGTGTGTGAGATATGCTGGGAGTAGGACATCTCATCAGACTTATCTACTACAACGGCTCACAAGGACATATGGCCACAAAACTTAGGGAATATAGTGGGAAGTGCCCAGGGATTGCAGAAATGCAACCTCAGCCTTTTTAATCACTTCCCATATAAGCAGTTATAAAAATATGAGCAGAATATAAAAATAATATAAATAGTCACTCACTGTGATTATAGATCAGAAACCAAAATGATTTTGAAAATAAACAAACTGAAGTGCACTCTTCTGTTTCTTCATTTTTTTGACAAAAAGGACATTATCTATTATTACCCAGCAACACTAGAAAAGGTTTTTTCCAGTGCTGCCTGCATCCGATTAAACTTTTCTATCACTTTCTTCACCCTGCTTAGTGATGGCTGCGTTTTTTTGGCAAACATCTGTGGTGAAACCGCTTCTCTTTTATGAAGCAAAATAAACAACACATGGTGGATTTAATACAACCAATCGGCACCCTCTTCAAATGACTTTCATTTCATTTTCTCCTGATCACAGGCAGCAGCTGTGTTTAATGAGCTGGAAGGAAAACAGGTCAATAAAAATATATGTGCAGGCATATATATATATGTGTGTGTGTGTGCATGTTGCTTAAGTATCTATTACAAGCAGGCAGCTATTGGCTCATGCCATTGACCCTTCTCTCTTTGAATCAGCTGAGGGTGCTGCCTGTGTAAGTTTTATTAATTCAAGTAAACTACCCTAAATTATAAAACAGGAGAGGCAAGAAACAGCCAAAACCATGCATTATCGAGAATGACACATAGGGAATAAGATAGAAATTTCCTAATTTTGACATAAAGCAAAGGCATATAATTGTCAACACCACATCAGCTTCAAAGGTTTGTCTGACACTATCCAGCACATCAAAACACAGATATTTTTAATTGTGTGCTTGTTCTCAGGCATTTTTTTTCCTTTTTTTTTCAGCTCCAGTAGTTTTTTTAAGCAAATGTCCTGAAATAAAGTGCAGGAAAGCCACAAGGTTACTGGCTGTCCCCATTCAAAGGCATTTGCGCACATCATCAACCCAAGCAATGAGATTTTTCAAAATTGATAGTGAAAATGTTAAATTCTCTCAACCAAGTGTACAGCAACACTGCACAGCTGAGGCTAACAGCTCCCAGTTTCTAATTGCACTCGTAGAAAGCACCCTGGCAATAACACGCTTAAATTACTACAGCAGGATAGTGATCATCAAACCAGGTTGGAGGCATCTGCGACTTGAAAGAATCAAGTTTCTCAGCTTAATCCTTTCATGTTCATGCCCTCATCTGAAAAGTTGCATTTGACCCTTTCACAAGCCAAGTTAATAAAAAAGGTGTAAAAAGGTGTAACAGGAAAGAATTTACTGCACATCCAAGAAATGGCTGAGAGTATTGCTCCAAATGTTATCTCTTTTAGAGTAAAAGCAACGTCTAATTAGATTTTGCATTGTAAGACGGAATCAACGAGCATGCCTGTAGAATGGCTTAAGGTAAAAAGCATTCCTGGAATGTTCGTAGGAACCTCACATTTGCCACATAGAGAATCAAACCACCGAGTGCTCAAAGGCTGCTGCCCTGTAACTAACAGCGACGACTGCCTGGGAAAGGCTGCAAAGCAAGAGGCAGCTCTGCAGCACATCAGTAAAGTGCAATGCCCCAGGAGAAAGAGAAGAACATATATTTTGCACCTCTGTACAGGATAAATATTAGCAAAAGGGTTCAGAAGGTGCAGTAAGTATTTTAACAGTCACATTTCAACTACAGGAAACAAAACAAGGTTAATGATCTCATTGTATATGGAGCAATCCTAGCAGAATTGGAGGGTTCACCTCAGGTTCAAACACACGGAGACAAGTGGAGAAGATGGAGAAATGGGTTATATTAATGTTCCAGAGACCACAGTGGGCTGGAGATGCACAGTGCATTGAGTTACACACAGCAAAGAATAATTTTGCTCTACCAACTTCCACCTCTGCTTAAGGTTTATAATGAGCCACTAAAAACTCTTATTACCATATTTCTGTAAGACAGCAACATCTCCCAGAGATGGTTTTAAATTTAATTGTTTGTGCAGCACATCAAGATGCACGGTGTTTTAAAGGGAATTTCATTTACTTTGCAGTCCATTATGACCCCAGGCCCCTGACACAGAATTTCTGTGCTTGAGCATCTCTGGAAAATGACTATGGCAAGATCAAGATGTGCTTGTTTAGGCAGCACATTCAGAGCTGCTGGCAGGGAGATGGAAGGTGAAGACCTCCATGAACAGTTCAAAACCACCTGTATCCTCAAAAGCCCTTTTTAAAACCTTCATGATGATTAAGCATTAAAAGGAACAAATTTAAATCAAAGAGAGAAATGTTTAATTCACCCTCCTGTTTCACAAACAAGTAGCTGGTTTGAAACAAACAGTCCTGTAGAGCATTTGAGAACAGCTTCGAGCCAGCTGTTGAAGACGAGAAGGGCAGATTTTCATCACTTGGAGCAGCAGTGGGGAGCTGAATGTCTGGAGAAGCCGTCTCCGACTCGGAGAGGTGAACCCATCTGCCTCCCTTTTCCATTCGGCAAGGCAGAATGCAGACAGTGCAATTCAAATACCCTCAATATTTCCTTGTCTGTGTTTAATACCACGATTCCTGGGTGACCCACCGGTCAGAGCGGCTTTGAAGCTGCTGTTACAAGAATTCTTTAATCTTGTTTTAAAGGAAACGTTTCAAAAACGCCCAAGTCCCCATGCAAGTCAATTAGATCTGAGCTCCTAAGCACAAAGAAAGTTTTCAAAGTTTGCTATTTGTCCTATTACTGAATTTAATAGATTAGTCACATACCGCCAGCATTCGCTGCACTGTTTTACTCGTTAGAGCTGTAACAATCTGATTACACGGTCCTTGGGACTGCTTAGCGCCGCGCAGTTATGATTTCAATTTATACCTCAGCGTAGCTTAGATAGCGAGTCGCTAACTACTCTGTTCACCAGGTGGGATCCGCGCGGATTTGTGCCACCTCTTTAGCAGTAAGGCCATGTAATCACAGCCCTGAACACTGGCTTGCGCTCAGACCAAGGCACTTCCAGCACGTGCAAAAGGTTTTTGGCAAGAAACCTGCCCGTGCAGGGGCAGCGCATCCCTGCTGCCTCCACCAGTGACGTCCGTGGGTGAGCGCGGGCTCCGTGCCGCGCTCCGGGGCACCTGCACTGCCAGGAGGGTAGCACAGTGCTGCCCGCGAGTGGGAGCCCTCAGACAACACGTGCTTTAACCAGCCAAAAGGGGAATTCTTGCTTACCCATTAGCAACCCTTGGTAAATTGGTAAGCTGAGATTTTGCAGGTTTGAAGGACTGATATGAATCCATATGAATGCACTTAGTACATAATTTAAACTACCAAGTGAGGAAAACAAAAAAGCCCACGACACAACGGGGAGGATTACGATGCTAAAAGCAGCTACAGTTCTGGTCAGCCCTTACGGAGGCTGGGAATTTTCTCACGGACTTCTTGAAGTGCAGGATGAAGCACTTCTAGCTGAGTTAACATTCTGAACCCAAATTACCTCCTCATTGATGAAGCTCTGGAAACCAAAGGTTTGCTAAAAGCCATAGCTTTTCAATGGATATTGAAATATAAATCTCTGCTTTCCGAGGTATTCTCCTGGGTAATGTTTCCTGCTTCATCATCCAGCCCAGCAAGGAAGAAACGAGGGCATTTTTGTGAAAGGAACAAGAAATTATCCTTTCCCCTTACATTTTACAATAGAAAATGAAGCCTATGTTTGATCAGAAAACAGCTAAAGATTAAAATCTCATTTGTTGCAGCATCCCTTCAAAAAGATTCAAGGTAATTTGCATAAATAGCAACAAAACAATATCAAGTCAGAGTAGGACTTCTTAATGCATTCAGTTCAAATTATATTATTAACTTAATGATACTATTGGCACTTTTTTTTGCAGTGTTATATTGTAGGCCCAATTTACCAGAGCACTTCAGTACTGCACATGTCTAATTTCAGTGCTACACAGCCAGGCTGAGGGGACACTTAAACAGATATTTAACTCCTTTACTAAATGAGAGTCTTAATGCACGGCTATCACAGACAGAACGGAATGTGCCTGATTAAGAAAACTCAGGAGGGAATCTCAAGATTAGGCTCTTAATGGCTCTCATAATTTTAAAAATGAGATTAAAAAGTTACAGAACGCTCCACCTTACAATGTATTGGTTTATTGGGTCTGTGATTAATTGAAAACTGAGAAGAGATGACCCAGGAATAATTGTAAGTTCATTTGAAAACTTACACTCTCAATCTTGCTATCAGTCTCACTGAACTTTTTAAAGAGCTTAATTTAAAAAATGATTGGACCAAATCTTCAAAATCCTGCTGCAGGAAAGTAGTCCTTGCATGCTGAAACAGAACGACTTATCCAGCAGCTTCATGCAATATCAGAGGAGCAGAAAAATCACTAAATATATATATACACACAAGGAACATACCCTTGGTTCTAAGCATTTCCAGAATTTTATAAATAAAATTTGTGCCACCTGAGCAATGAGAGCGGGTGGTGGGTGCCCTTCAACACTCAGCTTGGGCAGATTGGGGTGCCCTGCACTTAGCAGGCACCTCCGGAGCCTCCAGATCAGTGGGGGTGGAGGTCCTGCGCTCTCTGCTATGTTTTACAACACGAGATTGAGGTATCATCTTGACACGACTTGGTATAAACTGCCAACAATAGCACCTGGTGTGATTAATGTGAAGGCTTGTTCTGCTTCTGTTTAAACTTTCTTTGACAAATGTTAATAAACTGCTAGAACTGACTGAGTACTTCCAAATGAGTAACGCCTGCTGAGGATAGCTGCATTTCACGCTTGCGGTTTGTCAGTGGGCAAATCCTGATTTCTGTTAATAGATTTAAGGAAAAACATTTGATGATTGAGTTTTACAGACTCCTCTACTTTGAAGGACTGAACAAGCACGGGTTCACCACCATTCAGTATCAGGACGTGATGATGGGCATCTGGGATTAGTCTGAAATGGACTCAGAGTGCACCGATACCAAGAAAAATGTTTTCCTTCATTAAACTGACATCAGACAGATGCAATAAGGCACAGCTACAGCTCCTCTTTGATTCTTTTTCATTCTCAGGGCCAGTTATTGGGCAGGAGACTTAAACGTTCATTTCTCATTAACATTTCTGACAGTAATTCAGCTGTGCAAATACCCTTCTGAAAGATAAATGCAAAGAGGGAAAATTTCTATCTGAGCAAAATAGTATTACTACTCCATTATTACATTAATAATTATCTCTAATAATCATTACTTCAATTTCTCATCTGAATGTATTAAGAACCACTGTTTTGGGTATATATTTGAACTAATACTAAAATCATAACTTAACAGCTCAGATATTCGGTGACCACACAGCATTACTAATACCCAAGCAGCAGTATGGCTGGCTAGGCTATGTTTATGCTACGCATTAAATATTCTTGTATGGACTTAACCTTAAGTCTGCGATTTATCCATTAAAATCAATGGCTTCTATAACACGTGCAGGTCTATTCAGGGCTCCAGCGTGTCCAGACTAATGAATTTAATTTTCAGAGCCCAAGATATATTGTTTATTTCAATATTTGAGTACTTGCTGAGAAAACTGTTCAAGATGTTTTGCTTTGCT
Source organism: Crypturellus soui (assembly GCA_032275445.1). Taxonomy (NCBI): domain Eukaryota; kingdom Metazoa; phylum Chordata; class Aves; order Tinamiformes; family Tinamidae; genus Crypturellus; species Crypturellus soui. The sequence continues at coordinate 4,021,245 of JAUBNY010000244.1, forward strand.
TTTTACCACTTCTTTCTGATGCAGAGTTTTAAGGCCAGTCAAATGAATATATTATCTCCACAAAAGCATCTCTTACATTTTTTTTCCCTGCTTTCCCCAGGAGACAGTTAACTCTGTTACCAGATCAGTTTTGCAAATCTGATGCTAACTCCCCTCTCTCTACTTATTTCCCCGATAATTATTTTTTAACAAAAAAGATTAAACTAATCATAACATCTTTTTGTATGCCACTAGAAAAACATATTTAAATTACTGCACCGATTTTAAAATCTGAGCAAGCAAGTGGGAAATAATTATGCTCTTATCTGTTCTGCTTTTGATATCTTGCCAGACACCTACACTCAGATATTGCAGACAAACTCTCTTTGGTAATTTGTCCTTTTGGGATGGGTTACCTTTTAAGGATATTTAAAAACTTATAATCTAAGGAGATTAATTCACAAGAAACTCCAAACACTGTCTTTGTAGACCTTACCTTATCACTAAGTTAATTAATGTTTCCTTCAACCTTGATGTAGATAATTCTATTCCTTGGGGTGGGAGATCGAGGGAATCATTCATCAGCAAAAGAGAGGGAAAACTGCACAGTTCTCCAAAATAAACTTTTAATTAAGACCAAACAAACCCAACCATCCATGAAATCTTAAATGAAGACAGAGACAAAATAGACTCGCTCACATTTCTACTATAACTTCAGACTGTCTGGAGTCGATGCACAGGTTTGTGAATGCTGAACCTCTGCAAGCTCTTTGCAAAGCATGTTTGGCCCTAAGCAAACAAATAGCCGTTTTTTGCTAACCCATTAGCTATTTTAAACAAGGCAGGCAGGTACATGTATATCATAATTCAGACTGACAAGGACCTTCCACTAAATTCTCTTTCACTGGCCTCCACTTTGCCAGCTGGCTGAAATGTCACCCCGAGGGAATGACCAGACACGGCCGGTTTGGTCGGACAGAGGAACAAAACAAAATCCAAGTGAAACTCATCGTCCATAAGGCACTAATTTGGTTTCCCAAAGGCTGCCCCTTCTCTCAAAATTGAATCAAGTACTCTACATTCAGCATCCTTTGTAAAATAGGGAGTTTGATAAGGGAAATAAGAAGTGTCTTTAGAAAACACAAAAATATCCTGAGAAATCACTTTTCATACCAAAGAAGAGGTTATTAGAGTCTTGCTTCTAAAATTCTACAACTGTTCTAAATATTCTCGACATTTTTTCCCAGCCAACTTGGATTCTCTTATTAACAGAGTGGGATAGAAGAAACTGCACCTTCCTTTTAACTCATTGGAAAGTGTGTTCCATTTTAGAAATAAAACCCCACGTTCCAGTGTCTCTCTTTATACCAGCTTCACACTGCAGCCAACGGAAGCTCCCTCAGATTTACCTGATCCATGAGTTTTCAAGCAGATCTGCAGGGATCAGGGGAACCTGAAGCAAAGCTAGACCAGGCCATGCCCAAGGCCTCGTAGCTCTACAGTATCCTACGAGTAGCTGAAGATGACAAGGGAAAAGGTAAGACCAGAGCTAGGA
>JAUBNY010000244.1:4043779-4058278 GCA_032275445.1 Crypturellus soui
AAGCTTCTACTTCTATCAGTAAAGTAGTCCCCAAACCATAAATTATTTCCTACAGTTTTGACATCATTTATTTCCATAGCATTATACATGCCAACCTTTTGACTACTCAAGATCAAAAGAGTTGCTCTCTAGGCTCATATTTCACTATAGCTCTCATATTTTACGCAGAAAATTAGACTTTACAGTAGCAGCTTCAGCAAGACTTTGTCTCTCATACTGAAAAGCTTAAAATTATTATAGAGGGTTTCATATTGAAAGAATATGGTCCTATAAAGTCACATTTAATTTACAAAGTGGTTAAAGGGTTTCTATAACTCCCTTCTACCCACTCTGCACAGGTTTTGTGCAAATATTTGTAACTAATGCTGTTAAGCCTCTGAAGTTACTTAGCAATCTGCCTTTGCTAAAGACAGTGGAGGGGAATTTGGTCAGTGCTACCGAAGGTGGGTGCTCCAGGAGGTTAGAGGAGCAGGCACTCACACCCACGCAGAGCTCACCCACCGGCATGGACTGCCCTGAATCTCTTTCCAGCCACACTTGTAAGGTTCAGATTCACTTGTCAAGGCAATTGCAACAGCAACTTGTGTAGTGTCTGTAAGTGCCATTAACAGCTGAGAGTTTATTAGGCATCTAAGGACACAATACTTTACAGTGGAAATTACTTAAAGGAAACAGATTTTTTTTTTGATATTTACTCTTAAGTAAGAGTAAGTATTTACTCTTACTTAAGGTACTTAAGAGTAAGATATTTACTCTTAAGTAAATATCAAGAATTGCTACTGGCCCTTAAGAAGATGCAAGCATCTCCTTGCTCTGAAGAAACTAAGATGATATATACACTAAAGCAGTGCTAGCAGCAAATTCTTCACCACTCATCAAGAATGATCAGTCAGTGCCTTCCTGCACTGCTCATCTGAAACGGGGAACCTACAGCTGGTGAAGAACAGCAAGGCACAGGCTCATTCAGATGGCCCAGCTGATGTGAAATATTCACTAACCAGGCAAGGAAGTTTTCATTCTGAAAAACACTCTGGAAATAAAAATGGCAATATCTTGTATCCTGAGCATGGACTGGCACTGCAGTGATGGCAGTCTAAGTGTCTGACTGTCCAAAGACTGTCCTTTGGAGGTGGAAGAAGTACAGAGAGGCTAGAGAAAAATGAATGATGTGGTTTTTTTTTGTTGTTTTTTTTTTTTAATCTACATGCACATTACTAGCAATACACTCCAAGAGCATCCAACCAAGTATACATGTTTCCCTGAAGCAAGTTTCCTCTGATAGCTTCCCCATAGAAAAGAACTGACAAGACCTTAAAAACTACCCATACACTAGCAGAAAGAGCTCCAAGACTAGCAGGAACAGAGCCCATGGCAATCTCTATCAAAACAATAATAGCAGAACTATATAAAGGGCCCATATTTGCTACGAAGGATTGCAATCTATTTTACATGCACTGTTTTACTGACTCCCTTTTCCCTCACTCGGGCAGGGAAGCCAGGAGAGATGGATGCTGCGGTCCTGCTGGCAGGGAACCGCGCGGTGCTGCGGGCGACCGTGCTCGGCCGGCTCCCTCCTCATCGGCCGCGGCTTTGTGGCCCTTGGGGCGGTGCTATCTGCTCACTGTCCTGAGGTTTTCCTCACACTCTGATTTAATAACCTCCTTGGCTTTGAGCTGATGTTGATTCCTCGTTTTATTGAGACGTATCGGTAGCCCTTTCTTTATGAGGGTAAAAAAAGGCAGCCTTGACATTAATCACATAAATGCAGCCAGAGCTAACGCACAGTTCGACTCAACTTGTATTTCAATGTAGACGCGACCTCTAACTTCTCCCAAGAAAATGGCCTTGAACTTCACCCTATCATTCACTCCAAGGCCAGGAGGAAAAAGAAAGTCTACGCACCTCTCTGGGCTCTTCGTGGGAGCAACTTTTGTTTCAGAGGCAGAAAGCAAAACGGTGCCTTCCCCAAGGCACCAGCGGGATTATTTTCCAATGTCACTCCAGCTTTGCACTGGTAACTTCAAGGCTTTCAGGAAAGGCTTAAATCTACTGCTCCCACAACAGAGGATCAGGACTTCAAATATGGCAAGCAGCCCACAATTAACTACATAAGAATTTTAAGAAAAGACAAGCAACACAAGCCCTGCACGTTTTCTAAATGCTGGAAAACTTGGAGATTTAGAGAGAGCAGTGCTGAATTAGAACAGATTCTTCAGCACAAAAGCAAAGAGCCACCTTAAAGCCTTTGTGTATAAACTAGCAGGAATATGTGAGGAAAATATGAACTCGGGTTTTGATTTCTGGAAAAAGGACATTGAGATAATTCTGTGCTCGTAAGTCACTGATTCTAAAAGCTACTGACCAGAACATCCTCAGCTGTCACTGCTGGGTTCAAGAGGGGGAACGCTCGGAGGCACAGCTGCAGGGACCACAGCTCGCAAAGCTGGAGGCAAAACCATGAGATAAAAACATAACCCATGAGTGACCAGCGCAGGCACAGAGATCACAAAAGCCAGCACATTCCCTCTGTGGAAAATTAGATTTAGTCCTAGGAGAGCAGTTGTTAAATCCATCCAAAGGGCAGGCAGCCCTTGCAGAAAGGACCAGTGTTGTGCAAAAAGTGCAAATGTTCATGGCTGTGACTGAAAAGGGTACATTTGCAGCACACAAACTTGGGCCACTGTCACTCACACCAGACCTATGGGACCCTCCATGTGAATGAGTACTAATACCTCAAAAGCCACAAGTCAGCATCCGCATTTCAAGTTAACTGAAGTCCTAAAAAGACACTGCAGAGCATGGTTTTCTTCAAAATAAACCACCTCATCCCCTCTAAATGTCACCCCAATCTTCTCCTTGCTATGGCTTTATCCATTAATGATCAATGGAGACCTACATTCAATTGTGCTCCTATTTTGAGAAGGGTGCCCCCCTTTTAGAAGGGTGCATTTTTCAATTCACTAAATATAAGAACATAGTAGCACAAAGACTAGATACACAAAAATAGAAAAGTGAAATGGAAATGGAAAAGTCATATAGTTGGCCAAATGAGGCATCTTTTGAATATACGGATCATCACATATCCAAAACTAACACAGGACTGGAGTGTCATATTATTTGACATTTATTAGTCAAAATTTGCACACTTGAAAAAAAGGCATTCCTTAAAGTGTGCTGTACTAGTGAATTATGTGGAAATTTAATTGTCAAGTGTTACATATATTATGGCAATTTGGAAAGTATATAGCTGTATTTTAATCTATTCTGAGGCCTGTTTTCTAACGACATTATCATGCTCTATTAACCGTTTTATTGTGCAAGAGAGCTTAGTCATTTGTGATAAAAACGCACTAGGTATTTTTTTCTTTTTTTAAGATTCTTGTAACTTGAATATTTACAAGGCTAGAACACTAAAAGACACAATGTGGGCAGATCTGGCATTTATACATGGAAGGCTTCACTGCCTGCAGTGTTGACTCTGTCACTATTTGTTGCCCCTTTGTGTTAAAATATAGCAGAAAGGTCTCTGGATTGCTTGACAGCTTTTTCTAGACGTGGTTGTTTCTCTGCAGTTGGTATGCAGCAACCAGCCTTTGGAAAAAATCTTGTTTGCATCTTTCTGAAATATTCAATAGGAACAGAAACATGCTATATTTTTGTTCAGACTTCATACAAAATTCAGTAAGGGAACACAGCTACATCAACTAGGAAGAACAAAGGGAATAAACAAATTTCAAGGCTATTTGGATCAACAGTGCAAGAACAAGCAAGTATTTCTAGGAAGAGATTTTCCAAAACAAAATTTAAAACCAAATATTTCCCCTCTTTTTTTCCAGCTTTTTTCTAAGCAGACTTGAGCTCTTGTGACACAGTTACTACTCATAAAAAGAGCTGTGAAGCCCAGAGTTAAGACATACCACAAGGAAAGCCAAAACAGCTACTGGCTTTTACTTAGCAGAACAACAAGGAGTTTAAAATAAAATAAAAAACAGGCAAAGTAGATTTCCTGAAGTTTGAGGACAGCAATGCTGCTATGTGTCATCCATACAGATATGTGAGGCTCATCACTCTCGGTAATTTATACCAACACTGTACTATGTCATGCACACTACACAGCCCACTAACTTCCACTAAGAAGTTCACAGGGAGAAATTTTGGGATTTTTGCCATTACGTCAGAGGTGTCATTTTCTCCAAGTTGAAAACTGTCTCTAACTCAAGCTTTCAACACCAAACTCAGACGACTCTTTTTAGTTATTATTCCTGCGAGTTATTTCCCTGAATTCATTAGGACTATATAAAAACAACACTATTGACCTGAATCAGGAAAGCACTTAATTATGCTTTTCAACAAAATAAAAAGACTTTCTTGAACCAGAACAAGCTTTGGCATTCCTTCTGAATACTTGCATGAAGGGGGAACAGTGCTCAGTTATCAATTTTACAGTTACAGCCTAGTAACCCAGCTGGTCCATGAGTTAAATCACAGAAGAGACATCTGATAAAGTATTTTCAAACAACCAATTGTGTTAACTCTGTTAAGGCTTTCAAATGATGAAGGTACTGACTAACAAATTAATACAACTGAGCAACGCAAACTTGTAGCATTTCTGGAACTGTATACACACAAAAGAAAAAAAAACATATTATATGGGAATAATTTGCAAATAATGAGAAAACACCCTCTATGAGCATACAAAATTATCAGTAGTACCAACAGACTGACAAATCTAGCCCAAAAATACAGACAGAACATGAAACCAAACGTGATTATTCATCGTCTGACTCTATCGACATAAAAACAACAGACATTTAAAGCAATGAAAAATGAGGTCCAAATGCTACCCCTGAGACACCCTCGGATGAATCAAGTATGCAATTGAATCAGACCAGCAGGATTAAGCACCGAATGTGACAGTTTTAATCTAAATAAAAATGAATTAAATTATGTCACTCTGTTACAGTATGCAAGTGAACTCATGCCCTTCTTCTTTAAAGTAACCAGCACAGTTTATCTATTCTCTTTAATAATGCAATTTAATTTACCAAAGGTTCATATTAAAAATTTATCTGACTACAGCACTTGGAGTCACCTAGACATTTTGTTATAGTTAAACATTAGCTTTGGAGAACATCACAAATTCCCCACTGTGAGTCTGAGAACAGTTTCATATAGAAACACTCTGAGCTTCCAATTGACATTACATTTAAATGAGTCAGTAACTGTGCACAGAATAAAAATACCCATCAGTTATTAAAAGCACCGTGGCTGTTATTCAACAGCAAGCTGGAATGAGACAAGTGCAGCGCAACACAGAAGTCAATGGTCACAAAGCATTCCTATTTATTTTTTATTTAAAGCAATCATCTACTCCAAAAATACTCAAACAACAGTAACATTTTCCCCTCCAAGATACCATTAAGAACACTGACACCATATAAAATACTAAACAGATTACTGGAGAGCAAGCACCTGAACACGAACATGTACCTGTTCTATGGCTACTAAAAATGTTTCAAGAATTATTTTATTCAACCAAGTTCTCACAACCTGCATCCCAGCCTCTTACAGACTTCGCATGGATACCAGGCAGAGAGCACAAAAATACTACTTGGAAATGCTAGAGGAAATGCAAATTTGTGGAGGCTTCCAGATTCTGTGGCCAAAAATTCAGTCTGACATGACCACATTTCTGTGAATGTGTTTTTAGCATCTAAAACAAAGATCAATAAAACACTGATTCTGTAGCACGGGCATAGGCAGTAAGAAAAGAATTTTCATTAGGTCATGGACCACAAAGCGTTTTGCTAGAAATTCTCTCCCATTCAAATTCAATTTTAGATCTTCTTATAATGGAGCCTTAGCTGCTCCATGCACTTTCTGAATCAATGTATTCTTTCAAAAATATTAGTAGCTACCATAATAAATTATACATGTCAGTGCTGGTTTTAACTCAAATTTAGGGTATCGAGAACCCACACATCCTATCTAAAGCAACTTTGCTTCAGGGAATATAGTAGTAGAGAATTCAATTGGAGCCATGAGTAGAAAGGCTGACAGATTAAATATGAATACAAAAAGATCAGTTTAAATGATAGCAACACAAAGCACCCAATGCAGGCAATGTTCACGCAATGCTTTTGCAGAACATAGCAAGAATTAGCCAGTAGAATCTGTCCTATAACCAAATTTATTTCTCCTGGCCCTTTGCATTGCAGCAGCTCACACATCACTAGTCCTGTAATACTCACATATTACGAGACCTGAGTGGTGGGAAGCGGTCGGGATGCTCACCGGCCTCAGGGCTGTGGAAGCCTCCAGAAGGACTTACCTGAAGACAGGACTTCCCTGGGTGGACTTTGTCAGCTTAACCGTTAATTGGTCAATAAAGAAATTCCCCAAATTAGTTCATTAAGCATCAGAGCAGCACAATTGCCAAAGCCAAGTCACTTAATTCATTCTTCAGTCAAAAACCATAAAAAGCTATCCCCCATATCAAAATAGACAGACATTAAAAATCTAGTTTGACTTGTTTTTTAAAAGACACATAAACATAGCACCAGTATAAGACTGAATTTCCTACCTCAGCTCTGCTGGCAGCCAGTGCTGTCAAAACCTGCAAATTATACAAAAGAAAAGGAGCATTAGTATTGAGTCAGCACAGCAATAACACATTAATTAGCTTTTGAGGTAACGGACATCTGCAGTTTGGTTTGAATGGCTGAAAGTGAAGGGAAGCTGCTGTGTGACTAGGTATCTCTCATGTTCATCAGAAAGTAAAACAGGTAAAAAAATAAAAGTATGGTCCTATTCCTGATTTAAGAAACACCCTAAAACAGAATTGGAAAAAAGAACAGTTTGTATTTTGACTTCCCAGGACCATCCAACCCTTAGCTTCTTTGTGAAATACCACTTGGCTACTATTTAATTCTGACTTACAGCAGCCAATGCTGCACCTTGTTTAAACACACCTGCCAAACAGCCAAGCTTTGCAACAGCCATTTCTCCCTGCAAGTCAGGGACTTAAATTACACCCAATTGCAGTCAGGTGGCTCAAGCTACAGAGAAACTACTCCGCTACTACCATAAACTCACACAAAATTCAGCTCAGGCAACAGGCATAATTGCTATTGATACTAACTTCAGATCATAAGCATTTATAATATGCACAAGTATAATTTACTACTGTGCACCAAACAACACACATGAAATTAATGAGCTGGTCATCAATATACTGCGAAGAGCTGAGGCTTAGCCAAAACAAACAGGAGCCCTTGCAAAAATTTAATGTCATGAAATTATCACAACCCTGCTATGTTGAAAAAGCTCTTACTGTCCTTAGAAATATAAAACTATAAGCCTTAGAAATAGTCTAACCTAGCTGTAATACTAATTACATGAAATATACATGTCTGTATATTTATATATTTACACTGGTGCTAATAAATAATTTTCAATCATATCACTTCTTTTTGGGAGTAGGGAAGGAGTGACAAGGACAACTTGCAGGATGCAGTTCATGGGCAGGAAAAGAGAGCAGAGCTTATTGAACGTGACCCAGAAAGGGTGCTCAACGAAGAAGGAAATCTGAATGCAAAGCAGCTGCTCAACGGAAAACATCCACAGATTCATCAAAAATGGATTTCAAAGGAATTTAGGAATGGAAATGAACTCCTGTCCCATCACAACAAGGTGCCTGCTGTCACAGTTATTTAGTTTAACCTGATCCAAAAACTGATTCAGCCCCATTTGAATTGCATACCTGTAATCACTAGAATGATTTTTTTAAGACTGTTCAAGAATTTCATCTCTCATCTCGCACACAAGCAGAAGCTGCCTTCCTATTCCAGTGTCATTTATTTTACAAACAGCCTGTAACAATTTTTGTTATCGCTCATCGTAAGGATTCTTTACTCTTAGCAGTTGTTTCCTGCCTGCTGACAGTCGTCACATTCATTCTCCAGCGTCATCCACTTGTCTTAACCGTGTCCAACTGCTGGTGCCCCCTCCCAGTGGCCCCCTGCTCACCCCGCAGAGCCTCTCTCCATTTACTACACCTGAACTCATTTCCCTTGAAGGCAAATGGCTAAAAACATGCATTGCAGAATGAATGTCTGAAAAACCTAACTTCCATCTTCTACCTTCAATGTCAGACTTGGAAATTGAATCTCCTCATTCACAAATCCTGCTCCAACTCATCTTCCAGGACCTCTCTCTTTCCATCAAATACGCAAGCAGCTTGACCATTCCAACCAGGGACTCCCTCATGTCTTGTATCCTTTTCTATTTTAATAACTTATCTGTACAGCTTAAAATTATATTTCTCTTTTACATAGCTTATTGCCTTATAGCATCTCATGGCTAATCATAGCCAGATCTTTTTCCTTCAAAGTTGCTGTCTGATAAATCCATGCTCAGCAGTTGAAATTCTTGTTAGTCCCTAGAAGTATGACCTCTACTTGGTATTACTAACATTAATTCACTTCTTTTATCAAGGAAGAGGCAGATAATCCAGCAGATCAGAATAATATTCCAGGTTCTTCAGTATTAGCAGTACCTCCCAGCTTTACATTTTTATTAAATGTCATTAGCATATTCTTAGGCCAAGCAGACTAAAGAAAAAATATCAAATGAAATGTAATTCAATACAATGAGACTGCTAATTTTGAACATCATCATTTTCTGAACTGCATCACTTTGAACATCCCTGCCCCACGCTGATACCTGCCCAGAGCGGGTGACCATGCCCAGACACCAGCAGAGCCACGTTAGGAAAAATACTGCACCCGGCTGAGCTCCTAATACGAGAAAGCTGCACTTCGCCCAGGCTGGGCATGAGCGTATTCTGAGATATTTCTGAAAACGCTGTGAAATGATTCTCATATCACAAGAGCTATGATCTATAAAAGTATACTCATCACTGTACAACGGCAGACAGAGACGGAGTGTTTCTATTTAAAATAATGACATTCCTCAAGCTAATGTTTAATTAATAGCAGTAAAACACGTTAATTTAATATTATAGGTCAAATAACACACATGAAATTAATGAGCTGACTGTTGTTAAGATTATGAAGAGCTGTGGATTGGATTATGTAAAACTTAAACAAAAGTCTTTGTTAAAATCCATATAAAATCCAGGAATTTCCATTTTATTTGTATGACTGATCCTTTTGGTGCTTGTTTCCTTTCAGTCCCTGAAAAGCGGAGTTTCTTCTAGACTAGCAGCTGTATTTTCTGTGAAGTTTGGAAGAGCAAGTGAGTGAAGACAGAAGTGTAGGATTCTGTGCATGGTTGCTGAAGAACAGCAACCTGGGGAGCTCCTTTACTGTAAGTTTTTGTAAAACACATCTGTACCTCTCAGTGTGAGATTTCTGGTATTGCCAGATATCCCTTTTCCCAAGCAGAATACACAGCGAGATGTGCACCCAAGGCACCCGAACAGGAAAAGGCGCATCCCTATCCAGGGCAAACCCTGATTAAGTAAGTGCTTTCATCCTGCCTTAAGTAGCAACGGTTATCTCAATCCTAGCCTGAGAGATGCAGTCCCATCATTACTTATAATATGCCTATAATATTCATATTCATTCACCTCAACATCTCAATAATACCAAAAACTCTTCATTATCTAGATGGAACAGATCTTTCCAATTTTTTTTGGCAGCCCTTGACTTTGGTTATTACCTTTTAAACACCTTCACCCAAAATCACATAGGGATCTTCTCCCTCCTTCTCTCCCCGTTTCCTCCTGCCTCTTCTCCTCAGTCTCTACCATGCCCAGCTAATCAGTATGGGATGATGCATCCCGATGTGTTATAAGGCTGGTGTTTCTCTGTAGCTTGTCCTGCCCGCTGTAGTTTACTGCTCTTACCCGCGCTTGGTACAAGGTATAACATTCTCTCCTGCTGTGTCCCTGACATTTTACCTACTATTTAAGAACACAGCAATTTCACCCAGAGAAATCACAATTTAGCTATAGAACTCCTGTCCTTCTCAAATGACAACCCCTCTAGGACACAAAAAAAACCCAAGTTCATATGTTGCTTGCTCAGGGAAGCTGCAGTCTCATCACTTTGTGCTAGAAGCTGTACATGAGTGAGAGAAAACACCCTTAAAATGGCTTTTTTGGTTACTCCTGAAGGCTGTACTCACTTTAGAACTTCCCATTCTACATATATGAAAATACATGAATAGTGAGGAAAACACAGATACAATGAAAACACTGCCAATATATTAAATGGTCTTTTTCACTACCCTTAGTGTTTTTGAGGTTTAAGAAGCTCAACTTGGTATGCCTGACCACAGATACCTACACAGCTCCTATTCTCCAGCCACAACTAAAAGGAGACATATTGCCATGCTGAAATAGTAACTTAATAATTGCTATGTTATATACCTCTAGTCAATACATCACCACAGAGAAATAAATGGGAAGCTTCTTGACAGAAAGCTGTTCCAGGGAACATGAAATTGGAAGGTTCATTTAATGTCATATTAGTATTAAGCACACATTAAATACCTTGCTAAAGAAAAGAGGAGGAGGAGGAGGAAGGAGAGGTGGAACAAAAAGCAGAAAAAAAAGCAGGAAACCAAGGAATAAATAAAAGGGATGTATCATACTCCAGGACTCTGAAATATATGCCTGTGAGTCAGTAACCTTTTCACTGAAACTCTGTCCAGCCCAATAAAACCAAGCAAAGCACATTTTCATTACTGATTTCTTTTAGAGAAGAGGTTTTCTTCTTAATTTCTGCAGCTGCTCACCTCAACCTGAACACTACGTTTAACAAAGCACATAGTTTTCTCCTCTAACTTCTTTTCACCTTTCTAGGTTTGTATGGAATGGGACAGACACAACTGCAGTCCTAATCCAAGAAAGAAAGCGTGTGGAAGTCCTTGGCTGTGTTCATATGGTAGCTATAATCTACACAAGACGTACTGCAGTGCGAGAACAACAACCCAAAGGTCCTTCAGTTCAGTGCGTGCCCTTTCTGTGCCTATCCTTAGGTGTCTTCTTCCATTTCCAATAGAGGATTAAGAAAAATCCTGCAAATAAATATTTACAATAAGCTTAGAAAACTATCGCCCATCCTTCAGAATTTAGACTTCAGACTTCCACAATCTTTTTGAAACATTATTCAAAGAGGATTTTGAGGATGAAGAAAATATATAAGCCGAGAAGAGAAAAAGTTAACAAGATTGGAATTGTCAATGACAAGATAATAACTGGAATTGGTTTTATTTCTTTTCTCCCATCATCGATGTTGGCAAAGTGACCTGAGAGCTGTTTCCTTCAACAGACAGATGACAGATGTTCTTAAAAGTAATTTTACTGGAATACAGCTCCTGATGTATGTGAGCTGCATCTCACCTTTTTGGGGGGCTGTTACAAGAAGACAAACGAGAGTGATACCATAAAGTGTGATTGAACATGTGTTGCAGCAAGCGTTGAACATATGGCTAACCAGGCAGGTCACGTCTCATTAAAATTCTGCCATGAGATACAGGAGACAATGGATCAAGTTATATATATATATATATATATGTATTTGTTTGCTTGGTTTTGAGAAGCAGTTTCCTCACAGAAACACCAAATACTTGACCAATAAACAACTCAGGAATTGGTCTTGTCACTATTTCTCTTCGCCGAGCGGCACCTCGGCAGTGTGCGTAGCCCTGGGAGCAGCGCAGCAAACACCTCGAGATAACTCAGATTTGCTCTGCAGGGGACATCAAGGGCAGAAGTCTGACGGCGTCTTGGTATTTACCTGAACAAACGTGAAATACGTTTGGGTTTAGGGTTTGTCTCACTGCAGCTGGGAAGGTTTAAAAATTGCCACTGGATAAACGCTGTGCTGTAGCTTTTTATTAATTTGTGAATCCACCTGCGGTGCCGACAGATATGTAAGATTTATTGCCCGCAGGTTTTCCCCTTGTTCAGCCTGGAGCAGTCCCTGGCTCTGTGGGATTCAGCGTGTTTTTCTGACGGGGATGCAGTGATTCCACCCTGCTGCTGACCAGGACTTGTGAGGCTGCAGCGGCTCCGTGACGGGTGTGCGGAGCCCCCGGCGCGACGCGGAGCACCCGGCGTCACCTCCACACTCCCTGCGCCCAACGGCAGCAGGGGAAGAGCGGAAAAACAGACCGAGCCATTGATTAATATCATAATGTGATGTCTGACAAACTAATTCACTGTTGACAAAGTTGAAAACTAAGCAAAAATATAATGCAATACTTTATTTCCTAATGTGTTATGCCTATGAAACATGAAACTGTAATGCAGATGGCAAATTTAGTGCTGTAATCATGATGAATACAGGCATATATCTTAATTATCTTTTTAACACATTTAAACACTACATTCAACAAAAGCATACAGAAATACGTGTGCAAAAGACGCCACCTTCTTGCTAAGTCGGTCATGATTCATTAGTCTCCATCCATCTCCTTCATGTTTTTAAAAGCACATGCTGACGGAAAGCACAATAAAGTTACGCTCTACATCTAGATTCCTCACACTACCAGAACAACCTGCACCTGCAGGGACAAAACTAATCCCTGCCAAGGCCCAACGCAGGTTTGAGCATCACAAAGCTGAGACCTGATCCAGAAAGGAAAGCTCATGTCACTTTGTCTTTAACCCGTGTGCTGTCATCAGACCGAGCAGCGACCAGGAGCGACAGCCTCTATTGCTGGGGGTATTTAGCCTCGCGCCTCCTTTTCCCCCTTCTTCCCTTCGGACAGACACGTGCAACAGAGCTCGTCCCCAAGAGCCTCCTGTGCTGGAGTGAGGCACGGGGGCCCATTAAAAATCCAATATGCTGAAGCCACACATGGCTGCAATATGCCCAAAGGGTGACATCGAGACTCGAGTCTCATAGATACGTATCTTTAATTAAAGTTTGCTCATTTCACTTGCTCCTATGGAAAATGGTGTCAGATTATTCCATATTTACGGAAACCCACCAAGCATACAGGCAATGGTTTTAGCAGTTGGTGAGAAATGTGTGCCCTCAGCTACTTTGTAATAGTATTTATGAGGCTCAGTTAATATCGGATAAGTGTTTACGATCTTTCAGCTAATTTGCTATATAAATCATCATGTGAAAGTCGTGCAGTAGTTATGGGTAATTCACCTCACGCATGAAGTCTTTTCATTTCTAATGTCTGTTTTATTATTTCTGTAGGGTACTATGACTAAACCCTGAAAAATAAATAAATGAATGGAAAGTAAGCCCCCAACATTTGCTTTTATTATTTTTACATATGCCATATTCCACCTCAAATATGCTGTATATTTGAGTGTCTATTACAAACAATTTAGAAAATGATGTGATTTTTTCCTTTGAAATTTGAACTGAACTAGTGCACTGCAATTACAGAGAAACCTGCTCTGGACAGAGCAGAATTTGCAAAATTGTTCCTCTTTAATGGTGGGAACAAATCCAACTAATCTTGCAGGTAATGAGAGAAAATGACTGTATGAATGACCAAATGAATAAGAATTCATGAGAATTATGAAGTTTTTGTTATCAATAAAGATTTTTGGGGGTAAGGAATCCCTTTGAAGCTAATCCTACTTTTTTGTGTGCTTTTAGGAAAATATCTGCAAACACTGATGCACTTGAACACTACATAATCTTTATAATTCCCATAATTTTACCCAAATCAAGACTTCCTACTGTTTAGATAGCAGAAGTTTATAAAAAATCCCAAATATGACTACAATAAGCTCGATCTACAATTTGGGGAAAACAATGTATTTTTAAGTAAACTGTGAAGTCACTAGAGCTTTCTAGAGCTTTTACACAGGTTCTGGTAGAATTATGTTGATGCTCTCTCATTGCTTTCTTAACCTCGGAAGATGTAAGTTAACCAGACTCTAAATATGGACGAGGGGGCTGGCAAATCTTCCATAGGGCAACAATTTGGCTGGTTATGCAACACCGGGGTGAGAGGAGAGCATGCAAAGCCAGCTAGGAAACATTTCCTTTACAAGCCCTGCCTCTTACCAGCCCAGCAGCGCTGTTAGCACTGTTCATTTCACCTACGTGTGATAAACTCACCTTTTTTGGAGTGTTCACATTATGCCAGGATAATATAAAAATAGATGATGAAGCCAAAAAGGAGATAGATTTAGATCCAATGTCCTGTGATAGGTGCCATAATTGCACAGCTAGCTCATTATATAAAGTCAGTCCCTTGAGCCTACAATGTCCCAGTTAAGCGACAGTAATAGAAAGCAGCTGCACGAGGACATTAGGTCAGCAGAATCATTAGCCCCTAAAATTGCATCACCATCACTCCTCTTTGACAGCGAGGCTTTCACACACCATCAGGCTCCTAAACAGGAGGTCAAACAAGACGATGAACTTAACCCGGTAACTCCATTAACACTGAACTGTGCCTCAGAGCTCCAAGGAAGTCCCCATCTCTGGAAACTTTCAGGAGTTTAGTGAATCTCAATAGCCTCCTTGCGCCCTCACTCCTCTGTCTCCA
>JAUBNY010000244.1:4088616-4102589 GCA_032275445.1 Crypturellus soui
TTCTGATATTAAATCGAACAGCATATGCTTCACATTGAAGTGTCGTGCTTTCCGTCTCGCGGTGGTGGTCCTCGGCAGTATCTCTTAAGAGAATGATGACCCCAGCAACCCAGCCCTCACGCCGCTGCTGCCCGTGAAGGATGCTGTGATCAAGGCCACACGTGAGTTACTGCTGAGCAGCCTCGGGTCATCATATTTCATCGCGGAGCCCTGTGCAGATTGCGGAGGGTGTAATTACTGCTCCTCTGTGGGCCCTGCAAGCTTCTGTACCTGGCACTTCACGCAGAAGGCGGGAGAATTTGCTTGCGAATAGACCTTCTTCAGACTACTGCAATCTCTTCTTATTCTCACTGTTGTTAATTCAACAGTCTTCCCAGTACGGGAAGAGGAGCCACTACAGATGACCACGCACACCATACAACCTCTCCATCCTGCTCACACACTGTATTTTTGTAAGAAACGCATGATTTCAAAGTTTTACAAATACTCCTAGGCAAGCATCTTCATGGGATAGATGAAGATGCCCCCACTCTCCTCCTCATTTTTTATTTTTTTTGCTTATACCATGGTATAAAGCAAAAGGTTACAAGGATGCCTACAAAGAACAAGACCAAAACGTAATTGGAATTTACTAAAGGAAAAAAATTGCAAAATGCTCTGTTCTTACCCCATTTGTGACAAGCATTCGCTTGAATAGCAATTCTAAGCACTGCTTCCCCTAACACGAACATTTATTTCATCTACTTCCACGCGAAGAATTTCATAATGAAAAAGGCTCCTGTTCCGCAAAGGACTGAACGATATTCCTAAATTCATCTCACCTCAGCAAACACTTCAGTGTCAATGCAAGACGTGGTGGGATTTAATCACACACTCAGAAGCGCTGGCTGCATTACTGAATTCTGCCCATGGATGCACGGAGGGAGGAGGTAATGTAACGTTACTAGAGTTTTACTTCATACTTTTTCTTGATCAAAAAAAAAAAAAAAAAAATTCACCTCAGACCATGCTCTGAAATATGCTAAATTGTAAAATCTGTAAAACAAAAATATGAACCAAGCAAACTTTATTCATAATGCCTTGCTTGATCAGTCCTACCAAACAACTGGTAGCAATCTGGGGCAGGATTTCTTTTTTTTGTTTATTTTTGATTTTTTTTGTTTATATTTTCTTTTTTATTTTTAAACTTTCACTTAGGTATAGATTGCATAACAATGCTGCTCCTTTACTCAAGGCTCTGATCTTTCAAATGTAAAAAGTGTCATTACATAAACATTTTACTAGGAACAGGAGGAGACAAGTACTGAAAGAAAAATATTTCAAATACTTTATGTCTTTCCACACAATGCAAAATGCTGAGCAAGAACATGAAAAATCCTCCAGCAATTCCTGCTAATATATAGTCCTATACCCAAAGGACCCTAAAATGGCACATGGTACTGATGGGTCAGAGAGGAAAGTGACATAATCATAATCAAATTACTTGCCTTTAAAATAACTATTAGATTTTGAAATAGTCAGCTCAATTTATTGCTGCTGCAAGAGCAGAAGTTTCACCTTTCAGTGACGGACACCGCTCCTGGGAATCGTTCATGGTCCTTGCCTGGAAGCAGCAGCAAGGAGACCAGGTTGGATAACTGATAGGTGAGCGCTTTGTGCGCTTGCTGCTCAGTAAAAACTGCTCTACAAATGTACTTCTAACAAGTAACTGCTAAGCAGCAGCAAAACAGTGTTTCCTGTGGGACCACCTTTTAGATGCTTAAAAAATAACAATAATAAAGAACAAAGTGTTCTCCCTTTTCTGTTTTCATGTCCTGTGCATTAGACCTGAACTGAGTAAGTGCAAAAATGGTATTAAAAAAAATAATATTTTATTAATGTGCCATATCTAGCATGAAATGAACATCAATTTTTTTCATTTACTCTAGGCAGAATCTATTGGAATTTTAGTCTTTCCTCCTCCCTTTATCACTACTTTTTTATATATTATCTCTTTAGACAAGGGATAGAATAAGAAACAATATCTGAGGCTGTTTTTCCCCCCTTTTTAATGAAAAAATAGAGAAGTCTCACTAAAACACACATGTATTAGAAATTAATCCTTCATTACAGAAAGGTTTTAAGAATAAACAGCAACTAAAACGCCTGAGTGGCTCTACATATTTTCCTCCTCTAAGATGGGCCTGTTCTAATCTGGGCTCGGCACTTTTGTGTTACCCTGCCTTTCCGCAGCTCATCTAAAATTAGATCATAAGCTCTCCAGGGCAAGGATTGTCTTTTTATGTTCTCTGTAGAGCACCTACCGCCCTTTAAACGCTTGACAAATAAACAACAACAATGAAAGCTTTTTTATTTTTCTGTTTTCACATTTAATGGAAAATCCCTTTCCACGGTCTTACCGGACCAGCGGGGCTGGCAGAGACAGCCCAGCCAGCGCGCTCCGCTCACCAGACACACCAGATGTTTTGCCTGCATGATTCACACCCTGCTTTTTTGCTGTTTTCTTCATTGTTTATAAATCTCGACTGTTTTTGCCCACCGTATCACTATTTCTTGCCTAGTTAGCCTCTGAACCCCTGCTCCCACGAGACAGAACTGAGAAACACGCAGCCGCCGCACTCTGCACCCATCGCCCATATGGGTTCTGCTGCATGAGTCACTGCCCTAACGATAGCTAAGCGTATTACTGCCTCAAAAATTAACTCACACACTGTGAATAATCACAGAAAGGAAATTTGTTTTCCTACAAGGTTGTTTTCCAGCTGTTTTAACGCAATTTTTTTCCTGAAACACAAATTTGGGAAAAAAATAAAAAAAACAAGGAAGGGGAGACAGTGAGGGCAGGAGAAAGAAAGAAAAGTCTGAAAATCTGCATAATTTGGAAGTGCTTAATGTAAATTAGATAGATCAGCCTAATTTTATTTCAGTACTTTTTAATTGCATTTATAATTAGTAAAATACATTAATGTGCTACCCAGAAGGTCAGAAGTTCTGGTGAAAGAATCTAATTAAAATGCTCGGCTGCATTTATGTCACACGTGCGCTCAGTAACCTTGAGGCCTCGCTGCAGCGGCACGGCCGCTTCTGGCACTTCTGTGGTTTGCAACTTACTTTGCTTTTATGGGAAAAGGCTGGACCTTCCGTTCATGGCCACGCACTCAATGATGATGGTTTGGTCCACGCCACGCTCTGCTGCTCCGTGACGGACTGCTGAACCAAACGGGGCTGGTTCCCTGCGCAAGGAGGGCTCCAGGATGCCCAACCGCTGCCCAGGCTCTGCTCCGAGCAGTAGTCCTGGACCCAACTGTGCAACACACGGTGGCCAGGCAGAAGAAGAGCTGAAGTTGTCGCCAGGCTGGGGTTTGGGTCCATGCGGTGTCAGGGATTTATCCTGACACTTCAATCTACCAGCAGCCTGCATTTAAAAAACGTATTGGGTTAAAAAAAAGCTAACAGCAATAATCAGCGAGCAATAATTAGTGATGCTAATTTTTCAACTTAGAGCTCGTATTGTGATTTTATTACATTTGAATTATATACGCTCAGGTGTTCCCAAGCTTTCTTTTCATCCTCCTCCTAGGTGGTAAAACATCATTAACATCCTTGTAGCAGGGGAACGGCTTCTCCGCAAGATCAGAGATCTCTGCTGGGCTCCGCACGCGCTTCTGCTGCAGCCCTGAGCACTGCACAACCCTATTTACCATCTAGTTTTGCCTTTGCTTTAGCATTTAGTTTAGTATTTAGAGACATCTTAGTATTACACACACACACACCCTCCTTGTAGTTTTTATCTGTGCACTAATAACACAGCTTTGAAGTTTTGGAATAATCACTGACATTAGAAATTCCTCAAACACACCTAAAGATGAAGGGCATTCGGTGCCGGCTTTTCTACCTCCTCTCGCGTACACTGTGGAGCGGTGCCTGCTCCCCCGGCAGGAGCACTGAGCCAAGATGGGCCCAGTGCACCCTTTGACTGAAAAAAATACATCTTTTCTGAGGTAAAAGAATGGCAAAAAAACACTTGGGCACTTGGGCTGTTTAGGACGGCATGACCAAACAACTAGAACAGCTGCCTGCTTGCGGGATAGGGCTGGTTGGATGGAGACCAACAGGAAGCAGCAAATGGGATGGGGTCTGCGTGGCCTGGCCCCGAGGGATCTCCACGGGAAGCCACCATGGCAGGAGACTGTCCACCACATCTGTCCTGGCTTCTACCGGGGGATGAACCGCATGTGGCTTCACCCTGAAACAAAGGGACTTTCAAGCCAGGTGGCCCCAAAAGAGCACAGCTCGGCCTCCACTTCCCAAAACGAGAGCCAGGCCCAACCAGGAACATCTCCACAGCACGGTGGGAAGCAGAGCCTCCCCAAGCCCTCCAAGCAATGACCACTAACACTAAGAGGCCACAATCTGTTACTGCCAGGAACTGCTGATTCTCCCCAAGCCAAATACTCCTGCTTGCTGCCACCATCTCAAGAGAGTCACCATGGGAAAGGAGGGGAAGCTGGGACCAATGACCACCATAAAAATGCATTGGAAATTAAATGCATTTGGCCAATAGAAATGGATTTTTTTTTCTCAGCACTTTACAACACTTCTAATTGGTTATATAATCTAGAATGGCAGGGGAAAATTTTAAAAAATGCGTGTTATTTGACCATGCATAGTGAAAAGCCCTAACTGTATGAACAACGCTATTAATTCTTGTTCTTAGGTAATGGAGCAACCAAATAATCAATTCCTTTTCTAAAATTGTTTATAAAGTAGCATTTCACATTGCATACAGTTGTGAAGGGCACAAAAGACCAGATTTTCAAATATAGTTTACTTTGTTTTCCACTATTCAGACTTCTTTTTTTTTTATTCAGACATGGAACTAAGCATTGATCGAGTTTGCAACTCCAAGGCAGCAGAAATACTTAAAAATATGTGAAAATCAGTTATATACTCTTCTTTAAAGTACTGAACACTACGATCAGGTGAGCTAATCATATCTGCACACATTTACTCCTAGTATGGATTGTTAAGGCACTGGGGATAGAAGAGAAAGCTGACCTCAAGCAAAAATCAAATCCAGCCATAAACTCTCTGAAAGTTTAAAAAAATCACATAGCTAAAATCAATATTGTCTTGGTCCTTCTCATTAGTTTTAAAAATATCAACATGAGAGAGCTACAATTGTCTCATGAAGCTCTGAGTGTGCTAAAAACTATACACAATGTACTGAAATTTTGCAAGACTATTTGCATGAGAATCTGGCTCAGAAAGGCTGATACATTTAAAGAAAACCAGAATTAGTCTCTCTAATCTGAACCAAGCCAATCACTTTTCAAAGATGCTATGTAAATAAAGGAATAAATGAAATTCTCCCTCACAGAGCAGTTATAGCTGCTTCCAGGATACGCAAGGAAGAAAAAACAACAGAGTGGACAAACAAACCCCAAAGCCTGGACATCAGGCTCCACAATAAACCCAGAGGGATTAATATGAAAAATAAAATAGGACAGATGTTTAATATTTTGTCTTTTTTTTCCTAATGATTCAGTCCATATTTGGAGCACTGTTGTCTCTCCGTTATAATCTAGATGCCAATTCCTCATTACGCATGCAGGCTCCAGGTCAATGGTACAACTAATGAGTAGCTGCTGGTGCAAATGCTTATTGTATCTTAGCCTAATTTGAGTAAAATTTAAATGGTCTATTAATTTTCTTAATAAATTTAGACATGGTGCCTGACTGCAATCTGTCTTTGATTAGCCAACAAAAGTGTGGGGAGATCTTGCCAAGCTGATGGTTCGCAATGTTTCAAGCAAATTGTCATCTACATAATAAAAAAATCCTATTAATTTCTCTGTCATACAGGCTTTAAGAAATGGTGCAATGCATAGCGTTAGTCTACACAGGTTTCTCAGTTCTCTTGCATCTACAGTTGTCAAAAAGCAGCAATTCTGCTACTGTTGCAATGTCTCAGTTGAACAGGTTAGGCTCCTGACTACGACTAGAATTCAGTAGAGCATTTGAGTGTTGGCTTATTTTAAAGACTCTTTAATATATTGACACAATGAGGCTCAATTATTTGCTCAACCCTCTTAGTGTCTCAGAATTGTTCTTTGCCCATTCCTAAAAAATTTGTTCACCACTACCCAACTAAATGGCAGGCAGGTACATGACACAGGGCACGTAGCTCCGAGTCCCCCACGCAGGACGAGGCTCCTTGTGCTGACTCTGCACATCCGTAGTGTTCAGAGGCCCTTCACACTCCATCAAGAGCAATAGGGACATTCAAAGAGCATCACACCCGACCTGTTTTACACAAGCAGCTCAAAAGCATCAACTGACTATAAAAGAAAAGCGTAGGCAGCAGCTCAGCTAGAGATATATATCTGCACTGATGATTTTTTCTCAAGATTTATAGAGCATATCACTGAAAGGACAACATCTATGTAAAAAGGTTGCAAATATAATATGGCTGTTATTCAGTGTTCTGCGCTATTTTTAAGCGGCAATCCAGAATTGATTAGGAACAAGTGAACAAAATATGTAGAAAGGAGCAATGGGGTATATAACCCACCAACAAACAAGCCTGAACATACTTGTTTTAGCAACATCCAAAAAATGCCATGTAGCTAGACCTCGTTTAAAAGCCCGATATAAACAGGAAGGAATGCCTTGCGCCAGCCAGCGGGACACCTCCGCTTTGTCCTATCCCCAAGAGGTTCATCAACTTCTGAAGTGATCTGAGCACTGTCCAGAGAGGAGACAACTGGAACCCGCTTCAATCCCAATGGCTGGGAACGCTCCTTCATGACAACGACTCCCTTCTCCCCTCACTGTGAACAGCCTTGAAAGTGAGCACTACTAGTGTAGCACTACTAATCAAATCCTGTTATAGTAATAACTGAATAGTTGACCAAAAATACCACATCATGTCCTTCAGAAAGGAAACAAAGTTTCCCATATGAGTAACTTCATCCTCAAGCAATGACTTCTGGCTAACCAAAAACACAACATTAAAAAATCCTAATTTCTGGGAGACTGTTAATCACCTGTGACTAGAAACAACACACATTTCTGTTAAAACCTGAGACTAATCAAAGAAACACCCGAAAAAAGAGTTGGATGAGGTTTAGCTGATGCAACAGGGAGTGAACAGCAGACTGTGGCCACACAGCAGCTATTACTTAAGATGCACCAAGCATGTTACTGAATTAAGTAAACAGAAATATTAATTGCATTGTATAAGGCATAAGTAAAATTTCTTGAATATTGCATGCAATTCAGAAAGAAACACCAACTGATATTGGAAAAAAATACATTAAAAATACATATCAGAATGATTTGGGCAAGGAGAGCTTCCTTGAGCGAGCTCAGTGTATTTACTCCAGTGCCCAAAATCTCAGGGGTGATACAGCTGCCGAGGAGATAGCTATCTGCAAAGGTACAGAAATCTAAAGGACATTGTTTGCATAAAAACAGGATGATATAACCAGGGGGTAACAAGCTTCAGGCTTATTAAGAGAAGATTTCTGGACATGAGATGAGGAAGCCTCTGAAACAGCCAAGGGGGGTTGGGAACCTTATAAACAATATGGTCTTCCCCTGAGCCCACAGGACTAGATCCTGTGAGCCTTTTCAATTCTATCTCTTCGTAACAGTTCTGTTTCTAAAGATGATATAAAGATGATAAAACGTAAACTCAAGGTGGAAGGAGGCAGAGAGATAAATCCACTATTTGTACAAGCCTGGGGCTATCTCCTTGGACCTGCGCGTGCATGTGGTCAACCAAAGATTCAGTGGTACCCGTTAAGAGGCCAGCGCAAAAACTGTATCTCTGTCCGTGCAGCATCAGACTCCTTTAAAGAAGATCAGAACAAATTATTCCTGTGCTATCTTGCAATGCTGAAAAATCCCCTAATTACTAATGCAAATTATTTAAATGTCATCTGTATTATTCATTGAGAAAAATCTGCAGTAAGATGAAAACGATGATTTAACCCCAAATCCAAACAACTCAAGGAAGTGAACTTTTAAAGATAAAAATATTCAGCTTTCCTCAGTGCAGTAGTACTAAAGTGCACAGAAAAATAAATGCTTCTGAGCACTAATTATCTCTGAAATTTTTGTTGTTGTTGGTTTGTTTTTTATTTTTTACATTTTAATTACAGTTGGCAACTCTAAGTCTCCTGCTGGTGGATGTAATCAAAACTGAAAACTGATTATATGATATAATCTATGCCACTGGATAGCATTATTGGATCCCAGAACAAAAGACAACCAACCAGCACAATTTCTTGATATATAAATAATGCTGCCGCCCTCTCTACAGTAAACAGGTCAGAACTTGCGAACCAGCTCTTGCTACCCTCCCAATTGTTTTTGAATATAAAAATCACACCAGGTGATCGTGACAGGTCTCTAGCTTCAATGAGTTGTTGTCACAACACATGAGTATTTCTGAACACATGAAATCATGTTGGCCCTGTTGTGTGTTAACAACGGCATGTGGCACTGCCTAACATCAAGGTGTTCTGGTCATAGAAAGCCCCATATGGAACGACATTATAGATTCCTGAGTGCCATCTACTGGCACTTTATCTGTTAACTGAACCTCTCAGCAAAAGTTCCATCAGATCAAGATTTCTCATAAATGAAGATGGGCTGAACTTCGCAGCATTGATACTTTTTTTTCTTAACAGTCTTGAGGAACTTTAATCTATGTATTTTCTATTTTGGGGTATTCACTTGAAATGAATCTTGTGAAACCATCCACTCAGAAACACTTTTCACTGTCAAAATGAACTGAAAGGTTTTGCCTGGTGGTGGTTAAAGGTTGAAATATGTCTTCCTGATCTGACTTGGTGGCTTATGGAAGTGAACCACAGGACAATTCTCTTCTATAAGCAACGACTCACCACAGATTAGCTATGGGTTCCATAATTCTTAATGACTGCATTTTCTGGCACAGTGTGCTGGTTCATGTATATGTTCAGGTGCTTCAAGTATAGCCCAGGTAAGTAGCAAAGGAAGGAACTATATCAGTACGACCCACATGGAAAATTATTAAGGTAAATAACAGCAATTATAAATTCCAGAAGATCTGGCTGAGTCTAAGGAAAAAGAAACCACTCGGAGGATGATTAAGCCCTGGAGCAGGGTGTTCAGGGTGGTTGCAGAACCTCTGTGCTGAGAGGTTTTCAAGACCCAAATGTACAAAGCCCAGAGGTAACCAGCTCTGAATTCAGTGTTGACACTGCTTGGAGCAGGAGGTTGGACTGGGGACCTCCTGAGGATCCCTCCAGCCTGAGTGATTCGGCACTTCTATGACTTTTTGCAGAAAGCACACTACAGGTAAAAATATAAGAGAGAAAAAGCCCAACCATCCCTACTGTTTCCATGTAGAAAAATAGATTTTTCGTGGCCCAGAAAAAGAAAAGGACAAATTTAATGGTTTTCTGCCTGGTGATAGATGGAGATTGCAATGGAGAATCAACATTTCTTCTATCAAAAGCTTGACAATGTCTCATTAGATGAAAGTATTCTTATTTGTGTAAGCTCATCCAAGACCTGTGGTCTTTTCCAGAGTTTCTTATATCAAAGTAGCAGACAAACAGATGGATAAGGGAAAAGAAAGCAAAAGCACAAGGTGTTTAAAAGATACTCAGTGGTCGTTACCCAAGCACACCATGAAGTGGGTGCCTTTGCCACTGGCACCTATCTCTTACAAACAGGGTGTCTCAGATGTGACAATTTCTTCTTATCTTCTTAAACAGGAAAATTAAAAGTGGCTTTGTTTCCTTGACTTCTACCTATCTTGCTCACTACAGACTACATGTGTTAATCAGCACGAGGTAGAGCTCTAAATACTTGAATTTCTGCAGCTTTACTTTTTGCTCTAGTTCCTTCAATGCCAACAGCAATCAAGTGCTAGTTCATGACTGATGTAACAGATAAACAAACTGCAGTAAATAAATGCTAATTTTCTTGGCTTTACATAAAGCGAGTCAAAAGGTGGCTATAACCTTTCATTCAAAGAAATGTTCTTGACTCAGGGGTACAGAAGCTCCCAAGCATTTAATATCACGTTTGTATTACCTTAACCATCTCATCCAGTTGCAGTGCTGATACTAATATATCCAAATCTATAGACCAGGACAAGGGAAAACAGTCACCTATAAAGAATTCATTCTGATTTTGGGCACATCCCACACACCAAAAATATACAAGCTTAAAATATGATTCAATTGCTTCTTACTCAAAAAATAATCAGTGAAATCAATGCCAAAGACAATGGAAAATTCTAAAGAAAATAATATTTTCTGTACAGCATGTTGGAAAAACTACAGCAAGCAAAATGCTGAAATGTTTGCAAGCCATATTTGTTTGTCACTTAAAAAAATCTGATTTTGTTGAAAGTATATGGGAATAAAAATACAATGATACTGTCTTCATAGCTTGCAAAGTATATTTTATCCAGAAAAAAAATGAGATAGAAAATCTCAAGAAAAGAAAAATAAGGTCTCATAAGGAAAAAAAATATATCTTTGGAAAGATGCAACACCAATTAAATAAATTGTCTAAAACTTCAACCAAGACTGCATCACGTATAAAGGGATATTTCCATTTGCTTAAGGCAACTCGATTTCAGGAGGTGTGGATAACAACTTTATAGATTTCAACACATCTGTCAAAGTGAATGAATCTTAAAAAAATGAATGGCAAGTCAAAAAGCCTCCCAACCATTTGCTGCTTATTATACGTGAACAACAGGAAAGGGTTGATAATATCTACCACAATAATTTATTCTTACTTTCCTCCTCATTTCAACATTCATTTCATTTCAACATACTTCAATTACCATAACACCAGTGCAACCTGTGCATCAGACAACACAAACCACAACCCCTTACATATATATATACACACACACATATGTATATATATCCAAATGCTAAATATGCAATTGAATAAAGAACAAGACTAATATTAACCATGAAAACTTGCAAACTTTCCCTTAGAAATGTTTTCCTGAGATCTGGATACTGATGGAGCAACCAAAACTTCCACAAGAACATGTGCTCTTGGGTTACTGACTCCAACTCCAACAACCCGACTGTGGAGTATTATTACTATTTGACAATATACTGAATTCCCTCAGCAGTGTGGTATGAAAACGTCTCCTCTGGTTATATTCCTCTTCCTCTCTGATAACACAAAAAGCTAAAGTCTATTCAACAGCAAAGCTAAAACAAGCTTATGCCACAGGCAGATCTGCACTAACTTGTGTCTAAACTTCCATTTCTTGAAGACAACAGGATTACAAATCAGAATTTTGATCCCATTTGTCTTTGCAAGACTGAGGATTACAGCTAGCAGTTGCAATTAGGATTTAACATGCACTTCCAGTAAAACTTTTTAAAAATAATTTCAAAAACAAGCAGTTTCTTCAACCAAATCGTCTTATAATACCAGCATTTTCTAAATTAAAGCTTCTCCAAAGTCAAGTCTGGTAATCTGAAACTAATTTGGCCCTATTTTCATTATTAGCAGGACGGCCTCCTCTCTCAGAGGCATTTTAGGGATGCTTTTGATTATTTTTCCCCCTTTAGTTGGGTATCAGACTACTTACAAGCATAATTAATTCATACTTCGGACTCTCAGGATTATGAAGTATTATACCATGGCAGCGCTAAGACAAAACGCTCTAATTCACCAGCTGTCATGTATTTAATTAGAGATTTTGATGAATCCTTCCTACTTAGGAGGCTTCATACTTCGTGCTCTATTATAAAAAAAAAATAGAAAGGGGAGGAAACAAAGAAAGAGAGAAAGGAAAGAGTCTACCCAAAGACTCCAGGACTCGATAAACTTTTTGCTAGTGCGACACGTTGGTCCTTCTCGTTCCTGTTGCTGGGGGAGCTGCACGACCGCGAGGGCCGGCACTGCCCCTCGGAAGCAGGAGCTGCAGGAGGCCTGGCTGCACATCCCAGTATCTCCAGTGCACAAAACACCAGGCAAGAAAGATGAGAGGCAATAAAACCGATCCTTATTATTTATGCTATGGTAAGCTACGCTTTAAACATTATTTTGGCATCTAAATTTCTCTTGCCCTAACGACAATATAAACTGAATGGGCAACATGGGGATATTTTCAGTAGTACTAGGAGCAAATAGAAAATATTTCTGCGACATCGTAACATGGCTAACATTGTATAAATATTTTCCACATTTTTTAACAGGGGATATTGTATCTAAAGTATATAATAAATTTTTGCAGCAGAGAAAGCATTATGACTGGATTTTTTTCTTGAATCTTGTTTCTTTTTCCTAGCATGCTTATTAAGTAGTTTGATGATTGCCCTTTCCTAAAAGTCTTTCATTTTTCTTTGGTTTGGCAAGTCGGAGGGCCCCATGAAAATGTAAGCAAAGATCTGGATCCACACTGATCATGAGGCCTGATCACAAACGAGAGATATTGCCAGAAGGAAAATCTTCAGAGAGAGAAAAGCAAATAAGGAGACTTTTTAGAAACGTAAATTTGGTGCTCATTTAGTTTTCTTTCACTAAACAGCCCTAGCAACGTAACGCAAGATGGTTCTCCATGGGCTGGATGTTCTTATGGGCTGTGGATTAGTACCGGCTATCTCTGCTCCCACTGGAGTCCATGTATGATTCATTATTTTCAAGCAAAATTAATGTTGGCAAACATTCAAAAATGGGTTATCTCCTTGTTAAGGGACAGTGAGGAAGAAAATCACACATAAAAGGCTGTAAGAATTGTCCTTTACTATTTCTCTCTGCAGTCTAAGTGTAACGGCTGTGCAGCAAGTGCAAATAGGTGCTATTTTTCTGGTTGATGCCTAAAATAACATGTCTTGTAGGGGTGGGTAGAAGGAGCTAAAAGGAGTTCTTTAAGGTTTATGATCCTTTCAAGAGAAAGTCCCTGCAAAAATTACTCACCCAATTACCAGGGCTTTGTAAATTAGACTGGCAGCACAGTACAGGCTGCACAGAAATTGGATTTGCAGTTTTGGGAATAACTTGAGGGTTTCGTTTGGGGAATCCAATCGGTGCAAACAGCAATACAGTTTCTTCCCCTCCTCCTGCCTCTGCCTTCCTCACAGGGCCCAGTGGCATGGAGAGGCCTGAATAGTGATTTTGCAGAAAACCCTGACATTTTGGCACTCTTGGTGGTGCCCTTGGCCAGAGAGCACCGGGTGACCCATCCTGTAGCACGTGGCTTACAAGAGCTCCAAGATCCTAAAATTGCCTTTATTTCAGCTGGCTACTGCAGGAAGGGGTGGAATTGGAGAGAGAAAAAAAAAAAAAAAAAGGGAAAGGGGCACACTACTGGTCAATAATTTCTGTATTGGGCTTTACTACCACAGAACAACTTTCCTGAGAACAGAAACTAGCCGTATGTGCTGCTGTGGAACAACACATTTACTGGATTTAAGAAAATAATGGGAAGATTTTCATAAATCCTACTCTTGTTGTGCAAATGAAAGGGCTTTCTGCTTCAGATCCCTGCGAGAATGATGCAATTACTACATTCTAAATAATGCAACAGGTCTGTTAACTCATCAAGACGATCCTCCTCCTTCTGCCGCAGATCGAGCAGACAGACCTGCCCTGCTCGTGCCACAAATAGTCACTGGCACAGATGCAGCTACTAGGCTTTTGCCAGGACTCCATCTTTTACATTAGTTTGTGGGCTCTTTTGTGACTTCCAGCACATCTTAGTGTGTTCCCAAGGCGGGAAGAAGAGTCCTTCTAAACCCAAGACGACATGAGCTCTACAGAGACTCTCCAGGCCAGGCCCAGAACCCACTTCACTGGGCGCTTCGCAGCAAGGCGCCCTACAGAAATGTGGCCTCTCTGGCCTTTTACAGCCACGTCTGAGAACAAAACGCTATTTGATTTATGTTTCCTTAATGTTGGTGATGTTCTAGAATGAATATAGGAATCTGAAC
>JAUBNY010000244.1:4127914-4143006 GCA_032275445.1 Crypturellus soui
GCAATTAGGACCATTAAGCATGGACAAGGCTCCAGGCCCAGCTGAACACAACCAAGAAACCTGGAGGGAAGTGGGGAGAGGAAGAGGAAAGCCCTTGGCAGGATTCACCATAACTTCACAGGTACGGAAAGGAGCCGGGGAGCAGCTAAGGTAATTCTCTTCACTTTAAAAGGTTCCAAGATCCTAGAAAGCCCAAGCTTATTATCCTGAACTCGGCTGTGCAGAAGGCACAAAAGTATTAAAGCAGATATAGAAATGCATGACTTGGATGACCACAACAGCCGGATAAAGCCAGAGGAAAAGAAGGTCCCGCCAGGCAAGTTTATCTGCATTCCCTGAGCGCGTTGCCCACCTGCGAGACAACAGTCACATAATGGACTATTTATCTGGGAATCAGAAAAGTGTTTGACACCAGGCCACAAAGCAGATTGATTTGTAAAGGTGGCGAGCGTATTTCTGAGGAGAAGCAGCAAAGCAGCTCCACACGGATTTAAAGGCAAAGAGCAGAAATATCTGATGGAGTCAGGCGAGCCGAGTGTGGAGACGAGCACTGGAGGTGCTCAGGAAGTTACCGCTCACACAGGTTCAAGTTATCTTCTAGAAATGAAATAGCATTAGAACAGAATTTCTTGGAAATGGTATGTTCAAACTATTACCTGTCCTGATAGCGGGCAATTCTAAGGCAGCAAACACAGAGCAAACAGTTTCAGATGATCTGGATAGCTTAGGTTGAGTCTCTCATAGTCTCAATTACTTGAGCAGTTTTACTCTTCCAATCCTGGTACCAAGACTAATAAATCTCTAAAAATGAAGTAAAATTTTGATTAAATGGCCAAGTATTTAAGAGTTGCAGTTTCTGGACATTTGGAATTTACAGGTTGTCCAAAAGGAACCGACATCTGGACCCCAAAACTGTAACTGCAGTTTCTATACTTTGGATTACAATTCTAATTATGAAATCCTAAGATGCTCCAAAACAAAAAAAAAAAAACAAATCTCACTTTGGGTTTGATCCCATACTCAGCTACAGTTTTGAGAAGAGAATCCTGACATTTTCCACATTATGTATAAATGGAAAACTGCAGAAGGATAAAGGACTGCAAGAGAAAAGAACAGATTTGAATCTTTAGCACTGTAGCTTAGAGGGAATGAAAAATGAGCTATAGAAAAGATAATTTCTTAGGATTAGTGAACGGAAATCAAAGAATTGATGTAAAAAAAGCTGGTTATGACTGGAACTAATACAGAAGAAAAAATGCCCTAGTCTTACACTGGGCTGACAGTTAACAAAGGAGCAAATCAGGCAGCTTTTCCTTTGTGGCACAGCGTGGAGGGCAGTCGTCCTCTACAGAAATCCAGCGTGAGAGCAAATGAGCAATCGTGAATTTAAGATGAAGCCAATTTGCTGCTGGAGGAGGAGGAAGCTGCGTCTGGGGACTAAATAAAGTGACCTGATGCCCTGGGGAAAAGGAGGGGATGCGCTGGCGAGGCCTCTCCTGTCCTGCAAGGCTGCTGCTGTGCGCTCCGGTGCTTTATGTGCAAGACAAGAAGATTTCCTGCCAGTGCCCCTCAGAAAAGAGGCCGCTGGCTGCCAGTGAAACCAGGAATTCGTTAGCTGCTAGCAAAAGCTGCTTTTGTTCAGGCAAAACCATCTGAGGGGAGGTTTGGGATTACTGGGGTTGTAATTTAGCACATGTAATTACAGCCTTCACTTCCCTGAGATCCCCTCGTGGTTGGGTGTTGATGCCCATCGCTTCCCTTGCTCCATCCTCCCCTTGCCCGGGACAGCGAAGCCTGCAGCCAAGGTGGTGGCAGGGCTGCTGCCTAATGACTTTCAGACATAATTAAAAACATATTTTGATATAAAGTGCATTGCCAAAGTCAAACATATACCGGGTAAGTGAAATTAACCTTCAAGTGAGACTTGAATAGCAGCAAACCACAAGGGTATGCAGGAGATGTGATATACTGTCGTTTAATTATGTTACAATAATTCACCTCATTAATCTCCTAGGAAACAATAACCACAACAGTTAAACACTACAATTAACAGACCCTAGTTCAAACTCGATTCTAATTTTATATGACTTTGCAATATTACCCAGCGCAATTATATGAGCGACAGACAAAAGCTAAAGCAAACACTGAGCTCCCTGGAGAAGGTGCTGGGACCTCCAAGCCCTCTGGCCTCCGCGCTGCCTCCTCTTGCTCTCCACGGATCCCGGGAATCGCCCCTTCGGATAACGCGCTGCAGCTAAGGGCCGATGCTTGGACATACACTTGCCCCGTGTCCCGCTGCTGTCCCGTACGGGCTCCCAGGAGAGCAGCCAACTCTGACCCGGCCCTTCCCGGGGCTCTCCCAGCTGCTCGCAAGCCAAGTGCAGTCAGTCATTCCATTTATCAAGGTCGCAGACCGCGTCCATAAGAGCTCCTGGTGTTTCCCATATGGATTATCCAGGTACTGCTCAGTTTGCACTTGTAAAACAAAAGCTCATTTAAAAAGAAAAAATTCTGTAGAGATTCCAGTCTGCCTTAAATGACACGAGGCGAAGGGCACGCTCCGCTGCCTTTGCATTTTGCCTTTTTTAACAGGTGTCAGGTTTATTCCACCCAACTTCGGTGCAACTGTTTCCTGATTATTTAGCTTCTGTTCTCTGACCTTTCTTTCCTTTACAGCTCTCCAAGGAGAAAATAAAATCTCTTTATAACAGTAACGCTGGTGAGAAATAAGCAAGAGGTTCATGTTCTCATAAACCAAAAACAACCATATCTGGAAAGTCATGTTCAAATATATGGATGCTGCAGAGAAAATAAAACTCACTCATTTGTAACATTTTTCCATTAAAACAATGCAATAAATATAGAAGTTCAAATGATGCATGGGTGTCCCCTTGAAGGAGATATTTTATATATCTGATAAACCATAAATACTATAGAACACACCTCAGCCAGAACAAGCACGTCTTTGAGTGATCCTGGAAAATATACAGTGGGTATAAGGATGAATTATGAGGATGAACAAATTTAATACATTTAGTTGCCTGGTGGACACCCACAATTTGCAATTTAATCATCCACAAGTTATAGTGTGTTCATAATTGTATTAGACTTTGAAATAAGGCGATACCGGTTCATATTAAGCTTAAAACATAGCACACCTTCTCACAATATGATAATTTATAAAGAGAATGGTGATTACAAACAAGGTGAATCCAAGCAATAGAGCTGCACTGAGTGGAAAGGCCATTTATCGCACACCCATGCCTGAACCACAAGGCACAGCAAGGTTTTCAGCGGTGTCTTCCTTCACATACTTCAGATCTACACAGAGAAAACACCGCGTACTTTCATTCCATGAGACTGGCAAAACTGTTTTCTGCAAGACATGCTGAAAAATGACGAGCAAAATGTTCAGAGTGAAAAAGAATTGATCAGTCTTGAATCTCCATTTAAAAATACTTAAAAGGTAGAGACACAGGAATTAGGTCTACAGTTCCAGATGCTGGAAAATGAGGTTACAGTGGCATCTATATTTTGTATAAAAATACTTCAGAAATCATTGAACCAGACAGAGATGGTTAACTTCACACGCTGGTAGTTTGGATGCGCACCTGAGACAAAGGGCTGTGGTTTTCTAGCTCTTTTTCTCAGTAAATATCTAGTTACACAAATAAAATAAAATAAAATTAAATTAAATTTAAAATTAAATAAAATGGCAAGTCTTCCAGAAAGATCGAGAAATATGTGATAAGAAGCCAGGCTAGCTTGGTTCATACCCCTCCTTTGCATTAAGCAGGGATTTAAACAAGATCGTGCAGTTTTCCGGGCAGGTTGGAGCCGCTCTCCCCCTCGGGCGCGTGGAAATATCGACCCTCTTGCAGAGCCGCGGGCAGCGGCTGCAGCTGGGAGCCCCTGGGTAAAAGGCAGGGCAGCAAGAGCTGCTTTATGGATCCAGCCCTCCGCTCGCCTTGCTTTAATCACAGGTGCAATTGCTCCCTTCAGAAGAGGGGAAAGTGCTATCAAATATAATGCTTCATTTGAGCTGAAATTATATCTTTCAGGCTTTTTGTTTTGTCAATAAAATCAGGAAGAAAACATTATTTCAGCTTGATTTGAACCAAATCTTTTTTTCCAATTTTCAGCCTTGCCACTGAAAAGCCAAAAGGGGAAAACAAAGCAGCACGAAGTGCCGGCCGGGATAACGCAGGGCTCGGGGTCCGCAGGGCCCGGCAGGAACGGGGAGAAGCAGGAGGCCGGAGAGCGGCCGCACAGGGCACCAGCACGCGGCGCCTGGGCTCAACTTGCTCTGCATTAGGGGCACCCTGGCCACAGACCCAAATTTGGGGTATTTTTGCGAGAATGATAGGGGATTTTTTTTGTTTTTAATAAGTTTGAGCAAATGAAATCTATTATCTCTGTCCCTTGTTTCCCTCCTGTTATTTAAAGCCTATTTTCAAGCACAGGGAGACGCCCTGATCGAAGACGACAGGCATGGAGCGGTGCAGCTCCGCCGCCTTCCTCCCAGCCTAGAGGAGCATAATGAAGTCTTTAGCATAAGGAGGTCTCGAGTATTGCCTGGGGAAAGACTTGTATCCTTATCACTTTACAAACGGTCTCTTGGAGCAAACAACCTCATTTTATGCAATTATGGAGTTTGCAATTACTAATTACCATGTCTAGATGTTGTATGAGAGCAGTCCAAGAGCAAAATGTTGTCGTTATCTCCACTCATCTCTTGCATTCACATCACCGAGGATCCTGGAGGGGTCCTTAGGTACCATGTTTTAGGAGAAGGAAAAGGGATTTCAGGGAGACGGGTGCTCTGAATCGCTGTGATAGAGACGCTGGTTCCCTTCAGAGGCCATGAAGGGCAGCCACCCACTCTCCTGAGCGTGGTCACCCCTTGGCCATTTCACCTGCTTCCAAGGCAAGTTCAGCACACCAGGATCCGCTGCATTTGTGAGAACAACTGGGAAATTGCTGCCCATGAAAATCATTTCTTACCAAAAGCCTCCTGCTTCCACTGAAAGCCTCCCCGTTCCTCCCCAAAAGAGGATCACAGAACAAGATCTCTAATGAAAGAGGAAAAGATTAATTGGAGAGCTGCCTTGAGAGACCAAACGTTCCCGGCCTGACAGTTTTAGAGTGTAAGTAATTAGGGCGACGTTATGAGCTACACTATAGGCGCCAGCAGCAAATGTTTAGGGTTCCAGCTCTCTCTGCACAAAGCTGAGGATCGAAGGCAGATCCTGGTGGGAAAAAGGAGCCCCCTTCAAAAGAATTACAAGAGAAACACGAAAATTTGTAACCATGAGTGGAGAGAAGGGTTGGGCGGCCACGCAGCCCAATGTCCCACCAGCCCGAGCCTGCGGAT
This sequence comes from Crypturellus soui, assembly GCA_032275445.1. Taxonomy (NCBI): domain Eukaryota; kingdom Metazoa; phylum Chordata; class Aves; order Tinamiformes; family Tinamidae; genus Crypturellus; species Crypturellus soui. The sequence continues at coordinate 4,133,289 of JAUBNY010000244.1, forward strand.
GCATGTCCTTGGAGCAGGCAGGGCACAAAACGCTCCGCATGTAAACGGGATTTGCTATAGCAGGGTGTTTAAAAATTTATAGGTGTATATTCACCTATAAATATTGCAAGTATCTCTTACTGCGGTTTACCTGAAGGATTGCTGATGCTATTTCTCAATATATAGATCACTCATGGCCAGCCAATTACATGCCATTAATTAATCAATAAACTGTTTTGAACCTGCTTTGATATAAAGTATGTGCATTGAGGGGATCTCCCCTGTGACAGTTCCTTTTCCCATCACATCACAGAATTTACTCACTCATTTTTTTTCTTTTACTTCTTTTCATGCTTGAGAACATAACTGCTATTACATGTTCTACCAAAGTAACCTCAGCTGAACTGAAACTTGCTTTGAAATTACTTGTGCGTTTGGCTTTGTCAAATGAAAACTTCACAAAGCCCGTCCAAAGGACCACAGAGAGAGCAAAACACAGGATGCTTATCAAATAAACAAAATCATCAATCTCAAACATATGTTGGTCTCCAACCCATAACAGCATCATATACGTGCTCCTAAACCAGGTATTCGAGAAGCAGCTGCAGTGCTTCCCTATCCCAGAGTACAGGGTAGGGCTGCAGCTTCAGCTTGGCTCTCCAAAACCTGCCACTTCACCGCTTTTACCCTTAATGTCCCTTTGGCTTCATGGATTTATTTTTTAAATGTCAGAATAAAGGGCAAGACTCCCTATTGAAAAACAACATCTTCAGGCCTCTCGAAAACCCACTTTATAGCCAATTCTGACACTGTGGTGCCATGCAGCCCTGGCGAGAAGCCACATGCAGGAACTTGCCCCTCTTTCTGCAGGGTAACAGTTGTCACATGGAGGAGAGCAGCCCTGCGCATCGCTGCTGCGTCCCACCGGGGACACACGGATCCCACATCCACACACGGGGCCCCAGAGCTTTCCATCTGCAATAACAGCAACTTTGACCTCATTATTTCTCATGTCTCCATAGTCAAATGCAAAGTTATAACTCCAGAGGAAGAAGAAAAAAAAATTAAATCACAAAAATAATCCCTTATGGGAAAACCATAGCTACCTAAAAACTAGCTAATTTAAGTTGATTTAGCAATTAATGCTCCAAAAATGAAAACACCATTGGATTTGCAGCCTTATTTTTACACTTGAGGAAAACTCCAGGGAAAATTAAATAATACAAGTTTTAATTATTAAAAGCTGTTCCTTCTTGTAAGAATATTCTAGTCAAAATGGCAATATATAAACAAACTCCTTGGGAAAATGCATCTTTGATGAAGAACTTCTATGAGAAATACACTTTAAATCACTCTTCTGATATATGAATCACCCAGTATAATCTTATGAACATCTCAATGAAAACACTGGGGAAATAAAAGGATATGTTTGATGCCGCAGGGGCAGAACAGGAGCAAGGAGATCCCACCTGCAGAGAGGGGGAAACCAAATTTGTTTGGAACCACCCACTGACAGTTTGGAGGCAAGATCCAGTGTATCAGCTTGAAGGAAAATGCAAATCTGGAGCAAGTAGGACTAAAGGCTCCATTTTTAATACTTTGCACATACATGGACAGAGGCCACAACCCCAGTTTTGAACTATTCCAATTTCCTTGGCTGCAAGGCTGTAGATTGCTGACCCAGGAGGAAAGACACCTTTCCGTAACAAAATGATGCAAAGCACCTTTTTGTTCCCAAGAATCGGCTCCCAAACAATCCTCCACTCTTTGCAGGCAGCTGGAAAAAAATGAAAGGCAACGTGCAACGCAGTAGCAGTACAAGAAGCCTAGCTGTGTTCCACAGTTGTACTAAAGGTTTAAAATAATTTAAACAAAGAAAAGTAAATAAAGTAGCAATGATTTATCTCAAAGGAGCAATACTGTAACCACTGAACAATTACAAGCACCAATCTTTATTAGTATGCAAAGGAGGCCCGATCTGTTTTGCTCCCAGAGCTGCTCAAGGGATAAAAAGCCAAGGAAGTGGTACACATTATAATAAATCACACGCAAAATCCCCTGTTTGTTTCAGTGAACATCTTTACTCTGGGGGCACCAAGAGGGTAAAGCTTCTTCCTGAGAATAAAAAAGCAGCCTGTTTAATTTATAGCTCCAGTGCCGCGTTGTGCCTTTGGAGCTCATGCGGTTGAAAAGGTGCAAAGGTTTCAGTTTATATGAATTTTGTCAAAATGATTACGGAAGTTATCGTAGAACAATCTCCAAAACAAACTATGTCACTTGCCTTTTATGGCCCCCTAGACATTTTCCATTCTTGAGTGGTAGGATAAGTTTCTATTTTCACAAGGGTGGCATGGTTTTCTCTGATAAATAACAAAAATAAAAGGGAAAAAAAGAAGAGTAAAGAATAAGAAAAAGAGTGAGTGCATTGAAAAGTCAATGTTGTTAATTATTTTGCACTTACATGTGTAAACACCTACTTACAAAGAAAGAACAGATGGAAGAAAACTTTTTTGTATATAATTTTAAATATGCTGCTTCTTATATATAAAAAAATAAAGAAGTGAGAAATTGTAAAATCAGACCTCAAGCAGCAAAAGATGAATAAGGATGTTGCCAAATTCAACATAGTGAGGCTTGTCTCCATGATGGAGCAGCCCAACACTGAGATTTTCTTTTGAAGACCTGGCAGATTTACTAGACATCTCCTGGGAAGTGAAAATCATTCTGGCCCTAAAACGTCCATCAATCTCATGCAAACCTGGATAGGCAGCCGAGGCCGTCAGAACAAAAGCAAGCTTGAAAAGGGTGAGCAGAAGTTGCAGGTGAAATCAAAAAGTTCTTACATCAAAACCATATAAAATTATTTTCCTGAGTTTTGCAAATAAAATGTAAAATCAGCTACCTCTTAGCTGACTGCCTCATTTTCATGCCTTCAATGAGCAACAGACAGCAAGGAAAATAGAAAAAGGTACCTCATATAATCAGAAAAAGAACAATGATGAAAACAGAATACGTCACTGCATAAATCTACTTCTCCATATTGTGGCATTCTCAGCTGGTCCAAGTGGTTGAAAAAAAAAAAAAAAAACATTTAGGCGGAGCTATAAACATTTCAGAGAAGAGCAGGAGATTCCTCAGTTTACAAAAGGGACGACTGAAGGAAAACATGACGGATCTCGGAAGCGTGTGGAGAACACAGGCTTGGAACCACCTGGCTGAGTTAAGAGCATGACACGAAGCAGGCAGGGGCAGACCCCAAACAAGCAGCATCGGGTCGTTCTTTACACAACGTAGGGTCACGCCGGGAATCACTGTGCCAGAGGATGCTGCGGAAGCTGGAAATTCAGATGGTTTGAGAATTGACTGGACAAACTGATGAACGAGGAGTCCAAGAGGGTTTCTGAAGACACACAGACAAGGGCTGGCCCAGAAAACCCACGAGCTACAAAGCTGTGTTAACCTCCGCACAGCAACAAGGCACAGGCTGCACAGCAAGTCCTGACCATCTCTTCAGCTCTGCCTCTCTTCAATTGTTTCATTGTTTAAATGTACCTAATATATAATATAGCTGATACATGTATATGCATATATATAAGCTAATATAGCGATATTCATGAGGTGCTCCACAGATCAATCTGGAGATGTGGAATGTTGTTCATAATGGTTAATTCTATCAGGGCATAAAGAAACACGATAGAATTTCTAAGAAAGCACAGTTCTATTTCATAGAAATAAAATGAGCAGGCTAAATAACATGAACAACTATTTGACATTAAGTTATTCTAAAAAAAGAAAATCAAATCTAGCCCCAAGAGCTGGAGAGAAAACTATTTCAAATGAAGTTCTTTCTCCATAAAAACAATGAGAAATTAATAGTTAAATATAATTGCTTGCAGTCATCTCCGGAAAACCTTGTGAACAACTGAGCAACAGCCAAGCTATGCAAAATCCATTTTTCCTTGGAGTGTGCTTCTTTTACATATTAATGGACGGTGTAGCTATCAGACTATTAGCTGCACTACAAATATGCAGCCTGTCAGACTGGAGGAAGTCTCATGGGATACCCATCCTGCTGTGCTTATGAATTCCTCACCGTCTCAGTAGGCTAAAAAAAAAATTAGAACCATCCTGATACTTAGAGCATTAGTGTGTGGCCAGAGAGAGGCTACTGTCAAATTAGTCACTGAAAAAAGAAATTAAGACTTGGTTTTCCAAGGCTGTCCATGGGGCAAGTCACTCCTATCTGTTTCCCAAATCTGTCTCGTTTATTTGCTGGCCTTCAGTTGCACAGGTTGCACCGGACCTGACACAGGAACGTATGGGCCTCGCTTGAGGCTCCATAGCACCATTACCAAGAAAACACGAAACTGCAGCAGTCATTACTGCTTTGCAGAACAAAAACCTCATGCATCCATGAGATCACGCTTCTCTCCTGATCCAGTCTGGGGCAGAAATGCCATGGAAAAAGGATTTCCAGGGAAATCTGTTTTCTTCTGAACAGCTCTGCAGCGTGTGCTGCATGTATCCCCAGTTGCAGAGCACAAGCCAGATGTTCCATAATGCAGAACTGAAGAGGTCCCCAGTCACAACAGCTTATCTGAGGAGGAGCACAAAGCACAGTGGAAAGAACAGCATCAGCTTTTCTGCTTCCTTGGAGCCTCAAAAACACTTGGACCAAAACATAGGCAACACTGGGAGTTTGTCTGTGGACTGCTTAGTTACAGGCAGTTATGGATAGAGTCAGTTATGGCTGACTCTTAATCAACAGACACATTTTCAGAGATATATTCTAGTAAAAATAAGAACAAAAAAAAGCATGCAAGACAAATGAAGATGGCTGAATCTGTTTTCCTTGGGAGAGAGATAAGAAATGAAATAGATGACCTCCAGTTTCAGCTTTACAACAGTTTAGACTCTTTAGACCATGTTCCCTTCGCAGCTAGATATCCGCTGAAAGATTTCCAATAATTTTCATCAACTATGACAGAAATAAATCGGAGCCCCTTTTTTTTGAAGGCTCCATAATTGGGACGCAAACATAAGGTGCCTCTTCCTTCACGGAACACCAGCTTGGTTTCTCTCTCTCTAATCATCTACAGAGCCGAGTAGGACCCTAAGATTGAGAGATCACGTTAAGCAGGTCTTTAACATACCTGAACCACGGCCTCGCAGCCTGGGACGCACCTCTCGAAGGCCCTTGCCTCCAGGGTCTCTGACAGTGCTCTCTGCATGGAGGTCTCGCAGGGGATGGGATGGCCTCTCCCTTCCAAACGGATGAAACTATCTGGAGACCAGATAGTTGCCAAAACTAACAGCAGCTGTGAGCGTCTGGCCTGCTACCCAAGTACGTTTGTGTCTCTGAGCTTTTCTAAGTGTTACTTCCGTTCATACACACCTGAACATATATGAATATATACAGAAAAAAATAAAATTACATGCATATAAGGATTTCTGTTAAAGTATTAACCAAACTGTCAAGCTCTCCCTTTGCCTATGCAGATTTATGCTAGTTTCAGTAGGGAATCCAACACAACTCAGAACGAACACACCAGAGAATAAAATCAGCCTGCAGGGTTGCAGGAGGAAAGATACCCTGATACAACTGGCTACCAAATACCGTTCCTATAGAGGTACCTACAGAGGGTATATTGAGGTACCCTCACTACCTATAGAGGGGGTCACTCTAAGTTTTAGGCACTTGAAGTTTTTAGAAACATAAATAATGGAAACATCAGTAACTTAATGACAAGACAAAATACTAATAATTGAACGATTTTAATAGTATGTCAAGATGAGGGATAACAGTCTTGTGGAATGAAATCAGTAAATTATTATCCCTCAAGCTTTTTTCCACACATCGTCCTTCAAGCATGAAAAATACAATCTCCCTGACTCCCTAACTATATATTTGGCTTTAACACAACGTTAGTGCGTACGGCTTCAAAGCTACTGTGTTCGGAAACACACCTGGGCTGTTGTCCATGGTGCTGGACATGTGGGTTTCTTCATTTATTTAAAGACCCTAAAATAGGCAAGTAGTGTAAGAAGTTTGCCTCTCTACAGAATACTTCACTTCCTCCCGTCTATTTTCTATAAAATAACTAAATTTCACTTAATTAAATTATCTTCATAAAGATTTAATTTCATTAAAATCTCTATATACATTTAAACATGATCTTTAGCATTACCGGTAGAACGGACCATGGTAGAGCTAAAAATGTAACAAATACAGAGTACCCATTTGGCAAAAATCCCTGGTTACTGATTTTGGTCAGGTTGTGTTATAATCTCTAACCCTCATGGCTCCACACGTGCCTATTGCAGACACCCTTTTATCAGCACAGCATACAGCAGGGTCTACCTTAACACTAAAATAAAGCACACACATTAGTTCTGCCATTAGTTAAGTACCGAGTCCAACAGATATCTGCTCTAGGGTGCTCACCTGAGAAAGCGATATAATCCACAGTAAACCTGCATTTCTTCTGGTTAAATAAAAATAATCAGCTTAAAGCTTAAGATTCCCTAATACGAGGACCAAGACCCTCTCTGTCTGATTAGTGTAGCCACCTGGATATTTGACTTTAGGATGAATTTATTAAAAAACCTTTCAACAGCTATTGAAATACAATGCCAACTCAGTGTGGAACTCTTAATTTCCTAAAATCTTGACAATATCATTCAGAATGAATATATTATTTTCTCTCAACCTGTCCTTAAACTTCTGCCCCAATACCAAGTGAAACACCAAAATGGGAGAGGGGTTGTCTCTTATCACGCATATTCAGAGGCATAATAAGATATATACACATACATATTTATATGTCTCACCTAACACAGAGAGACTCTGATTTTTATTACATCATTACTGAACACCTACTCACCATATTAAGGCCAAGTTCATTAACGTTGTGAATCCAGAGATACCTGCTACTTAGACTCCTGCTTGGAGAACACTCGAGGGCAAACCCCAAGGTTGCTCAGGTATCTCCAAATGATTTACACAGTTTTTGCCATCAAACTGACTGCAGTGTGGGGGCCTGACAGACCCGAAATCTATTTTAAAAATAAATGAATGTAACAGAACTGAAATGCACCAAACCCTCTCACGCTAGCACATTGCAATGCGAGAGCTACAGCAATTAATCTGGTGTTTGCAGCAACTGAATTCTCTTTGCATATAGATTATTTATTGCACAAATGCCAACAAATATAAACATTAATGTCTCAATACTTCCAATACTGCCAGTTGCAGTTTCTAATATCAAAAATGCTATTTTGCCATTTCCCACTTTTATGGAGATTCTCTTTTTTTCTTTTTATTGTAGAAACTCTCAGCATGTGCAGTAAGATTCTCACATAAAATTTAAACTAGTTTTTCTTGCCCTGTGAGGCCTAACAGCTTAGCAGCTTTAGCTTCAACTGCACATTTTGAACTTATAAAATAAGTTCCTCCTTATAAATATAGACACTTTTTGTTAATAGGATTTCAATGTGATGTGCCCCAAGCTGCAACGCCAGAAGGATTACTTGAACTGTTGAAATTTAATTCTAAATCACTGTGGGTTTGCTCACATAAGTGAAGAAACTATATAACTATAAGCAGAACGCTCCTGCCTAATGGCCAGGGTCAGCCACAGAGCAGGAAGGTTAGAAAAGAGGTGGGTGCAGGGCAGGCTGGTTCTGCTTTAGCTTTCTTGGGCTACAGGTCTTAATACTAGGATTTCTAATATCATAGTTTCACATATTTTTATTTAAGGAGATGGTTGAAGGGCTGGCAACAAGCCATGCCCAGGTCTCAAAAGCTGGAAATGAAAATGAAGGACAGAAGAGTCCATCAAAGTCCATCAGAGTCAGCACTCACACCCGTGCCCCGCGTGGGCAGCAATCTGCTGCTGGGAACCTTCGGGCTTCTGAGGACCCCGTTCCTCTTAGCGTAGGCAAAAAGGAGAAGAACCGAGCGAGGAGGGAGATGCAAGCGTGAGATGCATGATGCAAACACCCAGCGGGTGGCAGGCAACATTTTCAGATGCATAAACACCCCAAACCAACGGGAAACTCCCCAGAAATGCTGCTCAGCTCCTTTCAGACATGCGTGTCTGCAGCTCAAGGCACACCGAGGTCTCCCTCCAGGATACTCCGGGGGCAGCCGTGCCGCAGGGTCACTTGGGCACCGGGGCAGCGCTCCGGCCAGCTCCGGGCCCCGGAGCTCCCAGGACAAGGCATGGGCTCCCGCTTCCCGCACCGGCGGCTGCTGCTCGCATCGGGAAAAGAAGGTTTTAAACTAAAATAGTTTCTCAGGTTAAAAAAAAAAAAGCTTTAAGAGAAACTTTTTAATGGAACTTTGTTAGATCTCAGACATGAATCCCAGTCCTCAACATCAGATCTATCAATTTATGCTCTTTAAATTTGGTGTTTAAAGACATGTATCACATACCGCACAAGGTTCATAAAGTTCATTTCTCATCTTAAAGACCCCAGGGTGGCCTTTTTTGAACACAGTTCTTGCATAAGAGTTTGCATTCCGTTTGTCTCATACTATGTTAAAGTGGGAAAGAATCCGCATAAATCAATGCAGGTCAGGACTTAATGGCAAATATAACTACCACAAAAGTATAAGAGTCTTCAACATTTAAGAATGTCTTAATTGAAAAATAAAACCTAATCCTAGCTGATAGGATGAAATCAACCTTGCTGAATAACAGTTTAACTCCTAACCATGCTGATTTTAAATGACAGATCAAACCCTCACAAAAATACCTGGAAACTACATCAAACGCTTGCAGCATTTTACGTGCAGGATGTTTTGATATTCAAAATGAGACCAACTTTCTTCTTTGACTTGACCCACTACTTTTCCCCCTGCAATGTTCTCTGGTTTTGGAAGACTGCCCGAGTTTGTTACTTGTTTAGTAGGAATGATGAATTAATGTCATCCTTTTGGCAAAGACCTCACGTAGCTCACCTGAATTCCATGAGGGATTATCTTTTCTTCTCCAAATACCCACACATGCAAAGCGTGTGAACAGCCCCAAAAATGCATTAACATCTTTATTGAAACACTGTCATTGAGTTATCCATAACTTATCTCAGGTGAGTAAGAAATGACTACTTATAAGCCAAGACATACTAACGGTTCACTTGGAACAGTGCTCCTTCGGAAAAATCGTTCAGTGCAGGAGTAAAAGAAAACTGAAATAATTCCATGAAGTCTTCAGAGCAGATTGGAGAACATGACATCTACGGAAACCACCAGAGTCTTGGGCCAATATTCTGAAAAACAGGCCTAAAAATGGCATGCCACTATATCGCAGAAATAATAATCAGGAGCAGGCTTAGGCCATTCAGCAAACTCAGTAGTCAAATTTGAAAATCCTCCTAAGTCACAGGGTACTTGGATATGACAACTGCACTACCAAAATTCAGTGTTGCCCAAGCATCACCACTGTGCTGTAAACACTAACTCTGATTCCTGGATTAGCTTATCAGTATCAAAATGTTCAGAGTTTCTAACGAGGAGCTGTTTGTTTTTCTGGGGTGTAGGAAGGACTCTCTCCTCCTGCTCTGCAGAACTTGTTATTCTACCTAGTAGCCACAACATGTCAAAATAAGTCTATGTTCTCAGTTAAATCAGTGCAAGCTCAAGAAAATAATTACCGTGAGCTGCATAAAAAAGGTCCTTCATGTCAGTACCACTCTTGGGTGGTTGCTCCATGGCAATGACTTTGGTACCTTTTTT
>JAUBNY010000244.1:4147653-4165598 GCA_032275445.1 Crypturellus soui
CATCTTAGTGCTTCTTAAACAGTGCCCAATACAACAGGGTCATACACGGCAATTACCAGTTTTGCAAAATGCTCAGCTGCCCAATTCTGCACACTGCAGTTAGGGCCAGTTAAATGAAAAAATCTTTCTCTCGCTGGGGGACAGCTGCTCACTTTTCTTGTGTGTCCACAGCCTACAAAATTCTTGCTTTCACGGCCCATTTGATCTTTAGCCAACACTTAGAGCTCTAGCATGAGCTCCCAGCTAATCCAAAGCCGGTTGGGATTTTGCCATGAACTCAACTCTCCCTTATTTTCGAGCGCAGCCCTGCTCTGCTCCTGGATGTCCCCACCACGCAGCAGCCCCAGCCCCCTGCCCTGCTGCGGCCGGAGGGGGAGCTCCGTCGCCTCCATCATCCCCCCGGGGCTGCAGGAGGATCCCCGGGAGCAGCAAAGCTGCAAACTGTCCCCTGCTCTAAGTGACACTGGTGCCCAGCAGCAGCCTCTGCTCCCTTCGGGTCCACGTGGGCACGACACAGCAGGGGGTGCAGACGCTGGCACGGCGCTTCCTCGTGTATTTTATTTCTTGAGTTATAATTGGGCTCTTACACAAGCACACATGACGCTGGGGCAGCAAGTAATTTGCTACATAGTAAATCATGGTAATATATTAGTCTATTATCATTATGCAATATTTAGATGCAGCTTTGCAGTCTTCAGGCTTAAAATTGCGTCTGCTATTCTGTAAGAAATGGTATATGGTAATATATAATATTGCATTAATTATTTTTCAAAGCTATTTAAACTGCTGGGTGTATCTTCAAGGATGGCTGCTCATATCTAAGGATTCCAACTTCTCCTGAATTACTCTGGAGATGCCTAGCCTTTAAGAGAAAAACTGCTAAACCATCACATCCCAGAAAATAGTTAATTCTGTACGTCAAGCTCTCACTTTTCCCATATGAAAGCTTTTCAGAAGGGCAATAATGTTTACAAACAGCAATGAGACACCCATTTTCTCAGACAAAAGCAATTTATGAGCCTACTTGGCCAAACTAAAGTTTCATTTTACTTTTTTTTCCCAGTTGTAATCACCAGTTGCAGTATTTCCTAAAACCAATAATGGATAACTATTCTGCTTTGTGATAATTCAACATATTAAGCACAAGCCCATCAGGAAATGATCTCAATGAATAATATGTCAAAATAATGTAATGCACTTTGGCTCATATACTGCTGATGGATTTAAAACCGGTCTTTAGGAAATGATAATGTTGTTTTGAAGATGAATCTACTCAGAGCAGACACTCCATGACAAATGATTCATTTCCAGAGCAGCAATTTATGAGAGCCAGGTGGAAGATGGGATAAACTTAATGAAAGTTTGAAAACATCACAGGAGCGAAGGCAGGGCATCAATTTCTGAATCGCCACTCAAGAAGTTAATGTCCCTAATGGTTTTTTAGAGCTCTGCCTCTCAGAGCGCTGTTAAGTTATCCAGCTCCTGCAGCTCCGATCGTTTCCCGTTTCCCTTTCCTCCCCAGCGTAGGATTATGAAATCCATTTATCTTCCCCAGTAGAACAGCACAGCTGTAGATGCAGCGCGCGCCGCTACCGAAGAACAGAGCGCAGGGCAAAGCGCCTGATACATTTATTAACTGCTTAGTGCTTCTCTATTAGAGGAGCAATATAAACCCAGCTCCTACAAAATTCCCAAGGATTCACTTATAACAGACTGAAAACATGATATTGCACTGAACATTTTAAAACTGAGGTTTATTTTTGTCTTGGGAAAAATATGCCCAAATCTCAGCTTTTTAGCCATGTAACGAAACATGATATAGACCAAATTGTGATTCTCTGGTAATGTGCTCCATGTCCACCCTGCTCAATTTGGTCACATATATCCTGAGATTTAATCATGAGAAGTCAACAGCACCAGCATCAAAACCCTCCAGCACCTGCCAGGGACACAAGTTTTACCCGCCCAGAGCACCTGAAGTAACGGGACCAACCTGACAGGAAGAAATGCCGATGTTGTGGCAACATCCACATGCTGATGGGGACTTCAGCTGATGCCAAAATGCTCAAGAACAATACCCCAAACTAGGTGCACCGGAGAACAACAACAAACAATGTCCCATAACCTTTGCCGAGCAGTACCACGGACAGTGAACACACAAAATCTCCGTATCGCACAATGTACGCTAGCATTTCTTTGGGTAATCTATGCAACCTGCCTGAAAATAATTTGCAAGCAGAAAGTTAGTGCTGAATTCCATGAACACACGTAGGCCTGCACAGTGCAGGCATCCTGCTGAGAAGCACTGCTGTCTCCCACGGACTACAGCAGGAAAAAGCCCAGATGACCAGAACTGCGCAGACACGTGGCTGCCAGCTCTGCTTTGTGAAAAGCAGCGTCTTTCCCAGGATCTAGCACCACTCTCACTTCTTGCCCGCTATTTTTGTTCTCACTCCGTCAATTAGACAGCAGAAGCAGCCCTCCTGAATTTCACATTAGGCTTCAATTAAACTCACAGGAGCCTAAACTTGAGCTTTTCTCTTTTCAAAGCCCTTGAACAGAATTTTTGTTTGCATAACTATACAGCCCAAGAATTTTAGGTTTTAGTTAAAAAGGCACTGCCCTAGGGCCCACACAGGCGCAGAGCAGCGAGTGGATCGGGTCCCTGTTAGCTAAGGAGAGAGGGCGAGAGGCGGCGGGGAGGGCAGAGGCGCATGGACACGGGCAGCTTTGCTGGGGCAACCTCGAGAACAGCCCCAGCAGCTACAGCCGCCCACAGCTTTGTGGGAATTTGTTTAGGGTCAAAATACCAACTAAAACCAGAACAGAGTGCAAACAAACAACAAAAACGCTACACATTTTGTAACTCCCCCCTGATTTCCAGCAGCAGATCCTCGTTCCCATGCTGGTCTGTGTTACTATGGTTATCTGCTTCCTTAGCTTATTTGAATCAGCAATAAAAAATCTCTTAATCAAGAAAGTACATATTCCGCTTCATCCTATAATTCTCTTCTTCATGGTGACTTTATTACAGAGTGTCACTGTAACACGGCAATACGAGTCACATGCCATGGAGCATGTTAGGGATGTCACATTACCAGGAGAGTCTATAATCAAAATTATCTACTCTGCTATGCTAGCGCCAAACAGACAGCGATGGGCAGGTACCAGTTGAAATGGTAGAGCAATAATTTTTTAATTCTTGGGCCCCTGATGGAGGCCAGCAGTGCACAGGCAATGATAAGGCTTTTAATGCATGCAAATTTGCAAGGCATGATGCATTTAATAATCCCTCATCTGAGTAAGTTGTAAAGAAGCCAGCAGGAGGAATAATTAATTTACATTAATAGCTCTCAGTGTGGCTTGCTGTAGTGCCTGAGTTTTAAAAAAATAATCTGAAGAGCTAGAAGTAAGAGTTCACTCTGCAACAACTATTTGCATTCTGATTCTCTAAAAACCTATAAGTGCATAATTAGATACCAAACACTTGGTACATTTAACAGAGAGCAAGATGTGCCAACAGCAAACTATAGTAACAGAGCAATTTGCCAAAGAGTGGCAAAAACTGCTTTTCACAAACACCGCGTTGACAATCAGGGAATCGTTTCAGAGCGAATCCTCATTATCCGGCGCGATGACAACTGATGGATCAGTAGTCTTTTAGATCAGAGCCTTTTGAAGAGAAAATAGGGATGGAATCATCTTCTCGCAAAGCATGGCAAACTGAATAGAGTGTTAGAAAATGAACTTTACTCCCTGAAACCGCATGTCCCTTCTTCTAACAACTCTTTGAAAAACAGAGTAAATACGAAGAACTGCTAGATGCAAAGAAGGCAACACCCAGGGCAGCCACCACCTTCCCAGGCCAATTGCTCCGTCTCCGCATTCCCTTTAGCTCCACCCTGAAGCTGCTCCATGTTGCCTGGTGGCCTTGGGACAATATTAACCACATATGGGAACCAAACTACTGTAACTGCTATAATACCCATTTCTGTGTTGTTTCTGCTGTTCCCGAGGTAGACATCAAGAGTGCCTTGGCTTCCCACCACTCTGGTTCTTGGGGGAGTATTTGCCACTTACAACAGCTCTTTGTAGTCACAGTGACATATGCAGAACTAGAGAGTTGTCCCTAAAGTGGCTGAGATCGGCAGCTCGCACGCACCATTTGAAACCTTCCTTGCAATCTGTGCACCCCAGTCCCTCGACGTTTCAAACACCTCTCGTTCCTTCTAACACAACTGGAATAAAAATATTCTTAAGGACTAAAGTCAATAGCAGAGCAACTTATAAGACTATACTCTGTTAAAATATATATTCTTGTACCTTAGCTATTGAAAAACAGCTGTAAGAAATAACCATATATTGGCCTATAATCTAAGTCTTAAAATAGAAAATCCCTCTTGCTGAAGAGCACTTACTGATAATTTTTTCAAAAGAAAAATTAATTACAGAAAATCTGATTATATTGTGCCAGACTGGAATATAGACTAAAAAAAAAACATATATTCTTAAACTTTCCTATGTGTTTAGTAATAACAGTATTTCCAAAGCAACTGGAAAATTTTGATAACTCATTTTGGACATACCCACTTAAAGGGATGTGATTTAAAGAAGGTAGCTCAGTGTTCTGAACTAGATTCTGACTCATATTTCAAGGGGAAAGGGTCTTACATCTAATACTCCAACTTTTGGTCAATCAAAACAAATGGTATATTTATTCTTCTAATATAGGACTTTACTTTCAGCCAGTAAATACTGGTCCTTAGTTCTTCACATGTTTAAACAAGCACGAGCATCAATGTTCCTAAATAGCTGCAGGTATTGGGAAGTCACTGAATGACACTGTATTAAAAACCACATTAACCTGCAGAAAATTAAAAGGTATCTTCTAAACAAGAAATAATCTGCTCTTTCAGAGTTCTAAAAGATATTCAGTAGGTCTGAAATGGGATCTTTACAAGACCCTCAGTGGGCATACACTTCAGACCACTCCTTGTGACAAAATGAGTATATTTGTGGCCTAGTGTTTCCATGGAAATTAGATTGTATTGGAACATACGCTTCTGATAAAAACATATAAAAATATTCCTGAAGACGGGAATCTTTTGTGCCATGGCTGCGTGCTTGTAAGGGACCTACCTACAAATTCCATTAAACACCTGGTTTTAAATGGGAACGGGCCTCATTTATACCAAGGCCGTGCCCTGTATAATAATGACTAAATGAAATCAGCAGAGAGGGGCCCTCACAGGCCACAGCGAGGAAGGAAATCAGAGTCACTTCCTCTTCGGTGCATGTCCTATAGCAAGGTTATTTACCTCTATGTATCTTTGATCATCAGATTTACAGCAACAGAAACAAAAGTAACCAAAACAAGGAGCTTCTGAGCTCCTTTCCATTCATCGTAGTTAGAGAGGACTGAATTACATCTTCCTGCCTATGGCAGACAAGACCTTAATAACAAATAGAGTGCAGCCGAAATCAGTGCAACTCCTTGTGAAGGACGCAACAAGAGATAGGGTCAGGGTTGTGCAGGTTGCTCTCCAGGCTCATCTTGGTACAAAACACTGCGCAACACCCGCACCAGCAGAAAAGGTAATGGCTACCTGACAGTTGCTGACTCGCCTTTCGTTTCGTCTGTCCAGTGCAGAGAAAAATTAAGTGAGAAAAGAGGTGTGGGGAGGGCCAGGAGGCTGCCCGAGCCCCAGCGCGGGGTGCAGCGGGTGGCCTGGGCCACGTACACAGAATCCCCGAGCAGCCGCGCTCCGAGAAGGACACGGGCGCCCTGAGAACACAGACACCCCGCTAAAACGGGGTGCAGTTCATTATGCCCCTTGTTTGCAGCACATGTGTTTCCCCATGCTGTTCCTGCTCCCGAAGGCAGGACTAGCAGCAAGGATGTTTGAGGGACACAGAGCCACGCTAATTAATGACCTCAGGAGAGGACAAGCAAAACCCTTCTGGGTTGAGAAGTTTCAATTCAATCATGTTTTCTAATCTGTTCTTAAACTGAGGGACTTTTTTTCCCTCCCTGTGCTTCCTCGGGTTTTGATTTCATTACAGTCAGTCACCCCTCCATCTTCCAGACACTTCCCACTGCACATGACCTTTCGCGGAAAGGAAGACAAATCATTCTCATACATTACCACGCTGGGTCTCGAGGTGCCGCAAGATCTCATTATCTGCTCCATACCAGCTTATAAGCTCTGATTATTCATGCGACGATATGAGGGGAACTTTACAGATGTGAGAGAGCACGTCACAGACCTTATATCACCAACTTTCATTCTAACGTAGCATGTATTTAATTTAGTTTTTTATTTTTATTGGCATTAAGTAGCTCTTGAACAGACTCGTCTTAAAATGGACTACTGCATCACATACATGCTAAGGGCTGAAAAGTGCATATTCTTTCAACAAAAACATGCATACAAGACAGGAGAGCAGTAATGTATTTTTGTACAACTCATGCTCCAAAATTTTATGTTTAAATATTAGATTCATATAATGCATAGTTTCCTTGGTGAACAGATATTCATCTTTGGCCTTCCAGCGTGCCCAGGAGAACACCAGGTCACACACCAAAACCGCAGATTTTGGGGCACAGCACACATTTTCACGTAGGACCTAAAAGAACATATTTCCTTCCTACTTTTTATTGCCAAAAGCTCCTGGGGTCAGAACTGGTGAGAGGAAAAGAGAAGTGTCACAGCTGACTTGTATCCCTTGATACAACCTGCTCATTTGGTCACATTTCTCATGTACTTCATGTCTACAGAAGGGACTGCGGAACACTAGAAGGGAGGCATGACAGGAATGTCCCTTTTGCTGTATTTACTGCAACTGCTCTGTGGTTAATCAGGACCAGTTCAGAAACTTGCAGTTATGATGAAGCCTTAGAGTGAAAGGAATCAGCATCAAGCTCCATTTTCTATCCATTCTTCTTGTTTAAACAAGAAAAGGGAAAGAGGGAGCCAAGAGAGGACACAGAGGGCAACGCATCAGAGGATACCGTGGAGAGAGGATAATGCAGTTACAGCCCTCTGAACACACATGTTTATATTCCTGTGAAAAAGACTGAACCAACTAAACTACAGGCCTGTTATAATGACTTCAACTTTCCAAAAAGAATAACTAAAAAAGCAAACATGAGTTTATTGGAATGCATTATTACTATTTTCAAGTTCTTAAATGCTTCATGAATATCTATATTATACTGGAAACGCCTAATATAAAACTGCATGCTTGGAGATTCTGTCCCGTTTCTTCCATAGAGCCAACTGGATGCTACTGTGGTGGAGCTGGTTGGACACAGATGTTGGTGGCTGAAGAAGGAAGAGGATCCAGGCCGGAACGGGGCGGCACTGACCGCTGCGAGCAGTGACGGGCAGGACGCGGCACCACCTGCTCCTACAAACTGACAGCAATATAAGCATAGCAAATATTTACAGAGATTTGCATAATTTCATTCTATTCCCTTGCAAGATGATAGGTTTTTGGGAAATTTTCAATTCATAAAGTTTAAGTCAGAACTTTATCCTTTGCAAACCTACACAGTCAGCTTTATGCGTGACAAAGAACGTGTCACATACCATGCAGAAGGCATCATCTGTATTTAAAATGTCAAACAATGGAATGCTCCCTTAATTAAATTGTTCCACGGCTAAATTACTCTCACTGCTAAGATACATACATCTTTTCTACTGTCTGAATTAAGTTTTATTTCTACACATGAACCTTGTTCTCCCTTTTTCTTCCAGATTAGAAGTCATCTCCATACAGTAGCATCAGAAGACTGTGGTAACTCATCTTAGCTAGTCACAGATAAGTTAATTAGATTTAATTTCTTAAGTTCCCTTATTTCTACAGATGTTTTCCCAGGTTTGGTTATTCCTTTAGCCCTTTTCAGCATAGATACCAGCATGGTCACATTTATCCTGAAGAGTTTTTCTAAACTGTAACTTTTTCTTGCAGACTTCTATATTATTGTATGTCACTACACATGCTTTATAAATATTCATTTAGGTACAAGATAAGAGATCAAATAGAATGTTATTCAAATACCTTGTGGTAGGGTGAGAGGACCAAAAAGAAACTTAAATGAGCATTTGAAAATACAATGTCATTTTTAGAACACAGCTGAGGTGTAGGACGCGATCAGATGCCAGACCATACTGGCATTTTACAAATGAAATAACTGGTTGTCAAGAGATTCTGTATGAGACAAAAAATTGCAATTCCACAGTCTAAGAGAGTCAAGAGACTATAACTGCTTTGTAACGCGCACCTCAACATCAAATGTTAAGCACAGAGACAAGGATGTCAGCTACATCTGCTGCAAGCAAGTGAGCCAAAGAATTCCAAACATACCCAAGCCGTTTGGTTCCCCTCCATCACACAGACCACCAAGGCCATAACTCACACTACAAACACGTTGCTCTATGTCTGGCCGAAACAACTCACAAGCCTGGACGGAAACACTGCGCCCAAGCAGGACCAGAGAGGGAAGTTTATATGAAAAGCACTAGAGCAAAATCACCTCTGGCTATGAGAGAGCTGGAGAGGTTCCATTTCAAAAGGGGGGGCCACAGAGCACTGAGTTTATTCACTGCCTCACTGTTACCATCCAGAATAAGCACCTAGAAACACAACCTAAAATACAGTCACAATTACAGTCAAAGTCTATTCCTTAATCCTTGAGGCTTAATCATGTCACAGAACTTTGTTTTCTCCCATTTTTTTTCACTGGAAGATGCAGAGGTGAAGTCAAACACTTGCAGATGGCTTGGGCAGGACTGAGGGAATCGGGTCTGGTTCCTTGTTTTCAAGTGTGAAAAACAGTAGTGCTTGGAGATGACCCCAAAGCCCCAACCACCACCCAGCACAAGAAAACAGAGGCAGCGCCTGTGGGCTGGGATTGCAGAAACATCTGAGAGGAAGAAAAGAGGGGTTTGGATTTTTGCTTTTTAACATCGTTAGACATATGGTACCCAAATACCACAATTTTCAAAAGAATTTAGAAGAAGGCGTTTCTGAATATGTTATAAACCTTTTATGTAAATTTTATGCACCACACTAAAGCAAGTTCTGAAATCTGGTTTGACTGTCAAAGCAACAAAGTGAAATCAAGATGATAACATACAACCCCGAATCCTCTGACCCTCTACGTTTGCAAACCGATGGGACCGAAAGCATTTGGGCAGTTTGGGAAATGCCAGACAAAACTGCCCCTGCTCTGTCGGATGCCCTAGAGCAGATCCCGCTATCTAGAAACTTCGAATCAAACTCATCCAGACACAAAGACATGGAAGTTTCTAGACTATTAAATCAGATCACCTGAAAGAAAGATTAAAGTAAAATAAACTCCTCTTCACAGTCGAACAACCAAAGTAGCTGTAAGCCAGTTTTCTGTCATTATCCAGATTGAGCAAAAGGCAATTATTTTCAAATATGCATCCTTTACCATTAGAACCTGTTGAAAGAAAAACTGTTTCCTGCTTTTATGCATCTATAAAATACCTATTACACTTGCATTCCTAAATTCCAGTTAGCAATTACACAAACCCTTAAGTCAGTTTGCCATGTACTTCTCTTTCAAAATAAATGGCAAAAATATTATTAAGAAACATCATGAAGTTATGCTTCTGGAGAGAATAATCACCACTGAAATCTGTATTTCCTGACTAAAATAGCAGTTTTATCAGATTTTGGAAACAGATTAATTAACCAGTTTCTATCAGCAAAACTTTAACTCCCCAATAATTTATCAGCTCACAACCCTGGCTTTACTGGGTAACTTCCCGAGAATAACACAGGTAGTTTTTTTCAGACAATGACACTAGAATCAACTAAGATTAAAAAGTGAAATAGCAGATACTTCTGAAGTTCTCAAAATACCTTTCGTATCATATTGGTGATCCACTTGAACTTCTCCCATTGCCCGATGACTTCGTTGGCACCGCTTGGGCAGCCGTGCCTGGGTGAGGGGCCCTTGGCACCGGGTACAGCGGGTGCCAGGAGCGCGTCCACCCAGCACCGGGCGACTGCTCCTTTACCTCCCCTTTGCACCAGAAGAGGATTACACAGTCTGCTGCGAAAATCCACTTACTGCATGAGGACCAAAGGGAATTTTACTTTCAGAAAACCCATATGCATTTTTAGCAGCTGAGTATATTGAAAAGCATTTGGGAAGAAAAAAATACCCAAACTCCGTGCTGGCAGTGGATATAATTAATCACAAAGCTCCTGACAGATGGAACTGTTGCCCAGCCTTGGAAATCTCCACAGCTCTTCCCCAATCTTGGCATTTACGGTCTTGTGCGACCACAAAACAAACAGAGGGCGCTTGATATTCAAGTTCAATCTCCTTGTTTGTGTTTATACAGCTATTCTCCCCTCCGTGTTTTTTGTTTTCCTATTATTTGGCTTAAAGATAGGCCCAACTAGGACTAAGACAGCTGTGTTTTGAGTGCTGCCAATTGTCTGCAGCTTCAAGTACTGTTCTTGCACTCGATGCACTCGTGCAGCGCTGGTCCACCAGGAACGTGACGAGTGCTGCCTGGCACCATTCCTCATGTCACAATTCTCATTATTTCTGCCTGTGTCTCTCTTTCTGTGTGCCTGAACATTGCTCTACAGTATTTACTTTATAAAAAAAAAATTGCTGTGACGACCACTCCCACTCTTGTTAGTGTTGTTGCCTGGCTGTGGCTTGGGCAGGGGGTCCTGGAATAAAAAGCCCTCCCCGGTACATGATATTTTGCAAGGGGCTTTTGTTATCCTTTGCTGGCGTACGTGGCATTGTTTGGATTCTGAAATAACAGTGATGTCTGTGCAGCAGGAAATGCTCCAGCAACCATAACATCGCCCTATGTTTCTTTACCCCCGTGTCATCATGGTACATCAGGGAACATCAGCTTGAAAACTATTATTTTAAAGGTCCATATAGCTGTGTCACCAATAATCCTTGAGCTCATCTAAACAGATATTTTTCAAGATTTTTAGGACTTGTGCGGCAGCTTTTTTGCCTTGCTCGGTCCTTAGATGATGGGAAGGGACCAGGCAAAGGCCAAGGAGACGCAAGTCGAAGCAGGAGCTGCCAGCGCACGGGCACCAACAGCGCGTGGGCCAGGAAAAGGCAGCCATGGGCACCGCGGCGCTAATGTCCTGGTGGCCCCAGCACCTCCCCGCTCAGTCCGTTTGCTCCGGAAGAGCGAGAACCCTAAATGACGGGAGAGGAGCCCAACATGCGGCGCTGCTGGCATCGCCTCCAAAGCCGGCCCTTCTCCCCAGAGAACGGGGAGCTGCGGACCCATGGACACGCGCTACAGCTGGGTTCAACTCCAAAGCCACCAGAGCCAACCCATCCTCCTGCCCCCAGCCCAAACCTCCAGCCAACCAGGACCTGGAAAACCTGGCAGACTCTGAACCATTCAGCAAGGTGGTTGTGGACAGAGACACACAGGGAATCCCGCGCTATTCTTCCTCGTGGTATCACTCACTCCCAATCACAAAAATGCTAAGGCTAAAGAATAAATTTGCATTGGCTTTCAAGTTTCATTACTACAATGAACATTTAAGTGAAACGGCATTACAATTTTTTCATAAACTGAGGAAAAATAAACACGTAGGAAGGACACGGGATTTAATCCATGTATTAGAAGAGTGGTAGAATTGCACAAATTTCTGTTCATCTGCTTTTATATTAAAACTGACAGTGACAGTAATTTTTTCCCAGTTTAAGTCTCTCATTTCCATTCCAATGATAGATGTCAGCACTTTTAACTTACCCTTCGTAAGTTTAAAAAGCTCTTAAAAAATCTAGAAGTTCTAAGCATATTCTCTCTTTTTTTCTATTTTTTTCACTTTTTTCTTCTCTCTTTGATAATGAATAACATCGCTTGCCTGTCAGTGCGAACATCTGCCCGAGTTAGTTGTGTGAGGCCTTGCAACGCGTACATTAAAATGCTTGCGTGAATTTTTTTAGGCAGAATATTCTAATCATTTGAAGTTCTACAGAGGGATATACAATAAAGGAACTTCAAAACAAAACGGCGGAAACACCCTCAAGCAAGCCAAGTTATTTATTTCCCTCTTGCTATTAAGCTCCCCAATTACTCCTGAACAGCCAGGCACCAGGAAAACCTCACAAAGTATTAGGCACTGTGCAGAAAGACAAATCCACAGCAAACTGCTCAGCAGCACTTAACTCGTATGAAAATTAGCAATTACGGAGTTATTTCGGAAGCCCCTCTTGGCAGGGGCGCTACTCACAACCCGGCAGCATTCCTTGCAGGGAGCCCAAGCACGTGGTCGCCTTCCTTGGCGGGAGCAGGTCCCAACACAACGATCCAAGCGAGCCCATGGTCACCGAAGGCTCCAAGGAGCCAAGAGGTGGTGGCCAAATGTTCATGGAGCCAGAGTCTCTTGCTCCTCTTCTGCAGGACCGTCCTCTAGGTTAGTTCCCAACTTCTCTCAAAGAGCAAATCTTGATCCCAGTCTACAGCGTTGCTTCACCTCCCAACAATTCTTAAATAAACTGTTTACAGGATGCAGCACATGTATTCTTTCTAATTGTTTTACAATTACGTAGTGTGAAGCTAATTACATCCTCATTCAGGATGACGCAGTTTGCTACCGCTAATTTACCTCAATTATTCAAATAGAATTAATTGATTTTTAATGCATTACTCAAATGCAAATATAGATCAAACTTGATGTTCTCCTTTGCAAGAGAAATCCTGAGACTGCTTTTAATTAGCATAACTTTGCTAAGACTTCCTTCCATTAAAAATAATGATAACTAATGATAAATGGACTTACTATTAATGAAGTGCCCTTTTTTACCTGGCGAGCTCAAAGCTCGCTCGCACAAGCCGCTGAGCGCTTTCTGCAAGGCTTCCTACCAGTGTCAGAACCTCCTCCTCTCCCTGGTGGTTTGCAACCTTTTTCAATTTGTGGAAGATAAATTATCCAGCGGAGGGGAAGTCACCGTACAGCAAATCTGAAGTGTCCTGGGGTCAGGCAGCCTCTACTTGGTTTTTATTGTGCGCACAGAGCGCTGACAGTTGGCAGAGCTGTTTGCAACTGTCTCTTGGACATTCAGCACCGTTTAACTTGGCTTTCTGACTTGCTGGGGAAAAAGCAGCTCCCAGGTGGGAGCCAAGCCCAGGGTCCAGCTCTGCTGCTGGCTCAGGCAAACCCTAATAAATCCCTCTGGCTTCACGATGCCAAAGCTTGAATTCGCAAAGCAGTTCAGAAAACACAGCAGTCCTGGGGTAAGAGCCACCGAACAAGATGTACGTAGTACTACGGAGGGATTAGCCGCGGTGATGGATCCTGACAAAAAAATAAAGAAAAAAAGAAAAAAGGCCAAAACTTTCTCCAGAAATCTCTATCCTGTTCAGAGTGATTTGCATGAGCACTTGGATAACAGGCCCATCAAACCGCCCGCTGCTTTAGAGGGAACAGAGAACAGCCTGTCTCCCACAGTCTGCTATAATCACCACCGCACCGCTCTGCACACTTGGCAATTCTGAATTTCACAGCACCCATGACTGACATTCCTAATTAATACCATTGTTCTTCTCCTCTGGCTGAGCCTCCTGAATGCCAACACGCACAGCATACACTAAAAACAGACATTAAAGAAAATAACATCAATGTTAATCTCCAGCGCAAATGTATCAAATGCCTCAGTGAAGTGCACAGCGAGGCTGGCATTCCTATAAATAATGAATCATTGCAACCAGATAATCTTTATCCTCCCACGCTAATAAGATGATAATCTTTCTCCTCCTGTGTCCTTACCTTTGAATTTCAGAGCTGCATTGGCTAAAGTGCCTTTCCAGCTCTTTTTGTCATCTTGCTTTGAAATCTCTAAATGAAAGAAACTTCCAAAAGAGGAAGGCAAAAATGCTCTAATGAAGATATGAGGCCATGGTGTGCCAGCAGCTTGAATATCAACTTTCTGAATATTAACTTTCTGATTATAAGGCCAGGGATTACATGGAGAGATACAAGAAATATTAAAATTAACCTCTAGTGCTTATAAAATTAAAATTTTGTTTTAGAAATGCTAACCCATTTAAATTTTACTTAAAAAAAAAAGAATGTTTGAAAGGAAGAATGGAAGGTCAAGTTTAAAGCAAATATATTATTAAAGTTGAACTGGAAATAATTTATTTGGTTTAACACACACACACACACAAATTAGATTTAAATTGAACCTAAACTATCCTAGAAACCCACGATTTCTCTGAATTTATTTATCTCTATGTTGGATAGAAAGGAAATGAAAATGTGTTAGCGCCAAATCTGGATGTGGAAAACAGTCTTGGTTTGATAGGACTAGAATTAGGCTGAAAGTCAGCAGAAGCTAGGTTTAATTTCCCACACAGACTTCCCGCAGAATAGGTATCTTAATCTCTCTCTTTTTGATTCAAAACTTCAGAATATTGGATTTTACAAATTTAAATTGAAGTAAAATCCTAAGTACCACGAGGACAAGTATTGTATATCCTGTGTAAAATGTGAAATACTTATGCAGATACTATTTAAATTGATGGCCACTATCCACATATAGAAAGACGTAGACAACACACTAAGCAACATGGGCTCCTTTTCCAAACTAGACACATCTCCAAAGCCACAACTCTGGTCAGAGAAACACATTAGCTACCCTAGTCATTGTTAAATACATTTTGAACTAGAACAAACTTGATAGGACGACACTGTGCTCAGATAAGGATTAGACACCTGGTTTAAATTTTGGACAATGGGGGACTATTTATAAAATCTGTTTCCAGCTCCACAGACTGTTTTCAGACTTGGCACTTCCGTGGGAATTACCAAGACCCAACCAGGAGTGGCAGCGCTTGGGAACAACATGCGGCACCTGGACGCGGCTGCTGGCTCTGCAGGGGGGAAACGACGGGCATAGGACGGACAGCAAAACCTGCTCTCTCGTGTAGCTGGGCAGAAAATGTTTTCCTCCTACTGTACAAAAAATCTGAAGAAACTGAAAAGTGTTTGCTTGCTGAATCTCTACAAAATGTCCGAAGTTTTAAGGCAGCAAATTTGTTAACTTCAAAGAAGAGAAATGTGTGCACTGAGGTCAAGCAGCAAGCTCTGCTCAGACAGCTCTGAAATGCTCTTGACTTAATTTCACTTTTTCTAACTTACAGGCTTGCTGTAACTATTGTCAATGGTTTCAAATTCTGCAAATGTTCGTTTTTGACTGAAACGGTTTAACAAAATATTCTCAATATCTCTTTCTGCTTCCCTTTCAAATCATGAGAGGGAGAAAAATGTGCCATGGGCACTTAATCCTGGTGACTGCTTCATCCATAGCCCTGTTAATTTCAAACAGCGCATCCACCTCCAGATTTGGTGCTGAACAGTTTCCTTTTATCACAAGGTCATTCAGTCAGCGCATCTTTTTCTGAGCACATTTAAAGTCCAAAAGCCTCTGCATGTCAGAGGTCTTTTCTCGCCTGTAATGTCATCGTCATCAAAGTCTGCAAAGAGCTTGGAAGAGGCCGCAGTCCCCCGGCAGCCCGACGTTTCATGGTGTGTGGTTTAAAAGAAGAGCTTTTATCAGGAAAAGTGTCACAGCAGAATTTCCTTACGGATCCCATCCCCGCCTCTGCTCTGCTATCAGCACGTTCCTAGGAGCGCTGGTACCACTTGCATGCTCCTCATGTCAAACTCTGACAGGCTTGTGCCACTCTGGGTCATCTTTGTCTCAGCCCTCTCACCTCTTGACACCTCCTGCCCTTCTTTCTCTCTTGACACTGCCACGTCCACAGTCCCTTTCCTGCAAAATTCCTCTCAAAAACGCAGTGGAGCTGACAGCAGCCTCTCTTTCTCCTTCCCCTGGTTGTGCTACAGGAGAGGCACTTACAGGAGATGGAGAGACAGCCTGTCCCTAAAGCCCTCCTTGGTGCCCAGATCACAACAAGAATGACAGAGGTGACACGGGGGACCAGAGCACACATTTCCACGGGCTTCTGCAGAACTACGTGCAATTCAGAAGCATTCGGCCGACAGACACAATCTGCTTCCCAAACTCCAAAAACTGCAAGTGCAAAGCATGAGAGCAGGGATGAAGCCAACTCCTAACAACAGTAATAGCCATCACTATTACAGACCAGCACCTGTCCCTTTGCCCCTTCTACTCTTTTCCACAGTCTTTTCTACTTAATTTTTTTCCTTGCCTCTAATGGTTATTCTTAATATTATTTCATTCATTTATTTCAGCATTATTTTTAAAATGTATCCAAAAGGATCTCAAATACTGAAGTATCCCTTTTTTTTTTTATGTTTTGCTGATTTTTTTCCCTAACAAACCAGACTGCAAATGTATCTTTATTAAAGACCTGTATTTGAATGCACAGTGTTTTCAGCGTCGCGTTGGGAAGTTTTCTCCAGCTACAAACACAACATGATTACAGTGCTTGAGGCTAGGAGAAAACCTACAGGAACACAGAAAAGGATGGAGTGTGGAAGGAGGGTGAATTCTTACAAGGGAAAACACAACTGGAGAGATTCAGTAACCTAAGGAATGAGTGCAAGAAGACAGATTGCACAACATGATAGATCTCCAGGAGGAGATTTCCATGCTGGATAAGTCAAGCAGGGGGGATGAGAGAAGGTTGTGGTTTTCAGAGGACTTTTGCTATGAATACCATCTGCATAGGGAAGAGATGCTGGAAATTCAGAGATCGTTCCATGCTAGGGAGGCTCTTGGCATTAGCCCAAGCTCCAGGTGAGCCCATGCTAATCCAGGGTGAAGGCGGGCGGTAACAGGGGTAGCAGGAAGGCTTTTGTTTCAACAACATGGCAAGCATCTCCAAGAAAGAAACTGAGCCTGGAGGCAAAAAGAAAAAGAAAAAGAACAGAAATAAGGGGAGAAACAGCCAGATGAAAAGGAATACTACTATTGCAAAGGAACTGCAAGGAAGAAAACACAGCAGCAAGGAGCAGGGAATATGATGCCCAGCGGGAGATGGCCAGGACACAGACCTAGATCATAAAAGATGGTTTTAGCAGATAAATCAAAGGATCCCAGCAAAGGTCCATGTGTAACTGGTTTTCTTCTATGAAGCAAGAAAGTTTAGGAATACAGTTAGTGTAAAACCATGCTCATTTCCAATCAGAAATCAGCATATATTGGGTCAAATCTCTCCCTCGGTACATGGATATTAATCTGTAGTTAATCTGTAAGGCTGATATATTTACAGAAGATTTTGAAAACAATAATTAAGGCACAACAGCTGCCGCCTTTGCTGCGGAACACAGCGCGCTCGGAAAGCGCCGGCGTGGGGAGGGCAGGACCCGGCTCGGCACGGCCGCCCGCGGGCCGGGGCTCCAGCACCAGCGCCTGTGACCTGGAAACACGCCGCACACCAACTGCTTTGGGGCTCACGGACATCTAAAACGTTAACACGCACCGTGGTTCAGCTGCTGGACAGCCCAGGCGAGGATCGGGAGCTCTGCGGATGCCTCCTGCTCCCCTCAGCCGCGGGCACCCTCACTGGCACCCGTGATTTCTCAGGAGAGATTTGCAGCAATTTATAGCGACTCATTTTATCAGTTCAGTTTCAAATTAGTTAATTTAAGCATCTTCACTGCATTGTGTACATAAAAACAATGAGTCACAGGAATATATATATATATATATGTATGTAATTTCCAAATATAGCAAAGACTTGCAATAAATCCGAGTTCACTCCACAAACAGGGGAGAGGGGGAATAAATACCAAAAACCTGGCTCCCAGGCTCCACAAACTGCAAGATAAATTAATGACAGCTCCTAATTCCTCCTTGGAAATGAAACAAAACTAGAGGAAACCACTAATTAAGGCTCTTGTGCTAATTGAGGAAACTCATCCTCAAATGAAGGAGGACCACAGCCATCAGGAAGAACGGATCAACCTCGATG
>JAUBNY010000244.1:4178208-4195311 GCA_032275445.1 Crypturellus soui
CCCAGTTCTCAATGAAAAGTAGGTGCTTCCATCCCTCCTACACCGTGCAGCAAGTGGGAACATCGCTGATGCAAATGGGGTTGGAAAAATTAGCCAGTCCACATGTGTAACGCAAGGAATAGATAAATAAATGGTGAAAATGCTTTCATGGATTAGAAACATGGTTTAGAAGTTATTTTTGCTTAGCAGGGCTTCAAAGCTACAATTTTCCTCACTAAAATTGCTACAATTTATTTTCTTAGCCAAAATTATTGTTGATTTTTTTCTCCTCTTACTATAACCCATATTTTTGGTCCTGGAAAAGAACAAGAATGCCCAAAACACTGTAGAATATTTTGTATAAAATGTGAATTTTCAATACTGTCAATAAATGTGTAAGAAAAGAGTCCAAGGGGGTAAAGAGTTAAGTGTTAACAAAAATAACATTCTCATGCAAATAATTTTAAGTAACTTGAATAAACCATGTATGCCTGTATACAACAGTTCTTAAAGAAATCCAGAAAAATAGCCTGAAAGTAGCTGTTGGAACTTTTCAGTGCATTATTGAAAGCATCTCTCTTCCAAGGTCACCTTCTTTTCAGTCAGATACATCGAATCTCTTTGTGGAACAAAGCTGACACCCAGGGGAGACACAATTAAGAAGGTTGTTCCTCATAAGCAGGCCTGCTCGGGATACAGCTGCACTTAAAACGCAAGTCAGAAATGAACCCATGACCCTTTCCTCTCACCTGTTTTCATCATCTAAAACACTACAGCATGAGGAAATAAAGGTATTTTGGACCAGAACACAGACAGCAGCAGGTCCTACTGCTCTTGCCTGGGTGGTGCAGAAACAACACGCTTGGTGCCTTCACTAGGGCTTTGGTTGCTTCTCCACGCTCCCCTCGAGCATATCCATCAGCATCCAGCTAGGAAAAGGAGGAGGCTAAAGTAAATCGGAGCACGCAAGGAATATAGCACTGAGGTACCACATTCTTACGGGGGATTACAGCCTAATTTTGATTTCTGCGTCACTCAAGAAAATGACAACTCCCCAGGCAAAGCTAAAATAAACTTTCTCCATATGCAATTTCAGTGTAGATGGATTCAATCTTTGTTTCGATGGGGTGCCGGAGGGGAAGCAGCATGGGATATCTCAGCCTGGCAGCAGGAGACCTGAACGTGCCCAGGGAGCAATTGTGTCCCCGGGGTGCCCGGGAGCGAGGGGAGCACCAGGCTGGAGGGAGCGCAGAGCGCCGCATCCCCCACGGTACCCGCGTGTCCCCCAAGAAGGGAGCCTCAGCAGCAGCCGCGTGAGCAGGAGCGGTTCATCTCGCAGGAGCCTTTCCCCAGAAATTCTGCGTTCAGCCAGTTTCCCTCAGCAGAATAATACGCTATCTGCCTAGGGCTGACTGACTCTTACTCCTTCCCGATGCAAATTAAACCAGTACAAAAGCATTTGCAGCAGAAACTTTCAGGCCTGATCTGCAAGACCATGTTATACACACATCTGCTCTGCTCTTCTAGCTTCACGCTGCTCCATGCAGAACTGTAAGGAAAGAATAAAACAAAACAGAAACACTGCAAACATGGTGCAAATGAAGCTTGAATGTTGCTGAGAATGTCTGCCCCCACCTCAAAAGGGAGGGAGAGGACCCAGGTACCCAGGGCACAGTAAGAAGACGGCTGGAGAGACAGTGCTCATTTTGGGGCTGATTTGGGGCTGAAGCAGCACTGCAGTGGGATATGCACAGGGGTTGTGCAGGGATGAGGGATTAAGGAGCAGTTACTCTCTGTTACAGGACACCAAATGAACTTAAAAATCAGGAGGGATTTCTGCCTGCCCTGGACTGCAAAAATTCAAACAGAGAGCAGAGAGCAGAACTCGAGATACAGCAGACAGGCAGGTTCAAAAAGTGATCAGAAAGATTTTAAGAGAAAGAAAAGATTAAAGACAAAATATAGATATAGTGGCTTGAATATATAGTCTCCAAATCATAGGCTTGTAGAACTTAGCAATGTATTAAACATTAATAATGTATTAAACAAGATTAATGTGCATTTGCTTATTCTTTAATACCCATTGCTGGCCATTATTAGACTAAGACACCATCTAAGCCCCACTATTGTGCACTTAACCCCTCCTGTTTTATTCAGGCAGGAAGTTATAGTCATCCTCTTAGGATGTAAACTGGAAAACATTGATGAGGCATGCACAGAATTTACAACTGCCTCAATTATTCTCACATACACTAAGCTGCTTTTTAAAAAAAAAGAAAAAAAGAAAAATGTTAATACACCAAGCTTGCTTGCGAAAGCATATTTCTTTCTGCCATCTTTTTAGCAGTATTCTGTTCTGAACAGGTATTTAGCGTGCTCAGAAGCCAGTCCAGCTCTCAACACCCATACTGCCTTCAGAGCATCTGTGGAACTGCAATAATGGTCAAGGGAAAAGAGGATCAATATTTTGAAGAAACCCACAAGTAAACAAAGTGTTTTCCTTTAAAAATAATAAAAATTGGGCATAGCCTAATATTTTGGCCAGATCTACTTCAATCTAAATACGTTCTCATTGCCACACCCTCCAAAGATGGTGATTGCAAACTAAAGACCTATAATTTTTGCATGTAATTTATGATTGCTATAAATCATTTACACGCAAAA
This sequence comes from Crypturellus soui, assembly GCA_032275445.1. NCBI lineage: Eukaryota > Metazoa > Chordata > Aves > Tinamiformes > Tinamidae > Crypturellus > Crypturellus soui. The sequence continues at coordinate 4,180,852 of JAUBNY010000244.1, forward strand.
ATATATGTCTTCATTCAAGTAAAGGCAATATTCAATATTCTGAGGCTAACAGACCAAGGCATCTCATAAGCTGCTAACATTTTAGCAATGAGCTAAAAGGTTCCATGCTTTAAGCTAAGGCCATCTTCAAGCAGGAGAGTGTCTCCCATCACAGACCTGGACTCCTGCAAGCAGCAACCAGGTGACTTCCCAATTAAAAAAAAAAAAAAGTAACCATGATGTAAGACCTTAAATATACATATATATATATATGGAATAGTTTTCACTGCAAACGGATTTAAAAACAAACAAAAACACATCTTTTTCCTCAAAAAAAGCTGCTGAAATACAAGCTTGATTAGTTTAAACAAAATGGAGAGAATTCAGATGTTTTATATTCAAGATAGCTTCTCTTCTGCCATTATTATAGATACCTTCTGCCAGGCATGAGTATTGCTGCTGAAATAGTACTGCACCACGCTCACCCAGAAACACTTTTTATGCTAATAGGAGAGACCAGATGATTTGGAAAAGGCAGCAATGGCAGATTTATAACATAACACTTGCCTTTGCAAAGCAAGAACAGAGGGAAAATTGACTGTCAGTGTCCCTCATTTAACATAGTGGAATTTGAACCTAAGGCAAAACATTTGTCCTCAGAAACAGCTTCTGAGTAACAATAACAATGCTTGAATTTATGCTCTCAAGTATTACAGTCTCAGAATCCTCAATAGGAGGAAACATTTTTATAAGTATAAATTGTGAACTACAATTTCCTACAAATTGTCACTAGATGGCATCTTGTCATCACATTTTAAATCTCAAAGTTCATTTTTACTGTCATTCCTTTGTGAAATAAAATACTATAAGAAAGGGTCTTGAAGAGATGGCAGTTTCCTGTAATTTCCAAGATACTGATTGTACACTATGCAGTACATACCATCGTATGCACTAGAAGTCACCTCTAAAACTAAATAAAATGAATATTCATGAATTGGCTATCAATACAAATTTCAACACATACCTAAAAGTGATAGAAAAACTATTCAAGAAACTTAAGAGGGGCAATTTTGTTCTGTTAAGGTTTTTGTTTGTTTGTTTGTTTGTTTTTTCTCTTATTCACAGCGGTAGAACTTAGAAATTCTGACTTTTTTTTTTTTTTTTTAATGTGGGTTCTTTTTAAGCACTGTCAATATAAATGGAATACAAGAGTTACACCAGAAATTGTGCACATAAAAAATGGTCTAGATTTGTTAACTGAACTATGAAGCATCTAATTTGCCTCTAAAACCAATAAAGTCTCAGGATGAATTGTATGCAATTCTGGTAACACAGCTAAAAATACGTGGTATGACGGGCCTAAACCTGATGGAGAATCCTACCATATCAGCTAGCCTCGTCTCTAATGAGGAGCTATGAGAAGAGCTTCCTTAGACCCTCACCATCTTCCTTCTCAAACACGCTGCTCACTCCATGGGGTTTTTCCTTCTGTACTGAATTACTGTCCAGTCATAGTCTTTCCCGCCACACCAAAACCACGAACATTTAAGAAGATGGACTGATCTTCTGCTGAACTTTCCTTGACATTTCAGCGGTTCTGTTGATTTATATGCTTGTTGGCATTTGAATTTCCAGCTGGTCAGTAGCTCATTACTTACTTTTATTTCATTTATATTGACTTTTAATTCTGCGACTAAAGCACAGAAGCAGAAGAACTTCTGACAGTGAGGGGAAGGCAGGCTAGTGAATTCATTATAGATCCCAGTTCCATGGAGAATGGTACAGAGCTCAGCACGTCTACTGCTAGCCAAGATGATCACAAACTTTATTTTAATAGAAGGAAAAATAAAATCTCAAATTCTGCCAACTTATCAAAGACATCTGCTTTTCCAAGAATATGAAAATAGTTACAACTCTGTGGGCACTATTTTGCAAAGGTACTATTAGGCAATCCGCACTATTAGGCAAAGGCTAAATAGTGATAACACAAGTCATGATTTAGTAATATTTGCACCTAATTAATAATAATGTACATGATGGAAGAGAAAAGAAGTGTCAATATATTACAGGAATTTAAATACTGAGAATGTTTTAACAGCCAGTTTGTCCTCATTCAATTTATCATTAAATAATATTTGTTATTCATTGGAGGTATTACCCTACGTAAGCTATAATAGTAACACTATCTCATCCTTTAAATGATGATGGAATATTTTGAAGGAGATCCTGACCTCTCTTCTCCAGTAGCCAAAGATCTGATGACTGCCAAGTAAGAGTCTACTAATAAGACTTACTGGTATAAAAATGTATATATCAATTTTCAAAGCATAACTGTTCATTAAGAGATGGTCTGGGTCCTGCTCTACCTCTTTAGGAAACTGTGCTTATACACTAAATAAAATATGAAGTCTCTAACACATCTGGAGAGCAGAAGTCCAAGTGCAATCTTATGCATGCCTTACATTATCTAAAATACAGCAGATGATTACATTCAGGAATTCCTTAAAAATATCTGCCTACACAAAAAAACAGGCCAAAGAAGTCAGCCCTGAGGCAGGAGGGTTTGGGTTTGCTCATGCTCCCTTCCAGGATTTCCAGAGTTCTTGGACTTTCCATCTCCTCCATCTGTGGTGCGTCAGGAGACAGAAGTAACATTTGATGGTTTATCCTATGGCTCCAGAGGAACCAATGTGCAAGATCTCCCCTGTCCAGGTCACTAATACCATAAACAAACCAAGACTTGGGCACAAAAGCTAGCTCTAACTGCTAACTATTCCTCTCGTGGGGATGAACAAAGCAATCGATTTCACCAGTTTGGTTGTTCAAAAGCAGTCAAACCGTGCAACGTAAGACTTGACGAAAACCTCCCACATTAGACATCTTAGGGAAAATTTGAACCCTGGTCTGACAAGAGTTTACAAACAGTGAGGCCAATAAAATGCCTCCAGTCGACACAAAAGAGCCGCAAAGATTTTTTCTTTATTTTGCCACAGGTCTATAGATTGGGGTGAGAATTCAAGGAGGATTTATCAAGATTTCCTGCAGGTTCTTTTCAATTCTAAGTCAGATAAGCTCTAAGTATCACCCAAGATCAGACACGGCACACAGATCTCCCCTCTACCTCAACATATTGCCAAATGCCTCTGAGGATGCTTGGGAGTTTCTTCTTTTAATTTTATCCTTATTTCTCATATATTACTATCTTTTTATTTTTTTTTAAAGAATGCTTGCACTAAGGTACAAATGGGCCAAGCACTCAACAGAAACCCAAATTTAAGGACAATCTCTTCTTTGCAAGCTATTATTTTTAGCTAATAGACATCTGCTCAGAAGCAGTAATAGAAATAAGGTACCTTGAGGGAGCTAGCACATTTCTATTCAGACCGCAGGCAGCAATTCCTGCAGCAATTTTATTTCTCAGCAAAAATCATTATTGTACCTATTGAATTACCCTGAAGAGTTCTATTTTACTCCCAGTACCTTTTTTCAACCTCTCTTGATTAAAAACAGTACATGATATTTTTTTTTATCAAATATCAATATACAGCATGAATTTGTGAAATGGAGATGGGGGGAAAAAAGTAAAGCTATTTTAGAGGGGAAAAAAAAAAAATTAAATAAGCAGGAATCCAAAGGCTGGGAGAAGAGAACAAAGCCCAAGCTAAAAGAGCCTTCTGGCCGATCTGGCTCTTCAAGGAAAAGCAGCTCAGGGCAGTCTGAGAAGGGAGACCTACGCACATAGACCCAAGGACAGGGGCACGAAGGCAACCCGGGCTCAGCGTGCCCCTCTGCACGGGGCCATCGGTGGTTTAAGGGCTTTCTGAGGCATCATGCCCGTCAGGAGAAGCGCGGAATTGGAGGCGGGAGAAACTAGAACTAGGATAAGAACCAGTTTCATGAGGAGAGCTATTTATGGAGACAATTTCTCACTGCAATTGCCAAGTCATTTTTGGAATCACTGCTCCCTGAACATGGGGACATTTGAGTATTTTCAAAAATGAACTATTTGTCCAAATGGTCAGAGTTTGATGCAGCAACAACCTTCTCTTGCTTACCCACTACTGCTCAATTCATGCCACTATACTGGTAGAAAATGTGTTGCTTTCATTAAAATAATACTAAGTAGCATACTATGTGTATTTTTTCTTGAACCCATATTGATTGGTATGCTATTTCTAAGCGCTACACTCACACTTTCCTTGATTTGCCTGCAGTTGCTGTCACAGGCCAGGAGGTCTATATCTACCGAGCCATCCCATTTACCTCCTCCAATTATTGGCTCATCATTAGGGGCCTCTCCTCTCTCTCAGTCATCAGAATATTATTGATCCTCTTCACTCAGAACACAAGATACTGCTGAGACATGGAAGCACCACTGAGGTCAATAACTCTGAACAATACCCAAATATCTAGAGGTTGCTCTAAGTTTTGTATTTTAGCTAACTAGCTATTTTGCTTTATAAAAGACCATGCTCTTGTTACAAAGGTAGTATTGGCCACTTCAGTTCACCTTTTATGAATTATTGCTAGATGCTAAAGAGATATATTGATCTAAGCAGAACAGAAGCTCAATTCATCCTATAAGCTTTTAGTGACAGACAAGCATCAAGCTGCTTTCTCAGAGCTACTTCTTCAGACCTTTAAAATACAAGCAGAAACATCAGAAATAAGAACCTGGCCACTTTAGTCTTTAGGCTCCTTTGAAAAGGGAAAAAAAAATTAAAAAAAGTACACCACCCAAATCTTCATTTCTCAGTTCTATTCTTTTAGCTCTACAGTCATAAGAGGTTGGCTGATTAGACTGAGGAACAAAGAAGAGCCTCTAAAAGGCACAATTGCTCAGTCTAATGAAAACATCTCCAATTATTTAAGAAATGCTCTATTAAGCAGCCACATCTATCAAGAAACATGTGACTTGATAGACATTTACCACGGAGTTGCTTCAGTTTGATACCACTGTAACGCCAGACATTTCAATAACATCTCGATGATGTAACATAGCAGTCAATTCAGTCTATGAGTTTCAGCTGCATTATGCTTTAATACAGGAGCTGTCATTAAGAGAAGGAAAAGCAGCCCATACTCATAAAAAATCTGGAGAAAAAGCCTTTCCAAGTCTGGAACTGATTTTTATTCAGTAATTCCTTCTCAGATCCATCTGAATTCTCATCTGTCAACTCTTCTTTCATTACAGGTTGTACTATAGGCAATGATCTGGCAATACATCTGAAAAATATATATTTATTCTCTGTCACCCGTCACAAAAAACAACTTCCCAGGCAACAAGGGACAGTATAATTTCAAGAGAAATAAGCTCAGCTCAAAAACCCATTATTTTTTAAGCCATGATTGTGAGGCATCAGAAATAACATCAACCACCTGAATCCCTTTTCTCATCCCATCACAACCCTCTTCAACAGAGCAAACTATGCTGGTAGAATTACCTTTATAACTCTTCCCCCGCAACCGCACACAGGCACCAAAGCAATAATTAGGGGATCCATAAGTTACTGGAGACTCAAGCAAGAGAGCTGAAATGCTGTTTTTAAGGATGCAGTTTGAAGTACACTTTCCCACTGCAATATCCACCACAGGATTCGGTCAAAAAGAACAAACTCTGAACTTGCAGATAAGTTGGGAAGTTTGCCCAATAAATTCCATAGAGCTTTTTTCTTTGTTTTCCTTGTTTTCCTTTTTTTAGAGGGGGGAGGGCTTCTCCTTTTAACATGACAAGTATTTATAAAGGCTTGTAACTAGACCATTTTCAGTGTTAGAAAATGATTGTGGCTGGAGAGGAAAAAAAAATACATAGCACTATAATAATCTAATTCTTCCAAAAAGATTCAGACAATATGAACCTATTCACAATGCTAAAGTATTACACATGAAAGCAAGTTTCTAAAAATCAAAGAAAACCTCTCATAAGGTTAACTTGGAAACAAACTTTTGCCATTCACTGATGGAAAGTCTGTAACTTAAGTATCAGGAAAAAAAAAGCATCATCACCAGCAAGCATTACTGAAAGAAGAAATTCTTCCAAAACATAGTATTGAAGTATAAAAGGACCTGAACAGGATTTTTTTTTTTTTTTTTTTGCAATTTAAAAAAGTATTACAAAAGGTCAAAATATATTTAGGTTAACATAAGTTCTGAAAGGCAGTGATTTCAAAATGAAATGAAATGACATCTTTCCTTTGGAAGAAGTCTAATTAACCCCCTTCTTTCAATGAAGCTTTTATTTTTTAAGCTTCAGATTACATAAATCATGCCTACAAAAAAGAAAAAAAGTGCTTGAGAGGTTTGGCAAAACTTGAAGCATTGTTCATTTTCTCATTCCGAGTACCTACAACCTCAAGTTTGAGGGTAGGCAGTATAGGTAATTACAAAAAAAAATGGGCAAGCAGAATAGAAAAGGTACATGGAGCGAGATAATGTCCAAGACCAACATCCCTCCAGCCTGAGGTACTTGTGCAGACCCTGTGGCATGACATTATTAGAGACAGAGAACACGAAAGAGAAGCTAAACCTCTATTTTAAGCAAAGAGAAAGAGCACAAGACAACGAGCTCCTCTAGCAAGATCACCAAAGGCATCTAGGGCAGCACCATAAACCCAATACTGAGACATAAAGTCTCACGCCATCCCAGCCTTATGCTATAGTCTTTCTGCTTAGCATGAAACCAAAGCATGTTTTGCTACTAAAGAAGCCCTAGGAATGCTTAAAGGATATATTTTTCCTCATTTGCCTCTCCTGTCCCAATTAAGCAGGTAACAGCTGTGAAATCTTCCTGTTTGGAGAACATTATTGTTACTATAAAGTGTACTGGACACTAACTTAATAAGCTTTTAAAACGGATCATTCCAGATCATTCCCTTTATGGCTGGTAACCAATTCCATCCCAAGGAGAATGTACCAGAAGGAGGTTAAAGATGTTTGAAATTTCCTAATGTAACTGTTGAAATGGGATATAAAGAAGTTGTTAGATTAGAATTTTGTCTATATTATGTAAACTTGAACAGCTTGCTCCTGCTGTATCATAAGCCAACTAGTTCATACGCCAGCTTTGTAAAATTGTGACTGGTTGTAACATACCCAAAGCACTATGTGGAACACGATTCTGATTATATATAGATATATATACACACACACACATATATGTATTACACTGAAGAAACAAAAAGCAGTGAAGAGGGTTTTTTGCTATCCTTCCATGCACAGCAGCAAGACACAACCTGACCCCCATCAATAGGGTGATGGGATATAGGCAGCAACAAATAGACTCACTGGGCTGTTAATGAACTTACACTGCAATGATTCAAATCCATTTTTTTCAGTTTGGTAAACAAGCTAGGTGTTTGTTATACTACAGATTCAAGCACTAAGGAGCATTTAAGATAACTGAAATACAATCACTTCAACAGCAGCCCAGTGTCACAGGTAAGAATCGGCTCTAGTGATGGATGGCTGAAGCACTTTAGAAGAGGATCCAAGTTCAGTTACACAATCTAATGCATTCAGCAAAATGCTGCTACTTACTGGACCTTCAGGACTGCTCCTGGCACTGGAAGACAGCGTCATAACATCAGATTTACAGTCCTGAAAAGAGGAAAAAAAAATCAGATTAGATAGAATATTTTGTACTTTACATAACAAGAATAAAGATCAACATGAAGCACCACTACAAGCAGGCTCAGAAAGCCATTAGCAAAACTGTTGATTACACATCAGGCACTCGTTACTAAAGTATAGCCCATTTGGCTTTTAATATAATGATCTCTGAGGAAATTAGTATTCTTATCCTGTTTTAAGGGTGCGCATGGGCAGGCAAGGAAGATAGCTACGGCTTTTCAGAAGTCAAATCAAAAAATGTAAAGGAAAGCCCGGACACAGGGCTGCAGAACTGTGCCCTAGGAGTTTGGGTGACGGTTTCTGAGCTATTCTAATTCTCTCAACATTGTATGAAAAATGACGCATTACGTCATGCCAGGGGTCCTGGTTTATTTGTCTGCTTTTGTTTGTTTGTTTTTGCCATAGTTCAATGTCCGCACACAAAAAAGGACATCTATCCTAGAACCACAGCCCTTGCTAAAACAACACAGAAACAGCAGCTAGGATGCACATTTAAACAGGTCATTACAGGACTCAAATCAGTAATTAAAACCTCTCTCTTTTTGCAGGCATACCTTAGAAAACTGTTAGCACACTGAGTTTTTGCCCACTTCCTGATGGATACATGTACAGATTCATGGTTGTGTTTTGGAACGGTCTCACGTGCCCTGTCACGAGGCCGGGATTTACATGTCTCAGCCAAGCAGAGGGAATCGAAGTCTGATGAGCCAAAATTGATGCTTGCCTGGCACAGACAGCCGAGAGCAACCGCGGTGAACTCCTTCAAATTATTATTATTATTTTTCAAGTGTGCTTCCAGATATTAAGCTTCCAGATCTTTTATTTATAGATGCGATGTGGTAGATGGAGCATATTTCAGGGAGTGGATAGCAAATCCCTGGTAATTCACTGCCTGACCTTTTATCGTTTCACTCCTCTATGCCCCGCGTTACCCATTAATATATGGAGGACGACACCACTTCCTCATCCGAAAGCAGCTTAATGTCTGTAAACTGTCTCAAAAGACAGCAGATCTGGAAGCGCAGCAGCTGCACACGGGCTGCATTTTGCCTTTGACACATGGAAAGAATTTATTCGCTTCAAAACCACCCATCTCTAGGAGAAGTTAAAGCTATTCTCGTTAGGTTAACTTCTCCCCGTGCTAAGGCACCACAGGAGGCTTCGTGGCGGCTGGTCTCGCACACGAGGTCCCATGAGGTGGGCACCGCAGAGCTCTCCCTTGGCAGGAAAGGCCCCACATTCGACTTCATCGGACAGGCAGGTACCAGGCCACCATGAGAACCGGCCAAGGGACAAACTCCTGAAGGCCTCGGTCACCCACCGGGGAAACCTCTGCGCCCGCTGCGGGAAGCCGAGAGCTTCCCGAGATGGCGGCACAGAGCAGGAGCACCAAGAAGCTCTGCTTCTCCCCGCTGTGGAGCTGCACAGTGCGTCCCCAGTCCACCCTGGTCTTCTTCACGTTTTCCACTCTCCTGTTCTCATCCATCTCGTCGCACCCCCTGCTCTCAGGGCCAGCACTGTCCACGTCCCCGTCACATCCCAGCTCCCTCTCCACACTCAGCCACACTACAACCAACATACGGCTCTTCGTGTTCGGCACCCGCCGCCTTCCACACCCTCTGCTCAGCACTCAGGGCGCCGCGGGGGCGCTCGGACCAGGGTGCACACCTGACCTTGCCACAGCAATTCCCATGGCTTCGGAAAGGCTCCTGCCCAGGAAGGCCCAGGAGAGGCCAGCCGGCAGCAGGCACGACACATCCCGCTCATGCAATTCCCTGCTTTTCCAGAGGGCAACAGGTAAATAAATTGCTTCTACCAGATGTTTTGCAGGGTTTGGACTCCATTTGTTCTCTGTAGCACATAGCCAAGCACTGCACGGAGCTGCGAAACATTAACAAATTAATAAACAGCTTTGGAGCAGCATCGCATAGGGGGAAGAGCTTGTGATACGCTTTGCATTAGTAACACGCTCGCCGCTTGCAATAATCCACGGCACGCAGAGCCGGGAAATAAAAGCAGCATTAGCAAAACTCCTTGGGCAGAAGCTGTTTTTGAGAGAGAGGGAGAATTGCAAGAGCCCTTTCCCCATACAGACTGCACTTACACCAGCTAACCCGGCCCGAAATCAGGCAGGGAGGTTGTTGGCAGCAGCCAGGAGCAGGAGCCCAAACCTGACCCAATGCCCCATCCCTCCTCCTCTTCCTCGTGCCCGGTGGGGAAGGCTCCGCTGATTGCTCGCTCTCCACAGCAGCCAGGTGCAGCCTTGCGCAGCCTTGTGAGCACAAAACACACTAAATCTCTCCCCAGAGGCCAAGGATGACTTTCACATGCAAGACATTTCCCCAGAGCCTCCTCTTACCTCCTTCCCTGTCCACCTGCCCAAGGAACAGCGCAGCATTCCCAAATTTGTAGACAGAACCTCCTGCTTCTGTCCAGCCTAACAGCTCCTCAGTGGTAGCTCGCAGGCCCTTCCTCTGCCTTTATGGTGAGGAATAAATTTTATTACTCTAATTCTACAACTCTTAGCTTCTCCATGGGGGTAGGAAAGGAGGAGAAAAAAAAAATCAATGCAAGAAAGATCCATATTTTTTTTCTGGGAACACTGCTACTTTCAGCAATTTACTTGACCAACTCTGCCTTCCATTACCATGTAAATTGTTTCAGGCTGCAGGAGAAAAAAAAAAAAAAGATAGTACTAATCTCTCCTCAGTAAGTCATAAAATAAAGAAATCAATTTCAAGGTCAATTTAGTCTACACAGCACCTGCTGCCCTCCCCGCAGCGCGCAGCCCCTGGCAGGCACCGAGCTGCTCTCCAGAAAGGCATCAAGAGGTGACGCTTCACAGAAGTCGAGGCCACCCAGGGCACACGGCAGCCTGTTCCCGTGTGCCATCAGCGGCGTGAAAGGGATGCAGGATGGATCTTTCCCATGCTCAACCCGTCACTAAAGGCTGCAGGAAACCTGTCGTCCTTCTAATGGAAAGGTTAATTAAGCCAAGAAAACAAAAACAGTTTTCTTCCAAAACTGACAATTCAAGAAAGGAAACCCATCGGGACATTTCTCCCCTCCTTTCATGGAGAGGAAGCATTTAAGATCTATTTTTTTTGTTGTTTTTTTTTCTCTCTCTCAAAAATAGCTTTATTTTTCTCCTGTCTATGCAAGAGGTTTTGGAGACAGCACCAGACTCCAGTGCTCTCCTCCCTGATCTCAACCAGCATCGAAAAGGGGCAGCCCAAGAGCAGGGCAGGCTCCGTGTCAGCTGCCCCAACAGAATCATTTCGAGCCAATACAGAAAGTTACCAGGGATAAGATGCAAGCTGAAGAAAAATTTGTTCATGTATTTACTTTTTATTATTATATTAAAACAAATAGCCAGGGCATCCCAAGTCATTCCTTAGGTTGGGGCATTGAACTTGCCACACCTTGCAAAGATGAACGGAATTTTTTTAACATAATCTTTTCAATCCTTTCCTGAGTCTCTGCAGTCTAGACAATCAATCCTCCATCAGAAAATAAATTCTGAACAAAGAAGATATTCAGAAGTTTAAAAAAAAAAAAAAAACTCTTAAGTTACCGTAAGTTATTTAACTCAGGAGCTAAGCTAAGTCTGACAACACTCTACCCATTTCTTGTTCGGCAGCTGAAGTCAAATAAGATTAAACCTCACATTTTCACAAGACATTTTCCGAATACTAGTTGGGACTTTTGTCCAAAGCTCAGTTCTCAAAATCTCCAGCAGTGTGAACAGGGACTCAAACTGGGCAAAAAAATAAAAAGAGAGGAGAGAACTCAGAGATTACTCATTCTGGAGGCTGCTGTGACATGTTTGTCCAGGTGACACAGGAAGCTTCCCAATTACTTCTGAAGTGCAAGGACTTGTGTTGATCAATGACAACCTTCACCCCCCTTCAAGAGTTGTTCAAGGTACCAGTAATGGGACACAACTGTTCAGAGTTAGGGGCAGCGCATCGAAAACAAATAAAATGAAGATGCTATGCTAAGCCCTGCGCTCAATGCTTTGAAGTTACCAACTTCCCAGAAATCAGAATGCACTGAAATACCAACACTTCACATTTGTTTCAGAAACAGACACAGCACAACATAGCAGAAAAAGATCTGAATTTCTTTATCTTAGTTCAGCTGCAATATCCAGAGAGCTTGAAGCTGTGATGTCAAGTAGGAGAATTTATAGTACTTGGTCTTACACAATTTTAAGCAATCCATAATTAGAAATTAAAATATGGCTCTACTTTTTCAATACCTGTAGCTTTTTGCTTTTTTCTTTTTTTTTAATATACTCTGTTTCTTATTTCAGAGATCTGGGAGGACTATTTTCACTTAAAACAATTGAAATCCCATTTAATCAACTCTCATATTTGAATATAATTAGAGTTTAAAGATTCCCCTCTGATATTGTACCTGTGAAAAATACCATTGAAGAAAACAATAAAGAAGAATGCTTTGCATTTCCAGCAGATGGCATTGGGTGAATTAAATCAAAAGCTACGTAGAAATAAATTAAAAAATATAAATTCAAAGAGCAATCTGTTATTCTTTGGATAGTGTAAGAAGAATTTGCATAGTTTAAATCCATAGTTCTGGGTCCTATTTAATGCAAACCCTTTGCATGAAATCTTACTATCACAAGCCATGAGAAATAGTGGGTTTGTATCAGGAGCTACTAGTACACTTAGAGATTCAATGGGTCAAAAAATAAATATGACACGTATTAAATGTGATAAGTATTTTAATTCAATGTTATATAACATCAGACAAAATTAATTTTGCAGTTTTTATGTCTATAATAGCATGAAATTCTACAAGAGCAGAAGGGACAGCACTTCAGAATATCTATGCCAGAGCTCCAGAGATTAGCAACTTTGGTAACTTCTTGGTAACAGCAATTATTTGTGGCTGGAACCAGATCTATCAGTAGCATCAGAGATGCATAGTCAAACGTACAAGCTAAGAGGCAAAAGAAGAGATTGCTCTTTAAACAGGGCATCGTCTCTTCATTAGGCTAAGCAGACACTTCAACATGCTGAAACGTGGGAAATGGTTCACAAAGATGAAGAACATGAGCAGTGAAATCTCAAAATATTCCCGACCACATGTTCTCAGTTGATAAATATTTCCTAATGCTCAAATAGTGTCTGAAGCAAGAAAATTATGGCAAGATACGCTGTGAAACAAAGTTGAAGAGGCAAAACAACTTGACAGTTAAATAAATAGTTTCTAAGTGTAATAATGAAGAGGATTGTTAAGACTAGGATGCCTGACATGGAATATTTATCTCCTGAGCAGAATTGCTTTAGGTTTACAAAGGCAGGAGTTTTCAGAAACCTGCAGGTCTCCTAGGGGAATGTATCCAGTGTTAAAAGACAAACAGGAAAGGAATCAGTAGTCACAGTAATCTACAAAGAGGTGTCTCAGTTAGGAGAGTTCATCCTCACACTGTAATAGCCAGTGAACATCACCACATATCTCAGAAAATCAGTACTGCCTATGGGTGCAGGCTGTAAATTGGCAGACCTCAAAGTACCAAGTTTCAGCTGAGGTCAGATAAGAAATAAGAAGTTTCTACCAGGGAAGCTCAGGGAAACCCTACTGCGTTCGATTCTAAACAGTCTCATACAACGTTTCCGGTAATTGTTGGTTCACACCACCTGAAGCAAGTGGGGCTGTGCTCGAGATCCCCCAGAAACCTACTCCTGCGGCACGCGGTCATTCTAACACATTTTTCACACACGGGAAGATTGCTAGTACTGCATCCTCTCTGATCAGTGCCTGTTTTCACATTTACTCTTCCAGAGTGATCCACCTGCCCTTCGAAAAGCCAGAAAACACTGTTTATACAAGATTCTCACTCTGCAATGCCATGGCATCAGACTGGAGCTATGTATAAGGCTGGTCAACACTCCCTGGCATTGAGACCTCTTAAATCCGTGCCATTAGTGTTACACTAACATTAACGTGTTAGTGCATTTTACCTGCATTTATGTTCCAGCTTGCTTAGGTGAGTTGTTATGCCCAAGTTCTGGGGACTGATATTAAAAATAATAATAAAATAAAATTCTAGGCATCAATATCCTGCTACTAGGAACAGTGATACAGAGCCATGGAGCTTGCACTTTTAAACTTAAAGAGCTCTTTCTTAAGATGACCATAATGCCACCTGCATTAAAAGAACAGAACACGCTTTTCCCACAGCCTTAGCACTGTCCTGTACTTTGGAGCCAAACCAACTGCGCTCAGCGTGCTCTCAATGACAGCTGCCATCGCCTCCTGCCCTGCTCTGGATGCTGCTGCTTTAGCACAGCCGTCTTTTAAACCTGCAAGCAAACTGCAGTTACATATTTCAACTTTGTTTTTAATACCGTTATTCGCATTATTTTTCAGGAAGGTTGATGAGGCCTGAAATAACAGGAGATTTCTTCTTTTTATTGAAGAAATACGGATAAATGTAAACAAAGTGAAGAATCAATTCAAAATCCTAGTATACCTCTCCAATAAATAGAAGATGAGAATTCAGCTGCATGCAGCTATTACAAGCTCATGCAATTCTCTAGCAAGATAGCACTTGGAGCCCTGTGTTTATTTCTGTCAGTATAATATGAGGGACGCGCTATTGCTTGGAACTGAATTACGAAAAAATAAGGTTCAATCTAAGAATAAATAGCATGAGTCCTGAGGGCAATTGAAAGCTTGTATACTTAAGAAAAATAAATCTACACAGCTTGGCAAGAAATAATACTTTGCACAGCAAGTTTATGAAGGTATATAAGCTGAGAAATTATGTAGATACTATTAATACTTTGCAGTACATGTCAGCTTAAGAGAAGTGGCGCAGTA
>JAUBNY010000244.1:4235707-4262055 GCA_032275445.1 Crypturellus soui
AAATCCACACCGCTCACTTTCCAAACGAAGCAGAGGCAGGACCAGGACCTATTTCCCTCTCTTTGAGTTATTTTCCAATCTAGACACGAAAAATTCTCCAAAATATACAATTAGTGAAACAAAAGGACCTATTTCTGTGAAACACAAACAGGTCTGCAGTGTCCTTCAATGGAAGTCTTCTATAGCACAAAAGAGAATGTCAGAATTTTTTCTAGCAGCAGTTTCTGAGATTTCACAGAATGTTTTTTAAAACATGAGGTCTTGGTTTGTGACAGTGATTTATGGCCTCTTCCCTGTTTCAACACACATCCATGGAAATGCTGTGGCTCCCAAATTCACATTACTGAGAATGTGTAGGTAGACATGATTTAAGGTCAGTGACTTCCTTGTCTCCTATAGCATGGATAAACCCCCACTAGAAAAACTCTATTAAAAGTAGCCAATACATGCATTCTACACCATGGCATCCCTCTATCTATGTTAAATAATGAGTTACCAAAGAGAGCAAAGCTTTTCACAAGTGAAACACAGCCCGTTCCTAGAGCCCAGCAACATCATTCAGTACCTGCTATCATTTCCACGTATGCAACGTACAGGTGTGTAGATGCATGCATGCACTGAGCAAAGGCTCCCTCAGACCTCGCGCCAGGTGCAGGTGACACAGAAGATGTTCCCTCCGCCGCCCCGCATGCCCCAAGTCCCTTTGTTGGGGTGTGTAAGCGCCTGGTTAGGGCAATATCGTTAAGGTAGCACAAAACAAAGGAGCTCCCAAGCTGTCTATGGAAACCATTAAAGCTCACGGTGTGGCCACTGCTGCTTTCTCAACCATTAGTGCCTTTGAAGCCAGGTAAGCGAACATGATGACATCATTTTCTTAATCCTCAAGAGGGAAGATCTTAAAACACAGGCCACAAGCATCTGGTTTCTATTTTAGTCCACAACAAGCATCCTATGCAGCCCAGGAAAGTAACTACCCCCTCTTTCCCCTGATTTTCTTTTATGGAAAAAATAAGTGACATAGGAGCATGTGTAACAGCTTCTTAATACTTGGCTATTGTTACAAGCATTGCAGAAACCCTATGATAAATGGTATGTATCATATGCATGTATGTAAGTAAGAGCACAAAATCTAATTCTCCCATGTGGTTGCAACATGGTTTACATTGATATAATCACTGGATTAATCTAACCTACTCTTATCCACATCCTGGTACAGCTTCATTCAGGTGCAGCGAGGAGGCTGCCCACAGCAAAGGTGCCCAAAATGCCTCCTCACTAGCCAAGAGCAGAAGAGAGGGAGCCCATGCCCAGGGTTGGCTGCCCTTACGGGAAGGCAGGATCTGGAGCTGCAGCTCTCCCCCACATCTTCTACACATGCATTAGATATTCTAAAGATGCTGCTTCTGAAATGCTACTTCTGAAGGAGGAAGAGGAAAAGCCTCCACATTTCCACTTTCCCAACAATCTTAAGTGCTTTAACAAACCGTTAACTAAAAAGAGGGCCCACACATTCATGAGGCAGCTATGTGCACTGTTGCTGGGGATGGTTCTCATGAAATAAATGGCAATCAGTATCTTGCAATATTGGCCTTGCTCCAAGACAAAAAGCACCATTTATGATTGCTATTTAGTCACAAATTTTTTTCTTTTTTTTTTAATTAAAGCTTCTAACTTCCTGCTGCAATAATATTCATCACTAACATTTACCTGAAGCAATTCCCTACTCAAATTTCAACCACCTTGAACAAATTAATATAAAAATGATTCTGTAGTTCTGGAAGCACACTTTGAAAAAATATTCACTTTGAGAAGGGGATAGATATGTTTTCTCAACTTAAAATACACAAATTGCAATAGCTTTTGGAACTGTACATATAATACACTCCTTTGCAGGGATGTTAAGAGCTATTTTCACATAGTCAAGGTCAAGAAACTGGAGATAATGTTTCCCTTAGAAAAATCAGGAGATATCCAAGGAAATATTTAAATAGAGGTTGTTACAGGAGTGTCCTACAATAGAGATCTGCCTGCACTATGCTACGCTATATAGTAAATACTGTTCAGGAATATGCAGCACTATGCATTGGCTTTTTGGATCAGTAAAACAGTGTTTTGCTGTATACTGCAGAGAGCTTCCTACACACAATACTTCCCATAGCTCTGTGGAAAAAAAAGTAATATATGCATGACACTTGCAAAACCCTCCTGGAGATGCTCTTGTAAACCCAGCTCTGTGATAATTCTTCGGGACGTGTCTGTGCTTGAGCGAGGCACAGAGTAGACGCTACCAAATAGCTAACAGCCAAGGCACAACTCTGCAGGGCGACTTTCTACATCTCAGCTCAGAGACCACAGGCACATGCACTTTCACCAAAACTACCTACATCCATCAAGGCATCGCCAGGGAATGGCATTTCATACAGGAGCGATAGGGTTTCCCCTCCCAACCAGCACAGGGGACAGCGGCACAGCAGTTGACCCTCTCTCACAGCCACCTCATCCCCGTGCCCATCCTTCCACACATTCCCAATGTGAACCAGTTGAAATGGCAACATTAGATGCTGCCCTCCCACTCAACACCTTCCCCATGCTGCTGAACTGGAGACCGCCCAAAGGAGGAGCCCTGCAAAAGGACAAGAGGCAACAGCCACAAGTGCAACGTGGCAAAGCCCCGTTGGGCTAGGGGGAAAAGTCTTTGCCCTGAGAGCCCCACAGCAGTTTTGGAGCCTCCCTCACCAGAGAGTCTCTGGGTCAGACCTGGATCAGACAAGGCCGTCAGCGCCCTGCTCCGCTTCTGGCCTCGGCCCTGCCTGCAGCAGCAGCAGCGCCCGCAGAGGTGCCTTACAACCTCCAGCACTGTAAGAGTCTGTTTTACCTTAGAAAGCCTTTTCCTTTCTTCAAAAAATAATCAGTAGCAAACAGAAACCAACATGCCGCAGAAAGGCAGCTAATACTGATGATTAATAATAACCAAAATAGGCCACACACACACACAAACAAACACTATCACTGTATAAAGCACTCCTGAAAGCAACGCAAGCCCAGCTGGTAACGCCTCGAGGACGCAGGTTAAAGCTCATGAGACTTCGTACCCGGCAATCCCGAACCTGGCGGTTGGCACCAGGAGCCTGTGCATGGCAGCGGCTAGGGCAGGGCAGCTCTCTGCAGCTTGGAAGTTGAATTACCCCCAGGTGAGAATCCTGAGGGCTGGAACTGCCCACTCAAAACATCCACCCCAAGGCAGCAGCCTTGCTCTCGAGGCACTTGGGCACCCCCCTCTCAGCCTGGCTGGGACTTAGGCAGAATAGAGGCAAATAGAGTAGAAAAATAAATGTTTCCAGTTCCAGCAGCTGCCCTGCCTGCTTCCACGTCCCCCTCCATTAATACAAGCTCGTAGCCTCCACTCCAGTTTTGAGCGCAGACTTTTGAACATTTTGATGCAACCCAGAATAGATTTACCCTTGTGGACCTAAAATACAGAGAGGTTTTGGTGCTTCCAATAAGCTGCCCCTGCTTCTGTGCATTTCACTTTTAGCCTTTCCACACTTGGTAACAATTAAAGGTCTCTGTAACAAGGAAAAGAGACAAAACCACAGTCCAGAGAGGCCATGCTAGAGCTTCAACATACAGAAAACAAAGCAGCTAATATCTGTTTCTAACAGCTTCTCCAGACTTCTGAGGCTTTTGGTGGCTCTAGTCCACCCCGCACAGACTCACGGGGAGCTCGGGCGGCTTTTAGAGGGGCCTCCGCACAGGCAGCGCTCCCGGCCCCAGGGCACCTGCCCAGCGCCCTGCAGAACCGCAGCCCACGGGCTCCAATGGGAGAATTCTTTAAAAAGTAATAAAAAACTACTAGATGTAGAATCATGTAAAAGTTCTTCTCATTAATTTCTTAAAGACTTGGATGTTCACTATATCCCAGCACTGCAGTCATTACCCAGGCAGCTTTGCCTCCAGCTCCCTGGGGTTTTCTCTATCCTTTTGCCTCTCCCTAAGCTCCATATTTCAGTAAGATAATGCCTGGTTTAGTAGATCTTTTTTCTCCAGAGATCTGTTTCCCCAGACGACCCATAAGTTGGGCTTATGGGGAATGAGAATGCAGCAAAGAGTAATTGAGAGACATCAAAAGATCAAGGAGAAATTTCAGACTTCATACGGTCAAAGAGCGTGTTCTGGTTCCTCCCCTGCCTGCACGGCGAGCGCAGCAGTCACCGACCACAGCTGGAGGCAGCTCCTTGTGCAAGTCACCCAGGGCGGCTGCTGCATCCCAACTCCTCAATGCCACGAGGACTGGCACGCAGAGAGGATTTCCCAAGTTAAACAGCAAACTTGGCCTTTTGGCTCCTGTTAGCCTCAATGCAAAGTGTATGGTTAATTTTCTTAAATAGTCAAAGACTTCAGAAATAACACTGTCCCATTGCAATTTCTCACCTCGGTAGCAGCCAAACTGCTTCACCAAGACCCCATGGGGACCCCCACCGAGGCCATGGGGTCAGATATTCAGTAGTATTTCGTTGCCTTCTAAGTCTACAAACTTAGAATATAGGAACAAGTAATGATTTTTAATCAAGTACTTTTCCACAGTGGAAGATAACGGCTAACACGGTAAGGTACGTAGGGCCAACCCTGCCAACACACCAAAGAACAGGCAAGAAAATCTGTCGAAGTCTGGCCCTCAGAAGGAACACAGCACACAATGCTTCCCCTGCAAACTGTCACTAACCGAACATCTAGGTCACCTAAATAACTCCTTTAGCAGCTCTGTTCCAGCCTGGCACCACAGACTCGGAACTAGACCCGTTCTACTCTCAGTCACGGTTCTGGTGTGTCTTTTCCTCACGCTTCCTACCATGCTCTCTTCCATAAGAAAAGCTTTCAAAATCCATGTGTGCAACAGTCAGGAATGGTTCTCTAAAAGTCACAGTACTTAGCATTGCAGTTCACTGTATTGATAGTGATTAGGTATATTACTTAAGAAAGCAAATTTTTATCATCAATTTTACGTCTGTAGCGTTTTTTACTCAAGTTAGCTTCAGAGAAATATTTACATGTGTTCATTCCTCAGATCCTTCAATAATATTTTAAAAGACTCTGAAAGGTTCTTTTCCAAATTCCTTACCAGCAATAGACTAAAATTACAATGTTTCACAGTTTAGTTTCTAACTTCCATCCAGATAAATCTTTTCTGTTTGAGGAGGAAACAGCATAAGCAAATTCAGAGCAAAGTCCAAAATGAAATAGGAAATAAAGTTCAGCAGTAACTAAGATGCATTCCTTGTGCATGGCAATGTTAATTAAAAAAAAAAAAAAAAGTAACTGAGATGCTATTATAATAATGCAAGCAATTCCCCTTTTTCTCTTGCAAGCCAATGAAGTTCATGTGTATCAACAATACACAAACACAATCATTTGGATGTATTGTTATTATATAATTACAGTTTAGAACACAACGTAAGCAAACACATTAGTAACAATGTTTTCTCAACACACCACCTCTTTCTAGATCTACACATCTCACCTTTTCTACCAGCAACTCCGAGTAGGTCCTGCGTCTCCTGGATTCCTGGCGTGCTCTGCCGTATTAGCAGGTGACATTTTCCCACAAACTGGCACACGTCTATACCTTAAACTACTGTGACTTTTCAAAACTCAAACTTTGACTTCCAAAACAAATCTGGATTTGAAGCTTGGCTCTTGCTCAATAAGTGCTGCCAACTTTTAATTACACATAGTTCAGAAGAAAAAAAATAAAGTATAAGTAATCTTTGATGCCTCAAGATAAACGAGCTATTAAGATAAACTATCTCACAGAGCAAGTCATCTCTAATTTATAAAATGATCTTGGTCTTGCATGAATGGGTGGCGTAATTGCACTAGGTATTTTGAATCACCCACAAGGACCTGAATAGCCCGAAGTTGGTGCAAGGCCAAACAGAGCCCTTGCTCCTCTATCCCTACCTTCCTGCAGCAAACACGGGGTGTTTTCAAGTGATGAGGCAACAACAAGCACTTCTGTGGGAGAGGAGCAGAGCGTTCAAGAGAAATGACAAAGCACAGCTCAATCTTTAAAAGATGCGAAGTACATAAGTACAAATTTCACACCAAAGAAAGGAATTTAATCAATGTTAAGAAAAGAGATCCCTCTTCTTTGCATTAGGTGCTACCACCAGTTCCCTCATGCCTCCAAAAGTCCGAGACACTCGACACACGTCCTCGCAAGACACAAATGCAATGTGCCAATGCACAGATAAACTGATACAAGTGGAGGGTTGGCCTCTTGGTGCTGCTAGCTACACGTTGACAGTGGGGTTTGCAATTTCTTAGGAAAACTCCTGAAATCTTTTATTCAATACAATTTTGTCATTCAAGTAAGCATCAAGCTTAATGTCAGCACCTTAGTGAGATATATCTTTATGACACCTGATCTACAGATCAAAACTTTGCAATTAAGAGTATAGAAGGTATTCAGAATCTCCCAAGCACACAGCAAATCAGCTGCAGAAGTGGAAACAGAAGCACAACCTTCACCTCCTGCCGACTGCTAGCAGAGGATGCTGTAGTAGCACGAGGCAGATGACAACAGCTCCCGCTCACGCTCCCACACGGAGCCCCGTAGCCAAGCGCGCAGGTTCACTACGCAGCCTCATCAGGTAATAAATCTGTTCTTCTAACATGGGCGTTATGTAGAAGGTGCCATTTAGTAGGCGCTCTGCAGCAGATAGCAAGGGAACACACTGATGAACAGTAGACATGCTCATTAGAAAAGGTCAGAGGATCGGTTTAGCATAATGAGACTGAAATTTATACATGCAGCAGGTGCATCTACCCCATCTGAATGGTATTCAAAAGGACTTTATTGCACACGAGGCGGAAATGCTCCCCCAAATTTTATTCTCTGGAAAGATCTGCTCTCTGATTAAGATTTTAAATGGTCCTCATGAAGCTGCAAACACGTCAGCGCGGCGCACTGCCTCCCTGTACCAGAGCGCCAGGGTAAATGTTAAGCAGCACTTCCACATCTGCTCCGCTCCCAACCCGCTCGCCCAGCGAGGGCTCAGCTGCACCATCCAGGCCCTGCTCATCCTCAGCCAGCGGCCGGTGCTCTGCCAGCACCATTAGCTTGATTTGGACCCTGCGCGCACACACACGTCTCGATCTCGGCTCGGCAGCCACCAAGGCACGGGGAATTCTCACTCTGTTCCACTACAGCCTGGGAAGGATGATGAGATCCAGCTCTGAAGCTGCAAGTTTTCTCCAGTGTCATCCAACCAACAGAATAATATGCCAGGCCTAGGCCACAGGATGCTCCTGCCAGCTCTGCCCACAGAGTCCACGCTATCATCCTCCAAAACACTCAGTTACATTTAATACTCTGGAAAAAAGGCAGCAGCTAGCAAAAAGCACTGCAGACAACAGCTCCAGCGTGGGACAGGAGGTCACATGTAAGTGGCATATATACATACATATATATACACACATACATCTATAGCATTAGGGTAGGGGCACATACCTGTGTTTCAGTGCTTTCCCAGTTACTGAAAGGAAATAAAAATAAAATGGCCAGGAAACTAAAGAGAAGAAGCCCTGAAACCTAAGACAATCTAAATTCTTATTGTTTCCGAGTCCGAGACTTTCCAGGAAGACTATAGGCTCTCTCAGGCATCAAAATCTCTTCAGACACCAGCGACTCCAACTCCTTTGCTAAATCCAGGCATGATTGTGCTCAAGTAGAGCGAACAGGCAAAGCCCAACACGCAGGAGACTTTCCCTGAGCAAAGCAGAGCTGACACTAGAACAGAACCAGCTCCAAACCTGCAGCAGCAGAAACCTGCCTCTGATTAACTCCCCGCTTTTACCTTTCATTTTAGTGATGCCCCTTTTGATGCTACATGCACCACAAACCTTAATACTGCCAATACTCATCTTCTGTAGTGAAGGTTAAATGTAGGTAGTTTTCCGTTAGCAAATGCTGGTATATCCAGGTTATTAAGGTGCTCTACTTCTGAAAAATTGTTTGCTCATTATGGAAAAGAGGGAAAAAACATGCTGACTGCTGTGTTACCAGAGGCTGTGCTCAATTTGTTGGACGGGGCTTTCTTCTGGCTGCTACTGTGCAAATATCATTATCAGCAGAGCAAAGATGAAAGCAGCTAGTGAAGAGGCTGCGCTGCCCACCCCAGCGAACCACAAAGGGAAGAGCTTTGCAATCCCCCGAGACACGCCAGCAACTCAAGCTGATAACTCATTAAAATAAATACTGCTCCATACAAATATATAGGCATAGCTCATACTATCAGGACACAAACAAATGCACTAACAGGATATGGCAACTTTAGCGTACAACTACCTGACTGCACCTCCCATACCTACAGCATACATCACTTAACTGAAAAAGGACAGAGGGAAAGGAGTAAGTAGGTCAAGAATTAAATGACACACTGGAAATCAAGATGGGAAGCTAGAACCATGACTGAAGATTAAAAGCAGTGCCCAAAGGTTTTCAATCTCAAGGGGAAAGACCGTTTGAGCTGCATGCTGGACCAATGGGGAAAGCAACCAGGCCCCGGAGCAGGCAGGGAGGGAGGTGGTTATTAGCGATGCCGGTAGCTGGGGAATGCGGCGGAGAAAAAGCAAAGGCACTGGGAGTTGTGATGGAGCGAGGCCACAATAACCATCTTCCATGGGTGAAAAAAGAGAGTGAATTTGTACTAATCACCCTGAACCCTGCACAGAAAGCACAACTCCAGCCTGCTGCTGGTCTCTACATAAGTTATCCGTCACACTTCTCCTTTCCAAGCCGCTTATTAGGAGTGGAAGTAGCCCAGCAAATTGCCATCTTGATTTACATCTACTTTGAAAGCTGCTTTATTGTGCTTTATACTGTATTTAATCATTTGTCACTGCTAGTCTAATTACTGATCTTAATATGGAAAATTCCTCACAGATGCTGGTAATTTAGGCTGGAAAACCCCCCTGGCCACATCTGCTAGCGCAGCCGGGCAGCACGGCGAGCAGCTGGGGGCCCGGGCAGACATGGGCATCTCTGGGCAGCTCCCGCCTTCCCGGGCTGCCAAGCGCATGTGCTGGGCCCAAGCACTTTGTGCTGTTGGTCCCTGAGCCAAATAAACTCAACAATTTACCCGACTCATTTAACTTTGACAGTGGCAGGAGTATTTACAAAGAGCTCCACTACTGGTGTCACCAAGCAGCTTGGTCTTTTCTCGCATACCCCAAAGTGCCTTAAAACAGTCTGCACCACGCAGCAGAGGTTTCCGGTTCCATTAAAGTCTTTTGATTTTTAGTCTCCCAAGGAAAAATGAGGCCCCTAACGCAACATTTGGGCACTCCATTTGAAGAATATGTAAGGTATATTTAGGTACATAGGCATACATACAAATATGAAACAGAAAGAGCACCCAAAAGTTAGATGCTGGATCCCACCTGACTAATCATTGAATTTTCTTACATGAAACAACCTAAACAGCCACTTCTATTAATTTGTCACAAATTAAACTGTCCAAAACACCTCCCGCCTCTTTACACTAATATTAGCATTGACTAATTGTTAGCATTAAGGCATCTACCTTTCAGTTGCCATTAGCTACTTTTGGGGAAGAAAAGGTATCAGAGAAACTGAAAGAATTATGATTGGCATCTTTTTCATATGAAATTTTTATCTCCAATTCTTTTATATTAATTCCTAGCAGAACTCAATAAGCCTCCATTTTGGCCCTTGGGCATTTGTTCTAGTAACTAAGATGATTTTAGTCATAAGAATCTCTGAAAGAAAAAAAACGTACTAACCACAACCAGCCACTCCCTTTATCTCAAATTTGCTGGGGTTTATTTTTTCTTATTTTTATTTTCTCCATTAGCAATACCCTTTGTTTGTTGAGAACAGGAATTCATTTAGATTGCACTCGGGGCCCTTTTCATAAAGGAGTAATTATCATTGCATTGCAGTAATTTAAACTAGTGTGTGATAGAGCACTTCATTCTGCCTGTGAGTCATCACATCTCCTCTCAAGTGCTCCACAACGGGGCTCCTGCCATTCTGCGCCGCACTCCAAAACGTGGTGCAGTCAGCAGGAAAGCGGGCATGAGCTATGCTGAACACATTATGCCTACTAATAAGCTCAAAATTAGCAAACGAGAGCGTGGCAGCATATGCTCTAATTGGTTCTGCAAGTCCTGCATTTTTCTCAGGTGCTCACTAAGACAACGCTGCGCAGCAATTACTGCAGCCCACGGAAATCTGCTCCAAGCTCAGCCAACCTCTCAACTGAGGAAACTTAACTAAGCTCTCAAACTCAGCCTCAGAAAGAGTGGTGATTTTTCCCCCCCCCCCTCCTTTTTGACAAAAGGAAATGAGAGCATACCAATAGCATCAGACGGAGCAGCTTTTCCTTCAAAAAGCAGGCTAAAAAGAGCAATAATCTTTGAGAAACTCTTTTTTTCAGACGCAATATTTTTGCTTGGAGTTTCAAAAACACCACAGTTTGACTGGAGATACAAAACCACTCTGGCATTTGCATATCTTTGTTCTGATTAAGATGACACCCTCCCACAGATCAGGATGTTAAAACAAATGAGCAAACCACACACACACACAAAAAAAAGGCCATAGAAAAAAATCAGTAGGTCTCACCATTTTGGTGCATAGCAATATCAACAAGTTTGATCTTTCCAGAAAATGAACAAGTTATCAATATTTGAAATAAATACTTTTTTGTCAAGATTTGCAGAGCTTCTTAATGGACTTGGGCACCCCTTTTTTTTCACTCTGCCTAACTTGGACTTTTCACCATTCCAAAACAAAAGCAAAGCAGAACCCACAGTATCATTATAAATGAGACATGGAGATACATAAAAACCTTTAATAAGATCCACCAACCTCTGTGATTGCTATTTATACACAGATACACATATATTTATATTTATTTTATATAAAATACTCTTTACAATTAGTTCTGGAAGTCCCTCAGGCTAAGTAGCTTAACCAGGGGAATTTACACAGTTATTTACTCTGCCTCATATGACACCAAGAAAGGGCTTCCATCAAACCAGAGAGCAATTTGATGGATGACTTGGAAGATGGATTGACCTTAGAAGACCATCAGCACATAACGATGCTGGTATTGATGATGATGCTTCCTCGTGCTGCCAGGCCACAGGTAATTCCTGATCCAAGGAACTCTACTGCTCCTGGGAGAGCTATTCCACTTCAGACAAGATAAGTGGGTCCTGAAGGAGCTGAGAGCCAACCTAACACCGGCCTCCTGAGGAAAGTGCCCAGGGAGGAAGACCGCTTTAAAGGGTGGAGAGAACATCACTTGCCCACTCCATTTAATAACAACTTCAGTGCTTTACATTAAATAATTATTGGAGTAGGGACTTCCCTTTTCTCTGGTTTAATACATATTTCATTACCTTAAGCTGTTTCCTTTTCATCTTTCAACCAGAAAGGGGCTACGCGGAGGTGCCCTCGTGGCTCTCCCACGCCACGCAGCCTGGCGGCAGCCGCCTGGCTGCAGCCTCAGCCCTCCCCTCCTTCTCCCCAGCAGCGGCTCCCGGCTTGGACACACATGTGGCCGCAGGGGTACAGAAAGTGCCCAGTAAGGCACAAGCTCAGATCCAGCCTCCACCTGATGTACGGTAGGGTCTGGGGACAAAATTTCTCCCACTCTCAGGTCAGTGCCCTATCCTCATGCAATTCAACAAAGGCAAAAACCAAGTCCTGCACCTAGAAAAACAACAAAACCAAAACAAAAACCAATGCAATGCCATGGGCCAACTGTATTTGCTTGCTGGCTAAAAGGTCACTTTATCCTGGGGGACAAACGGCACACGAGCCGGCAGAGCGCCCTTGGTGCAGATGGCTTGGTCAGCCTGCGCCTAAGCAGCAAATTGAGATTCCTCCCCTCTGCCCAGCGCCCGCGAGGCTGCGCTCGGAGCACTGGGACCCGCTCTGGGCTCCCGAGCACTGAGTTCCCAAACGGGAACATGCAGCTCCTCTGCTAATGAGATCTCCTAGAGCTCAGCATTCAGGCTTTGCATTTGGTGGGAACTTGGATGGAATAAAATCTGTGCAGTAGAAATATTTTAAAAATCCCATTTCTTCTAATGTCCCTGCAGATTTCACTGCTCAAGCAGTCTCCATTGAGTTTATGGATTGTCCAGGTACTCTGATAACTTGCTTTCAATCTCATTATCCAAGCAATTTATACACATAATAAAATGCTTCAGTCTTGACACTAATTCTTGCAAAATTTTACATTAGTATTAATTTGACTTCCTAGATTTTAATTGAAAAGGGTATATTTTGTCACAAGGGAAATAAAACTTTAGTTCTTCTATCCAACAGCCATGTGGTTTCATTAGAAATTACATTAGTTCCTCATTAAGCAACAATAATAATGTAGAGTTAGGATCAATAAAAAATACATTGCCCTAAGGTGTAGATTCATTTGGTTCAATTATACTCTCATGGGCTGAAGACTTCAAGATTCAGTACCAAAAAAAAAAAAAAGCTGTGAAATCTATACCTTTCTTTATTATCATTTTCAAATATTCAAGCAATATAGATTCTGATTATAATGAAAAAAGGCACATGCTTTGGTACAGTTCTGGAAACTGCACTCAGATCTTCTTAACTTATTTTTAATAAGAAAGTCTGCTTCATTTTCAAGAAAGTTAAATAGCTGTGGATAGAGAGATGAGCAATGATTCATCAAATATTTAGATTTCTCCAAACATTATAGTTACCTACCCATGAATTAAACGGCTACAGAATAGTCAAACTAGTTTTAAATTCCCCTAAGGTTGCTGTGTTTTCAGATCAAAACTCTCAGGGAAATAAAAATTTTAAAGTGTTATAAATGCTTAAACACTGTTGTTTTGTGACTGACGCATCCGCATCCCATCGCAGCTCGCGACGAGCACCAACGCAGACAGGAGCTCGGAGCGGCTCCCGAAGATGGAGACCCGAGACTGCTCCCGTCGGCAGATCTCACACTGCAGGAACCAAATGTGTTTGCAATCCCCAAACCAGCACCTTGACTCCCAGGATTCCCCTCCCTCAAAACACTGTCTTCTGCTTTGAACGTGTAACGATACAGCAGGGAACATACTGGTACCTGGCAGATTACTATTTGTACTCCATCAAAACTGCTTAGCTCTGCTTTTTTCCCCTCAACTCTTTTCCCACAACTGTTCTCAATGTGTTTTTTTCCCCATCTTCGCATCAGCCCCTTTATGAATTCTTATTTAGCACGAAGGACCCTCTGTTAAACTCGACCACGGCAGACGCTCCTTTCTGGACTCGCCGTGCGTTATCTGAAGAGACTGAAAACCAAATGACAAACCACACAGAGAGGTGCCACCCGGCAACCCTGAGCACAAGGCAGAAAGAAAGGAGATCCAAGGAGCTGAATTAGGTAGATACCACCATATTCTCACCTCCAAGAACCACATCCCTGCTCTGCCACTCAAGGAACAGCCGCATCGCCCCGTCCTCGCTCCAGCTCTCTGCGCTTCCTCATGCACCCGCTTCCCGTGGGGAGGGCACGTAAACCCCTGCCTCCCCCACAAACGTAATTCTTCCCCTTCCCATAGTGTCCTTGTGTTATCATTTTTTGGAGCATTTTGGGACCTGCTAACACAAGATTAGCCGCACATTTTATTGCAAAGAGCATGCAGACGTGTTTTCAACACTGCTAGATGGATGCAATTAAGCACCAATTTATCTGGAAGAGAAATTGGAGGAAAGAGCAAACAAACACAAATGCTTTCATATCTCAGGGCAGCTATTTTCCAACACTTGGTGCACAAGTCACCAGCACAAGAGCTCCTCTCCACAGCTCCGTACTGCCACAGACCCACACTTGCTCTCAGACAGGCGGAAGGCTTCAATGCTTTCTCAACCTATGGATTTACTCATGGAAACCCTCCACGTTTCCAACTCCACTTATGCTCTGGTTCAAGTGTCATTGGTTCTACACTTCAATCACTTGCTTCCTGACTTTAAAATCTAACATTTTATCAAAACATAACCCAGAGCATCTGACACAAAGGATTATATTCTGTTGTTAAAACAAGTCTGTATTTTAATTAACAAATGTGGAGTTGATAATGCAATGCATGTGTACAATATTGCTTACATTAGATATTCAGTAGAAGTTTTTTTGGTTGTTTATTTTTAAATTGAAATGAAGCCTGCAAGGGCATCACTGCCTTGAGAGGATGAGAAAACTTACTGCATCGGTACTGAACGTCAAGGCAGGTTGATCTTGAAAGGGGAAAAAAAATAAAAAAGACATTATGATCTTGTCAAAGAATTTGCAGAAAAGACAGTCCTGTACAGAAATCTACCACTTCTGAGGACAGTGCAGAAGAATAAAACAACTCAGAAGCTGATGTACAAGAATATCGGGAAGCAATGGGCCTTTCTTATCCTGCAACTGCCTCCCTGTAGCATTTGAAGCATGTTTGAATTCAGACACATATATGTCTTTCTATACATGCACACCTACAGCAAAAGCAGCACAGCATTAAAGTAAGCAAGCTCATGAACTCTCCCCACCCTTACCTCCCTACCACAATTAAAAAGCAGGAGTTTGTACGAGACTGAACCACGTCTCAAACCCTGCAGAAGGTCTTGAGCATGGCAAACACAGAGTAAAGCAGACACGGTTACTGTAAATGTCACAAGTAACCTTCAGCTCCAAACAAGTGAAACTAGTTACCTTGAACTCATCCCACCTCTAGTATTTACTACCCTAGGCTACTGCAAACACCCCTTTAGTACCAGCACTTAGCAAGAAACAGGACCCTCAGCAGAAATCACTTTTTTTTCTCATACACTGATTAAAAACAAATATAAAGGTCTCTAGGCAAGTCAAACATGTTGGAGAAAAGTTAAAGGCATCAATTAAAATACTATGGATTAAATTCTGATCTCATTTAAATCAGTTTGCTGACTTCTGCTGAATCAAGACTTGAGCCCTAATTTTTGATACTTAACCTAAGAACAGATAAGTGATAGTAGGAACTTGCAACCCAACAAAGATGATGCCTACACATTCCTACTGCATGTTATCCAAATTGATTATTTATTTTACCCACTAGATATTTCCAATAATTTCAGCAGTGTGTTAAACATTGGCAACAAAGGTCAATAATTAATTCTAATTCATAGAATGGTGAGGTTTTTTTCTTCCTTTCGCACTAAGGTAAGATTTAATGCTGCTTTCCTGCAGCATTTTATGCTTACGATCTGTGCTCTTTTTAATGCTTTTCTCCTAAAGAGGAAAGAATTTGCCACCTCGTCAATATGACACTCAGCTCGGCTGCTGTCTCTTCGGAAATGAAAGGCTACGTCAAGTTTGATGCACTCAAAGAGAGAGACACACAGATGCAATTTAGTGTGTGCTGAAGCCAAGCACAAAGAAAGAACAGATAATTAGGAAGATTTTTTTTTTCTTATGAAAGAATAGGCACCTCATTTTGAGAAAACAGAAATACCTCTACTACTTCCCGAGTACTGAAGTTAGTTTAATATCTAGTTTTCAGAAGACCTGGGTATGGCAAGAGAATCAAGTATATGCAAAGTTATTCAGGTGAAGATGAAAATAAAGATCTTAAGGCAAATTATGCTATTTTGCAGAGGTTTCACTGCTGGGAAATCCCCGAGGAATGCAGGAAAGTTCTGGGAGAATATCTTTTAAAAGACAGTATCAATAATAACAATATTGTTCAACGTTGCAATGATACAAAGCAGATGACATGAAAAACAAGGTTTTACCCAAAAAAGCAGGGAACAGCACTGTAACTGCTTCTGTCAGGAGCTCTGCTAGGAGGAACAGCAGCAGGCATAGGAATAACAACACACATTCCCCAGCAAACTATAAGGAAGGCAAGTCTGGAACTAGAGCACAATCGAGTTCTCAGCCTTAAGCAGCTGTCACCACTTATTAGCTGCTCTAGTTAAACGAGGAGAGGATGCAGGCTGGCCTTAGATGCATGTATTTGGTCTACGAATCTTCTCGGGGCTGACATATGCAGTCCCAATTTAAATAATGGGAAGATGCAGCCGAGGGAAGTGTCATGCTGTAGAGCAGCACGAGGGCTCAAGTTGTCACTTCACTGCTGTTGGAAAGAGAAGATCTAATGAAGCCACTCATGTACAACTGTGCTATTTTTATCCTATGCCAGTACTTTCAGGCACATCTCAATTTCTATTTCTCGCTTGAAGAAAGTTATAGTGTAGTTTAAAAATATATTATTTTTT
The DNA here is from genome assembly GCA_032275445.1 of Crypturellus soui. Taxonomy (NCBI): domain Eukaryota; kingdom Metazoa; phylum Chordata; class Aves; order Tinamiformes; family Tinamidae; genus Crypturellus; species Crypturellus soui. Next base: position 4,251,996 of record JAUBNY010000244.1, read on the forward strand.
CAAGGTAAAATACATACTACTTTTTTTTTTTTTTTTTCCTCATTCACAGCTTTATCATAAGAAAAAATTGCTCTTTAGCAATCAGGATCTCAATTTGGGGATATTTGTTGGAGAAAGACCTCAAGTTGTTTGTGGAGAAAACAGAGATTAATCTCAGCTTCAGCTTTAAGTTGCAGCCCTAGCAGAGAACAGATTTTTTTGAAACACAACTACCAAAAAAAGGCTATTCAGCTGAAAGAACCCATCACACTTCTACACAACATTGATGAGGACCATCCAAGGACAAATGGAAATCTAAATCTCATCTTCTTTAAACTTAGAGGTTTTACTGTTGTTTTCATTTTTCATGTCATGTTTAGGCATCAAAAATCAAGAATCATTTTGAGTAAATGGATTTTTCTACATCATCACCTCCATGCCACAAGCTCTGCGATTACTGAGGTTGCAGATGAAATGAGCCAAGTGGTACAAACACATAAGTTCTGTTGTTAGATAAACAAGCAGACTGTTTCAACTTAAATCTATCTAAAAAATCTAAAACATGTCATTGACTTCAACTGTAAGATCAAGATATCGCATATTTGGATATTTAGACTGAAGGTCAAGTTCAGTCCTTAAGTTTTACATGCATGCAAAATAGAGATTAAAATTTATAGAGACATGATAATTCATGCAAAGTTAAAAATACCAGCAAAATTCCCAAATATCAAAATTTCAAAATATCATATAGCCATTGCCTATGCAACATTTAAATTGGAATAAAATAGTAATAAAATTCTTTAAATTTCTTCAACTCTGCATTAAATCAAAATTTTCTATCTCATTCTTTGTTGCCTAAAGACATTATTTTCACCAGAGAGAAGCAGAACAGAAAGTTGTTGCATAGGGCACAATACTTTTGGAAATCTCTCAGGTTAGATTTGTTCATTCAGAGCTATGATATCTGTAGAAACCAAATACAAAATTGAAATCTTAAAAAACCACCCTGGAAGCCCAAGTGGGAATAAGAAAGACCAGGAACTTGGACGAGCTTTTCCACGTGGGCTCAGGGGAGGCAGCTGCCTCCTAGCTAGCGCGCAGGGCTGAAACGCAGAAGACTGATTCATACCTCTGTTCCCTGCTGCCCATTGGAAGCAAAGATTTAAATTAGGATCTATCCTGTTGACAGCATAGGAAGTAATTTGGTGCATTGTTGAAGTACCAAGTGACCACTTAAAAATATCCAGAAATTATTATTTATTTGATTTTGTAGTAACAGATTTCCTAGGTTTAAGGAGCAATAAACTCTTTACCTATTCTCTTTTTGGAAACAGAAGCAGTTTGTGAGTACAGGTTTTATCTACTTTTTCCACTAACTCATCCCAACTCCCGAGATGACTGTTCCTCTAAAGTCTAACATAAATCATATAAAATATAACATATATTGTACTTTCTGCGGAGCCTTAAGAGAATCAGCATTAATGTCTGATGATTTCTATAGAAAAAGCTGAGGGCTTTTGTGCCTGAAAATGCAGCCTAAACATGGGATTTGGGGACAGAGGTGCAAAATTGCAGAAACAAAATAAATATCACCAACAAAACAAAGCCATGCAAGCAGAAGCAAAATAAGCATGAGAGAAATCCAGGAAAATGCAAAAGTTGATTATGATAAAGGACACTGGAAAGACCTTGCTAAAACAAGACTACTTGTCAGGAGGTAGCTAAGCAATTTTTTTTCAAGCCCAATTAGTTATTGTAAATATGCCTCTTCTGGAGTTCACAGTACTCTATCACGGGCAGCCTCAAAGAATGATTTATCTTTGTCTCTTTCTCACAGGATTATATGTATAAGGAAAAAGAAATCCCAAACCTATCTGTACCTACATGAGATGAAAGGCAACAAATGACTGCAGTTGGGATCCAGCACGGTGCAGCGGCACCACGAGTGGAGCCTCGGCTCCCCAGGAGCTCTCGTGCCCTATTTCCTCTCCGTCTTCCTCTGAGGCATTTGCAAAAGGGGGGCGAAAAACAAAAATCAAGTTTTTAGGACAAAGCATTGCTCTACACATTATTATATTTTGCTTATTGATTTTTACAAGAGTGGCTTTTGATTTCCCCACTCTCAGTCGGTTACAAACCCCTCTCTCTACACACGGAATCACCTTGGGTGACAGAAAAGTGCCTGGCTTTGCCAGACCAAGCACTGTGGAACCGTGGCTCAGAAAACTGCAGCACTGTGTATCAAGACCTTTTGAGACTTGAGCTCCACGCTGGTCTTAGATGGGTTTATCAAGTCATTTATTTTGTTAAGGACAGGTGTTCTGGGATTGACTACCAACTTCCAACTCAAACGTACACTTTTTTTCCCTCGCGGCAAAAGACCTCAAACCCCAACACACACAGTTCCGTCTCCAGCTGCTCCCCTTCTGCTTGTAACTCCACACAGTTGTGTGCGTGCAGCTACTCACTGGTCTTGGCAACATTAGCTTAATTCACTGTCTCTCCCTTATAAAATGTATTGCCTGTTTCCACATCTCAATTTGAATCAAAAATAGGACTTTATCAATAAGCTGCTCAAAGGTACATCAGGCAGCATTTTATTAAAGGGATCAAAGCATTTGCAAGGATTGCATATCAACAGTAAAAAGCAGAAAGGTTTTTAATGGTGTTGGCTACTTGGCACAGAACGCATTAGTCTTCCAGTGTGACATGATTTATGGAACAGCTGACAAATATGATATCGTTTCATCTGTCAACACAACCCTGCTAGTAGCAGTGAAAGGTGATGCTTGAAAACAAGAAAATATTCAGCGCTCCAGGAGTAAACATTAATCGCATGGTCAGTTCACACTGCCCATAGACTCAAAGACTCTCTGCATTTTTATATATATATATATATATATATATGTATATATATATATATGCATGTGATGTGCATACTGAGTACAAGCAGGCACATAATCAACAAGAACTGTAACTGCCTCTTACGCCACATACAGTTTGTGAAAGAATGCTGCAATACAACATCCCTAATCCACTATATTCAGTTCTACACATATATATCAAGCACATTTTTAAATCACAGGAATTTCAAGTTTATATCTGAAGTTTTACAAGATAAGTAGCCTTATAGTCCTACACTGCATCAGGTAGTCGTGTAAGACAGCAGGCTCACCCAGTTTAGCTTGAAGGAGAGCTTGTGTCTCTTCCTATTAACTTTGGGTTCCCCTGTAACTATATCATAAATCATCTCTGATTAAAAAAAAAAAAGTGAAAATCTTGGAGATGAAAATCTTAGCAACAGAAATGCATGAGTTGTTCTATGGCCCTTTTACAAAAAACCTATAACAAACCACTAAAGCTTTAACTTTTTTCAGCAGTGGCCTTGCGCAAAGCTATTCCCACTTGGGACATGGACAGGGATCATAAAGGCAGCGTTCGGTGCAGAGGTGACCGTCACCAACCTAAACATAAGCAAGAACCAGATCACGCTCCTCTGCTCTCTGGGTACCCGCCGTGTCCTCCTTGTACCACCCCTCGCTTACGTAGCCCGCGTGGGTCCAACACGGCAGCCAGTGGCCAGTTCTGAACGCCAGTTCAGATGCCAAGGGGGATGGTTTTTCTTCCTTTCTGAAGATGTTTGGAAGCAACATTGGAACCAGCCAACACTCGGCTTCGAGACAGACCCCTCTGCTGAAAGCCTCTCCCAGTAGGGCTGTCATGTAACCTAGTACTGCACTGCGTATAATTGTCACAAAATTAACAGCAGCCAAATGCCTCCCTGGGACTTCAGCTGCGACTGTTGTTTTAACACACTCTGCAGTTCCATTAATTTACATCATTCCTAAGTTTGCTTCAGTTACAGTCAGAACATGAACCCTAACTTTTTTTCCATCAGACCTTATTCAAGAAAGAAAAAAAACAGAAATGAGTCGAGGTGGTAATTTAGTAATAATTTTTCTCCCACAAGATTTTAGCATGATATATTTTAACAATTGCATGCAACAACACACAATTTATTCAGAAGTCTGAGTTTTCACTGATGGACAAGATCCTGACTTCTTACTTTCCAATCAAAGTTCACCTTACTATCAGAGACAAACTCTCAATATAGTGGCTGAGAGAGAATGATTTGAGAGAAAAAAAAAATCAAAGGAGATAATTTATTTGGTATATTCTCTTATTTTTCATTTTTCTTTTTACCAGCAATAGTTTATGGGGAAAGACAACAATTTAAAATGTTTCCAGGCTATAATTGATTAGCTATTTTATAACATGAGAAAAGCATAGTTAGATTACAGACTCCCATGCTTTAGAAAATTAATTTCAGAGTTACAAGGAGACAAGATTTAAGAGTTCCTTATTGTTGTACATAAACGTGAAAATAACAGAAAAATACAGGAGCACCTCAGGTTTCAATTACAAATCATTCTAAGAGCACAGAGATTCCAGATCTTGTCAAGATTTTTCAGGAAGGCAGCATTATCTCAGCATCAAATCAACGTAAACTGATGTTAAGCAGTTTGACACAAACAAAGTAGAATTACAGTGCTGTAGGTCTTCACTTCTAATTATTACCAAAAACCCCATAACTGTGTTTCACTTTCAGCAGTATAAACCCATAACTGTATTTCAACACAAATGGAGAAGGAAGTTATACAAAGAGTAAAATTCTTCCATAGCTTTGGCTCTTCTCTTTCGTGCAAGAGGGAGGGAAAAACAAAACTCAGTCCCACTTCAAAAGGCTACGTAAGTACATTCATAATTTGAAAGTTAGATGTGAAAATATTTTCCTGAGGCGCCTGATTACATTAGAGAGTGATTTTTATTAGATTTACAATATTTACATTTTCAGTGGATATATAGAATTTGAGATGCATGTTTTATAAAGCTATACATTTATTAAACATTTAATTATATTCACTAAAAGCAGCCCCTAGATTGAATGCTGGGAGAAATAACTGACTATTCTCTATCTTGAACAAAAGGACTGAGAATAAGGGCAACTAATTAATAGAGAAATAATGTTTCCATAGCAATATAAAAGCCAAGACAAAAATTATCCTAGCCAAAAATATGATTTCCCCCACTGGTAGGATGTAGCTTGCTGGATATGGGGTGGGGGACAAAACCCAAAATACACCAGCAAAAAACACCTAGAACCCAAGCAAAAGAATCTCTTTTGTTATTGGATCCCTGTCTGGAATGGAGGAGGACATGAACAACAGCTTAAAAATATACTAAATTAAAGACTTTTCAAGGACGGTCACTGAATTTTTAAGTATTTGCTTTGAAACCCAGATCTGTGAAGCATAAGGAAAAGCATACTGAAGAATAAGAAAAAAAAAGATGTGAAACAAGAAAAGTGGCACGTGTCAAGCCAAATGTTCTAAGGACCAAACGCAATGTGTGGGAATAGGCACCCAGGTAACACGCGCTGCAAAAAGGAGATTTTAAAATGTCTACAATGCCCCATGTGGCCCAGCTCCTCTCCGGAGGGAACTGCTCGTACATGAGGGAGCACAAACTCTTCAGACAGGGAGCATCCAACCTGGCCGGGAACCGTAAGGATCGCACCATCCTCCAGGCACAACTCCGGGAGCGCGGATGTGCACGTCTGGATCACGTGCTGGAAAGAACAGCAGGGCTTGTTTGCATCACCCAAAAAGCCGCCCCAAGAGTGACAACACAGGTAGCCAACTCCAACCTAACCTAAGCGTGGCTCCTGTTCGGTGATTTAAAGCCTGTTGGCCAGTGAGGCTCGCTGGCTGCTTCCCACAGTTGTTCAACAGCAATTTGATACTGAAAACTGGAGCAAATTAAGTCAATAGACAACGTTCAGCTAAGACTGATGCTTTTATTCATCCTCACCGTTGGCCTGTTAACATACAGGTCAAGTCAAGTGAACAGGATTCTGCAAGGAAAGGGACAAAGCGTCCCAGAAAACGTCCCTCTGATTTCCAAGAGCTACTTCTGCTCCATCTCCCTTGCCAGAGAGCATCACAGGCAAAATATTGATTTGGATCTGTTTGTAGCGCAGCAGGTTTATCCAAGTATCACCGCCACAAAGCTTAAATGCATTTTCAATTTACCAAATGCTGCACACAGACTGCAATAGCACAACTTTGCAGTGTTTCAGAAAAGGCTGCTCAAGAACAGAGTCAGTAGATAGCTCATATTTCTCCTCATTATTATTTACTGCTCATAAAATCTTCAATTTTTTACAACTTTGGAAATCACTTCATCTATCAAGGGGGAAGTCATATTTTGATGGCTCTTCATAATTTCTGAACTCCTTATTACCCATTCTGTCAGTGCAATATCTTTTTTATTAGTATCAGAAAAATAAACCATTCTAAGCCTAGCTGTCAAGCACAGCTAACCGAACACATCCAAGACACCATACATCCACAGAGACTGACATAATGTATTTACAATGCTCTCTGAAAGACCACATTTAGCTTTAAACAAGGATTTATATAGGGGAAAACATGCTCTTGCACAGGAATCTGATGAACTGTGGGCTTTTTTTCATTTTTATATTAAGGCAAGACTAGAACTTTGCTCAGACCAAGCATAGCAAGGCCTTGAATCGCAGGGAGACCTGCTGCAACTGTTCAAAGTCAATTCAGCAAAAACAAATCTAGATTACAACAAATGCAGAATTGTCTGTGTTGGAACTGCACTTCAGGAAACATGCTTCTTCCTGGACTACAAGACTTCAGAAGGTGGAAAGAAGTTTGCCATTTTATACAAAAGAAATAAGGGAATGCATATTACTGCCTTTTTTCAAACCAGTTTCATAGACACCAAATGACAAGAACGAGAAGACAGAGAGATCAAGATGGAACAAAGCCCTAGAATAAACCGGAAAGCAGACAGCCTCATACCATAAAGGTGATCACAGCAATTAACCCAACATTCACATCTACGCACTGGTCTTGTTAGGCAAAGCCTCCAAATCCCTGGAATTACATGGAAATGCAGCTTTCAGGGCCCAGATGAGCCTTACGGGGCGGGTAGACTGTCCCGGCTGCTTGCAAGGGGCAAACTTCAACCCCAGCAGCAAGGCCATCCCTGGTGAATCAATGAGATATCTGATGCCAACTTCAACAACAACATTACCAGCTCCTAAATGCAGGCTTTCCTAGTTTTATTTTTAAACCACCATAAAATTAGCCAAGATAACTCACTCCAGTTACAACTCCTAATGGAATACAGCTTGCAGGAGAAAGGGAGCGTATTTCATGATGATACCACACACGTGAATCTGGGTTTACAGATGTCCTGGGAACAATCAAGCTCTTGCACAACTGCAAGGAAAAGCCACAGCAGGTTATCTCCTTTTGGGGAATTCAGAAAAATGATAGAAAGAGTTTGTCCATCTCCTTAGCCTTCCCCAAGGGCTGACATATCATCCTGCCTTGCAGAAAGCTTGTAAGCGCAGGTACTGTGCTCAGCAGATCAATGATAGAGAGGGAAAACTGCAACATATTTCTTTGTGTCCATCCCAAGAATACTGAATGACTCCAAGAATTTTTTTTTAACATTTTCAAGCAATAACCCATCATACCCTAATGAAGGTGATTTGTATTTAACAAAAATAAATCTACTTCAAGGTCGAAAGAAATCACATTTTGCAGTTAAAGTAGTCCAATTTATTTTGGAATATGTCCAATTTCTTTTCAGAAGTATTTCTTTTCTTATCAAATATTACCTTAGCTTCTCTGCCTCCAGTGAGAGGATAATAGGGTTCCCCCTACAAGTTAAACCTTTTCTAGCTCAACAAACGAATATTACAGGTGACCAAAGACTAATGATTTCTACAGGCCCTGGAATTGGGTCAGAGAATACGCTGTCATTAGAACAGACGCAAATCTCCTATGTACAAGCAACCCAATCTAAAAATGTAACATTATTCAAGTCCCATGGACGGAGAGTCTACACTTCAGTCCTAATGAAACAAACCACTGGTATTTCACAGGACTGGGGCCTAGGGAAGAACAGTTAAGTCTGGGAGAAGATGAGTCATGCCGACTGCTTACTGTCCCCACAGCACCTCCCTTCTCACGTCTCGAAGGGCCTCATGTTCCTGACGACTTTGGAACCCAAATTTGACACTGAAGCAACCACATGGATTGCAGAGATGGGTAAACCAAAAGCCGTGAGATTCCAGACCATACCTCGAGCAGGGACACACCGCCAAGCAATCAGCCTTCCCTGCCACGGTACTGACTCAGCCCCGACAGCAGCACAGCCAGTTGTCTAGTGTATCGCGATCTAAGTCCTGCTAATTGGAGTTGTGCCTCAACCAGGCACATCCATATTTTGGTATCCATAGTTTGATTAATTTGCACTGCAGAGGCCTCCGATGGATAATTCAGATGAGATTGTAGCTCAAATGATGACAAATGGCATTGATTACTAGATGAACTACAAGTGCACGAGCTTTTTACATGTGACATTACAAATACACCCAAAGTCTAAAAAGGACTGATCACTATCACTGTATTTCTTACTCTCTTGCTTGCCTTCTACACTCTTGTCTCATCCACAAGAAAAATATTTTTCCCTAGTATAGTACATCTGTGCTCCTGGTTCTGGAATGGCTAAATATGTTCACAAATGTCAAGATAATAACATTTATGAATCTCTTCCCCTTCACATTTCATATTTCTTCCCTTCCTGTGATATTTTAAACAGAGAAATTGGATCTTGACAACTGAACTCAGAAGATCTTTGAAGGGAGGTTTGTTGTCATCTAGTGAATAATGTCATTGATATGGCTAAGCATACCATTATGGTTAAAAGTCCTAATTTAAATGACAATGAATATTATCTTCATGTTCTTATCAAAGCTGCATTAAGCTGCTCCACAATAACTCCACAGCAACATAAAGTGATTTCCATTGCAGGGAGGTGATTCACAAGAGGAAACTGTTCCCCTCAAAAATTTAATTTCCGGCATGAGCTGATGCTAGGCGTGCAGTGGTTCACTACAGAAATCTCTCTCTGCCGTGTGTTTCAAAGGGAGAAGAGTATTGCTGGCTGGCGAGCCTGGATATGGCAAACACTCAGCCCCAGAACTGGATACGCTTTCCCTTTCTGAAATATTATGTGGCGAGATGTGGTCTCTGAGACTTTGGCAAAGGACTCCACAGCCCACACACATTTCAGAAAGCACAGACTATTTCATTCAGAATTATATGTCTATTGGAAAAATCACAATGCAGAATAAGGATGAAGTTGTTACATGGCAATGATAACACTCAGTGTGCCGTGGACTCCTGCACAGAAGTGTCTGAGCTTCCAATCAGATCCTCTCTAATCAAAATAAAACAACATGCCTGGCATATGCATGCGTCCCACCACAGCAGTCCTCATCAGCTGGGACTCTGTGTTTGTCATCAGCTCCACTGCAGGTGCTCAAGAAGCCCCATGAGGAGAAAAATACACTATTCCAGGTGGGAATAATGTAAGAGAAATCTGTCTGAGCTTACATCAACATAAAACATGGTTAAAGAAAAGAACTAGAAATAGAAATCCAGGAAGGATATCAGAGCTTTCAGTCACACAGGACAAAACCCAACCTTGCCTTTTAACTGGCTCCTCAAGGAGGTTTGGGAAAGTGCATTACATAATCAGACCCAGCCCCTCTCCAGAGCCATCAGTGGAAAACAGCAGGTAGGAGGGAAGGGTAAGAAGAAATGGGAAGAAAAGGAAAGCAGGAAATTATTTCTTCCACCTTGGAAAAGGCACAGCATTCCTCAAAACTATGCAGGAGATCCATCCTATCTATACATTAGGATACAAAAAATATACAATGGTACAGTTCATAGTAACTGACTGTTACTGTCAGCTACTGTTAACTACAAGACTGTCCAATGAATTAAGTTAGTGCAGCTTGAAATCTGCCCTCACTCTTCATGAGTGCCCATGCCTGTGTTACAGCCTTGGAATTACATATGGGAAGGAGAAATCCTCCAGCCCCAGCTTTCTGCTCCAGCACTGCAACAGCAATGCCCTTCCTGCCTGCACGCCCCTTCTGCAAGGGCTCTCAACGACATCACGGCCTCCACAC
>JAUBNY010000244.1:4262155-4274580 GCA_032275445.1 Crypturellus soui
AGCACTGCAACAGCAATGCCCTTCCTGCCTGCACGCCCCTTCTGCAAGGGCTCTCAACGACATCACGGCCTCCACACTCAACTACATCACGGCCTCCACACGACAAAGGGAGCCACAGACAACAGGGATGCACTCTGAATTACAAAGAACAACCTGGGAATCTAAGTGAAATTCAAGTTGGCTTTCTTCATGCTTAAAGATTAATACATGCAACGGTAGAACAAACATGGATCTTGTCCCATGCATGCACCAGTGACTTGGAGAGAAAAATATAGTTCTTACTATTTACTCTAGACTACTTTTTTTAGCCTGGCTAAAAATCTACACTTATAGAATGTCTTCAACCCAGAAGAACATTAGAAGTCCCACTCATCTGCACAGCATTGCTCACAAAGGACTCTGCCCTGATGAGCAGGTAACGCAGCTTGAGGCTCCTTCTCACCACCAGCCACGTGAGCAGAGCAGCCGGTCTGCTGGCTTTTCTGAGGGAGACGACAGGCTAAAAACATCACGGGGACGCTCATTCTTTAAAAAATTCATTTTTACATCCAATTATGCAAAATTTAAGTGCTGTGTGTTTTCAGCATGTTTGACCCCAGTCAATAACTGCTGAATGTATTTTTTAAGAGCAGCAGGATTAGGGCTCGAGGACATTAAATAAATGAAATGTAGTACAACTTTTTAATTCTAATATTTGATTAAAAAATACAACTAATTGAGCTCTTGACCTAACAATGTAGTAAGGTCCATTAAAAACAACAAATTTTTAAAATGCCTAAAATTAAGTGATTTCCTATACTGAATTTCTGAATAAAGGACCTAATTTATTAAAAAACAAATCTATGAAACCTCTTTTTGCTTACATCAAAAATTGTTAAAAGGCTTCAATAACCAATATAGTCTCTTGCACAATCATATAGATGTATATATTCTATTGCGTCAGAAATGCTCTGCTTTTATTCTTCACTAATCCCTGATAACAGTTCAGAGCATTCATACGGTCTATAGTGGTCTGTAATATACCTTCTTCACCACCTCGCGTTGTGCTGTGTAGGACTTAGCTTTCACAGAACTTGCACTGATTTTCTTGATGGAATGTAATTATTAAAAAACGTCTTCTCTTTATAAGAACAATAAAGATTCCTCAAATTAAATGTCCATTTTACTACTCACTCATCAACCCCTCGTTGTTTTAAAAGATGTTGCAGTAAAAAAAAAAAAGCATTTAAAAGCAATTTGGCACACAGGCACATTCCACATTAAATAAGAGGCTAAGAAAAAAAAAAAGCCAGTGGAAATGTGCTGTCAATTGACCACATAAATCGAGATCTACCTTTTCTGTTTGACTGTACTTCTTAAATGGAACAAAAGGACACTCTAATACAAACACAACTTAAATGCAGCATAATAATAATATATATAAAACAAAAAAAGGACAATGAATATTCTACAATAAGCCCTGGTCTCTTGTTCTACTGTTGCAAGCAATGTCCATGAGGACAGGGAGATTATAAACTACAGGAAAGTATGCTGGGATTAATATTGTGCCTGGGAGGCATCAATAGAACATTGTAACATTTATTACAAAAAAAAAGTATATATCTTTCAAGAGTGATATATTTGGATGCAGTTTCATTAAAACTCTGGATTAAAGCTAAGAGGTTTAAATCATCCAGAGGGAGTCCATTGACAAGCTTCACAATTTTGCTTAGGAACTAGCTAAAGACTGTGATTAAAAAATGAGACCTGCAGCAAAGAAGCACCCAACTTTTGTCTGTTACAAATCTCAGGGCTTACTCATATGTGGCAGTTGCATAAGTTGAGATATAAGATTCCAAGAGCCTAAACTACATAACTCCATCCACAACCTCCAGCAAATAAAAAACAGCGCAGGGTTTCGTGGCTATTTGTAAGGGCTCAGCAGAAGGTGCAACTAATTTGCTAAAAGTAAAACAAGTTGAAGCCGAAGGAGAGAGAGAGCGAGGGGACAGATGGCAGCAGCGGCAAGAGGCACAGGCAGCTGAACTACTCCAGATGCACCAGTGCTGACTGCCCACTCTGCCCGATGAGAAATGCAAAAGCACAGGCTGACTGCAGACACCACTGTCATATTCTCTGTTATTATTTATGAAAGAATTTTCATCAAATTTTCAAAATTTATAACAGCATTTTACAGAAAAGAAAGCAAGGTAGGTGAAAAATAAGAAAAAAGGACAAACAGATAAATAGAAGCCAAGGAAGGGAAGGCCAGGGCAGCCACTGATCTACAGGGATCCTACAGCAAAGTAGGTAATTACAACACAGTTTGTATATACCACAAGTGCAAGTGAAGAGTATGGAGTTGGAGCCTTTCCAACTGTAGTGTATTTTAATAGTCATTTACAGAGATATTTGAGAATGAAGTCACTTGTCAGAAGACAATCTGAAGTGTTTACAGAAAATGAGAGGCTCCGATAAACGACCAGTTTCAAAAAAGCTTCTTCAAAAAAGAAATTTAAGTGTGATTCGAGAAAATGAATTTTTAATAGTTCATGGTTAAAAATATAAATAAGGAAAAAGCTAAAACTGAAGCTTTTAAGTTTAAAGAAAAATTATCAACAACTTCCTTCTACTGAAGGAACTAAAAGCCACCTGCAGTCTTTTCCACATGATCTGGTGAACATCAAGTAAAGAAAAAAAAATTCCCTTGGACAGCTCTGTGCTCAGGCTGGTGCAGCCAGGATGCTCTTTAGCCAGGACCTCTGCTTGCTCTTCCCAGAGAGCTGCAGTGGGCTCAGTGGGCCACAGCACATGTCCTTGCAGGGCTTGGTCTATTTTAGGTGCAAATGTTGCGTATGTCCCATTTGATTTGAGGAAATACACATTTCCCACACCTGTCTAGGCCCTTCTGAAAGCCCTAGAGTTTATCAACTCCATCCTCAATTTGGTGTCACGTACAAACCTGCCGAGGCTGCGCTCCATCTCCTCCGCATCCCTGACAGGTACCAGACAACAGGTCCCAGGAGAGACCCTCCCAACACGCTCCACTTAGACCTGTCTCCAGGTAAGGTGCATTTTTTTTGTTCATATTATACTCACTTTATTGTAAGTTATAAAGTAACTTATTAATTTAGCACTCAATTAAGGAAAACCCCTTTGACAATATCATTGCCTAGGCTCAGTTCAATATAAGGAGGCACAAAGTTATTTCAATTGACTCGCAGGTAGAACAATTTTGGCTCTGTTTCACAGCATGAAATGCAAATGCAGTGACAGTGAAATGAGCAAGTTATACAACCATTTCAAGCCACATTAGAGTACCAGAGCACATACTGTCCTCTGTAAATAATGGCTGGCACTATCACGACCCTTACTCAAACATATTAATTACATCCTGTTCTCAAATGATGATGCAATTAACCAGGGTCACCATTCCTGCTATACTGCATGATCTACTTGTGACCTAAAAGTATAAATTTAGACAGACTCCTGCTTCTTAAATGTCCAAAGTCATGAACTGCAGAGGTTCCCCCATGCACTGCCATGACTTACGGCTTTTCCTTGACTCTCCAAGAACCTGCAGGTCACTCACGCCTGTAAATTACAGGACTTAAGGTTAAGTAAATGCAACAGTTCATCAGAGACCTTGTATACATCTTGAAATCTTTTCCTTGAGTTCAAATGATGACCTCATTTGGAGGACGTAATCTTTTCCATAGAGTAACCCATACCCATACATTTGCTTAGGAACCCCACTGTTGTAAAGGGCAGTAGCTTCCTTAATTTCAGAAGATTTTAGGTGACAATATAGCCTTGCATAGTGTTTATTTACAAACTTCTCAGATATAACTGTTAGAGTCTCTGACTTCTTTATAAAAAAACAAAAGCTAGCCCAGGCATTTCAAGCTTTTGAATATACTCCTGCTTTATGTGATTCACATTACAGTTATAACAATATATACACATAACAAATCCACTGCTATTTCCTTGGATAGAGCTGGTTTGTACCTGACTCTACCAACATTCAGACTATGCAGCATTTTCTGTTACACATCAACGCCTACTGTTTTTCTATTGGTTTCAATCATTGAGCCTAGTCTTTTCAGATCCAAGCAGCAGAAACTCCAGCTTTAGTTTTACTAGGGTAAAATTTCCACATCTTTACACTGAGGGAGGGAAGATTCCACTCAGTTTTCACTCTCAACGTCAGCTTTCTCAAGGGTGACACCTTCAGCAACTTGAATCTGTGCACTTGCTTTTACAGTCTGCTCTAATCTATTTAGGAAAACAATTTATTTCTAGCATGTTATACAGATTGATTATGTAGGCTCCCAATAGTGACTTTTACTGGGAGTGGGTGGGCATCATTTTTGCAACCATTGCCCAGTAAGAAGGATTTTCTTCGTGGTTCGTTTGACCATAGCTGTCATTTAGACCATTGACAACTAAAGGTACTATGTATATTTAATTCACATATACCAGATGAACTGAAGCAAGAGAAGACTTGTTAAAGCAAGGCACATTATTAAGCCCATATTTTTAAAACTGCATTATAATACACTGCCAGTCACAACCTGTATGCAGGCACAGAAGCATTAAGATACTAGTCTCATAAACCATATCAAATTATAATGCTTTTATAATGCAAATAATCAAGACTTTAATCTGGTACCTAATTAAAAGTAGAGATTTCATCACCTGCACTAATTAACAGGCTACAATTTTTGTGCTTCCATTCAAGGGATTTTCGTTCATCATAACAATCAACAACTTTCTTAAAGAATATTTTTAACCTTTCAGAAGGAGATAGAAGGAAAAGGTCTATGTTATTTCAAAAACAGCAAAAATAAAACTCCCTACAAGTAGTATCAGTTTGAGGGTCCAAATGCTTTAAAAGTGTGTTTGCAAATCTGGTCTCAGTGCTTGACCCTGTGGATGTGACACTGACACGACTTTTGCCACTGCTTTCAGTGAAACTATCCTGGATGTATTCAAGAATTTGGAATTACCCTCACTGTGCATATCTCAGTTTTGAGCATTAAACACTAAGGGAAATTCCCTCTATGAAACAGATGCTCAGCACTGCCAAGAAACCTGCTCCTCAGGGGTGCCTTCAGCTCAGCAGCTAAACCCGAATCATTGAAAATCATCAACAACATAATGAAGTTAACATCTGCTTCCAAACCGTGATAAGTTGTTTCCATTAATGCCCTTTTTTTCTGGAAGTGGAGTCTCCACAATACTGTCTGTATCCATTCAACAACACACTGAGTACATAAGTCAAACCTACTTTGAGACGTGTAATCATTTCTGATTTTTTTCCCCAGAAGATGGTATTTCCCAAGAAACTGAGCACCCGGAGTGTCACAACACACCACACACCTGGACCAGAACACATGGAAATCAAGAGCACTCTATGCAGATTTCCACAAGCTCTGCATCTGAAACCAAAAAAAAATGGAGTTCCTCAAGGTATCCACAAATGACAGCACCTCAAAGGTTCCCCTGAACGTGGCAAATGTGATAACACCTCTCTTCTTTCTGCCAAATTTAACAGTAAACTATCACTAGAACACACTGATTTTTCCAGACTCAAATATGTGTTATTTAAATGAAAGTGTGAAATGCAGCATTATGCTGAAGCACCCAAGTAAACTATTGCACCGTATCATCAGGAAGCCCTAAACTGCGAAACCGAGTCTGCAAGACTCATGGGATAGACTAGAGGAACAGTAAGAGCCCTTTGGGAATACAAAGTCATCTTTGACATTTCATGGGTTTCTTAATCCAGTGTCCCCTGTTAAATGGTTTGCTCTCTGGCAAGCTGCCTGGAGTTTGGCCTTTGAGACACAGCCCTTAGCTGTGCTTATCTAGGCAAAATCCAGGCCATTTACCAAACAGCTGAAGGCACCAATATTGAAATCTGTTCCTGGGGTAGATGCCCAGGGCATCGTTATCTTAAATACGTGTGTACGTATAAAGACAAGGAGGCCACTGCCTAAGGGCTGGGAAATGGTGAATGACTGACAGTGAGGAGACATTTGCTTTTTACTTCATATCTGGCCATACACTGCCTCTCCCCTCCTCCAAGGCATAGCTCACTTAAATACTACTCAATAAGTGTAACATTCCCAAGAGACCAGCCCAACAGATGACCAACATGCTTCATCCATGCTGGTTGTCCACTCAGAACCACTGCTTCCTTCATCTTCATTAGTCAAAACACTGTAACACAGCAGTAACATCACTCAGGGCTTCAGCACAGGCCACTTCTCCATCTAATGTAAGGCTCAAATTTTAAACAAATCCTCTCTATATCATACAATGCATTTTGAAGCAGGAATTAATGGTCTAAAAAACTGTTACAAACAAGAGAACTTTCACCTCATTGGCACATGAGGAAAAATGAAGCTTCAGTTATTATTTCATTGCTAAGTAAATTTGTCTCTTGGATCAGCAAGACACGTACACATTTATATGTGTAGATAAATGAATTAAAAAAAAAAATCTCGTTCATTCAAGTCAAGCAAACACTAAAGCAGCTTGTCAGATCAGGGCAAGAAACAGGCAAAAATCAATTCTCAGTACCAAGAGAATGAGATCAAAGGAGCCATTAATAGAGGTGCGTTATCTTCAACACTCTTTCATAAATCATTCAAAGATTAGCTAGTCTTTTCCTTTATTTTTAATCTCTCTCAGTTGTGTATCTGCTGAAGGGATGCAAATCTATCTCGTGTCCATGAATCAGTCCTTTAATATACCACAATACCCCAGAGTGACCTTTTCAGAACAGAATTGAGCTTTGAAAGAGCTATAAGAACATGGGTTTCATCCTGAGGGTTCCTTCCCCAGGACTGACCCAGTGATGCCCAAGAGAACTAACTAAGGTCTTCCTCCTTTTTCCCATACACATACACACACAAAACTCATCTCTTCCTGATTCTAGCTAATTCCATTAAGTCAGTGGAAACTCAATGGATGGTACCTCCAACCCTAACTGCTGCTGTTACAGCCTATGCTTTGCTGCAGTATCTTGTTATATGTCTACTGTAAACACATTATTTTAAGCCATCTGGTAATTTGGCATTCTCCTGCCAATGTTTGGCTTCAAGAAGCAACTTAAATCTGTCATCCTAATCTTCTGGTGGGATAACATATTTTGAATAAGTAGAATTCCCATGTCTGGATATTTTTGTTTTCCTGTCTTTAATCATATAATTGTAAAGATAAGAAAAGTGTCCCTTTTTTAGTGGGAGTCTCAGATCCCACAGACCTTCTCTGTCTATTTGGTTTTATTCAAATGGTAAGACAGATCTTTCAAGAGCCTAGCTGCCGGCATGCCGCATTATTATATTTATTCACAAGTTAAAAAAGGTGGAACAAAGCTAAGGCAGAACACGACCTTGCTATAGTAATTGCACGACCTGATTAGAAACATTATAAATGTTTCAGGATACAATAAGGCAATAACCATACACAACCAGTCCTTTTTGAAATAAAACATTATGGAATCATACCCAGCAAAAGCAAGAAACAGGCAGGTAGCAGGAGGGAGGTGCAAAAGGCAGAGCTGCCATTGGGCAGTGGCAGAACCATGTCAAGGCAGCAGAATCTAGAACAAAGGCAGCAGTTGCCTTTGCACGGCAAATTGCATTATCTAAATGTATTTCAAGGCACCAAAATCTCCCTCTTGGTGCCCCCTCTCCCCAAGGCACTCACAGTAACCGAAGATCGGAGGGTCTAGCAGCATAAGGACAGAAAGGTTCAGCACCAGAGCAGAGGACGTGCTGCTCTGCGCTCAGCTACGCGGTTACCTCAGGTTCCAACATGCATTCAGACAGTGATTCTGTACATACATTTACTTTGCTTCTATTTCATAACAAAAATATAAAGCAAAGATTACTCAGAGTTGAATAGATGAAAATCTTTACCTGTTCCCGGATTAACTTTCAAGGACCGTTTGCAATATCGGCAGAAGGGAATCTCTGCACGAACACAGATTCAGGGTCACTCAAGTCTCAAGGTCTGTTGCAATCTTTCATGCATTTTCTCAGTCACAGTATAATTTTTAGAATGCAAATAAGGAAAAAAAATAGATCTGTGGGCTGCTTTGCAACCAGGCAAGTTAACATGTAAGCACAGCACATGAGAATACACATCTGGTTATAGCACAAACTCTTCCAAAGCTTCATCAGGGAAAATTTCTCTCAGATGTCCATTGTATGAAGATGCCCAAACCATCAGGCTGTGATGTTACCTTGTCTGAATCAAAGTGCATCCAGAAAATCCAGGAAGGTTTTCTAGCTCTCACTTCAATCTGCTGTCTCCAATCTATTAGGACTCTTTACAGGGTGAGATACTATCACTATTTTTAATTTCAGGACAAATGGCAAAACATGTTCATAACCTCAGGCAGGCACCTTTTTTAGGCCTGAACACATGAGTGGAAATTGACTTCAGCATAAGAAGCATTAACTGTGCTGCAGTTTATCTTGGAATTACATTGCTTTACACAAGCCAGAGCAGGACAATTCTTGACAAGAAGCCATTCTCATTTAAAACCCTAACCACACATGGGACAACCTGGCTACTGTCCGCCAGCCAGGTATAGTACACAGGGTCAAAATCCTCAGAGACAGGACAAAAAGGGAAGTCAGTTTTAGCAAATTCATCCGTTTTAACAATTAAAACATTTCATTTTTCAGAAACAGGAAATGTCTGTCTTAGGACTTGATAGTACACTGGTCTTTTATTTCAGTATTTGGAATCACAAGCGATATACTCCTGTCTAAAGACAACCTGCAAGGGTTTATGTGGATACTTGTTTGGTTTGATTATTTCTGTACTGTTTCTTCTGCTCTGAACTATTTCTTCCATTAGCTACATAATTTAATAGACACCAATGTTCTCTTTTGCTTTATTTCTTTAGTAGCCCCCATTTAGTGGAATTGTAATGTTCTCAGAGAGGATAGTGAAGAAAAAAAGATCAATATAATGTTATAAAGTGGCACAAATGTAATAACATTATGGGATGAACAATGAGCCTTGTTCTATCCCAAACTGCAGAGAGCGTTTTTAATATCTTCCTCTCCTCCATTCAAAGAACATTTTTCCAGGCTCAACAATGGCATCTCTGTACAGAAGTGCAGCTCTGGAGCAGTAATTGAGTCATTAGCCGGCTATCCCATAAAAACTACTAAACTGATATGTTAGCTCATACAGTGGGAAGAAAAAAACACCACCAATGTTCCAGTGTGATCTTTTATAGTCAATTATCATGAGAATTTCTCCTTTAGTGCTCAGATGTAATGAATGCATTCTCCCAGTGGCATTTAAAAAACAAGAAAGGAAATTACATCAGGAACAGAGCGGTTCCACAGTCCCTGCCTAGCCCAATTATTTTCACTGCACAATACCATAGGAGAGCCCAACCCTGATTCCTCTGTATGAGCAGAGAAATAGATAAATTTGCAATCTAAAAAAGGAAAGATAGAATGAGAATAAATACAGATAGACAGAGAAAGAGGAAATGCTCACGGAACATCCTGGGCAGAAACTTTGGGATTATCTTGCACTCAAAGCCAGGAAGCCAAAGCCCAGTACACCTTGCACCAGGGCAAATGACAGAGGGCTTCCAGACCTCAGTATTAAATTAGGGGGAACAGTTGGGGCCTTCACCTGGAACACATCATTTATTCAGGTCTCAGGCCACGTCAGTTCCAACGACGAGGACACACGCCTTAGAAATGATTCTCTTCATGATAGGCTAGGTGTAGCCTTAGCTGAAGAAAATCATTTGTCTTGTCAGAAAATATCCTAGAATTTACTTCATCTTCAAAATTACCCAGGTTATTACATTGGATTTTCAAAATAAGAAAAAATATAAACAGACTCCGCAGATTCTTTTGGTTTCTCAGCTTAAGAAGTCCAAATGACTTGATAGATTTTGGATCAGATCTTTATGTTACACTTTTGTTGTTCATCACAAAGTACCCAGTAGTTTGGACGCTCGTTTCTCTGTGCTGAAACCGAACAGTCACTTCCTTCACATACCCCCAAACATCTCAGCCAATATTCCCCAAACAATATTTCTGTGTCCTGCACAGAGCAAAATAAACCACCACATATGGAAAATACTGTAAAATAACTTCACTGGCATTTCCCAGAGAAACAATAAGGCCCATTCTTCTACACCACACCAACCTGTGCAACAGCGGTGCAGTCGGCCCTCCCTTCCTTTTTTTTCCTGGCCTTAGGACTAAAATCCTCTCAGGCCTGAGGGCTTCTCAGACCTTTTAATACTGTGGGAAAGAGGCCACCATCAGGAACAGGCCCTGTGTGCAGGAGAGCAATGTAAAAGGAGCTGGCAGGAGAGAGAAAAGCAGGAGGATGTAACACTGTGTGGAGAACAAATCTTGACTTGGTACATTGTCATAAGTCATGTATTTAGCAAATAATCACAGAATTAGAAAAAAGGCGTGAATTACCCTGCAAGTGCCTGGTAGTGCAGCACTCATTACCCGTGTAGCTCTTGTACCCGAGATGGCCCAGCACATTCAACACAGGGCTCTGTTTGTCCTCAACACGACTGTGAACTCATTTTGCCATTACATTATTCCCAAATAATTACAACAAAGCTACACATGGGCAAAACCATGGTCCCAAACTCACGGCTGTAAATCTAAAAGAACCACTAAGTCAATTAAGGTTTTGAAGAATGCAAATTTTTGAAACAAAGCAGAACCAGGCCAAAGTAAAAGTTACTGTTCAGTTCCCTCCTACACACTGGTGTGTCGTATTTCCATTCTCTTTTCATCTGTTTCGAAAGACAGCTTCTTGGCGAGCCCCATGCACTTCTGGCAGACCAAAATTAGTGACCTACTTGCACAGTCTCTCCTATCACCACCCTAATCTGCTTGCTGGAATTTCACACTTACACATAAACAAGAGTTCGCATTACAAAGAATTATTAAACAACAACCAGTACCAAAATGATAGGAAGTAAAGATGCAAATAACCACCTGCAATTCCAAACCCATAGCCATTGCACTCTGTTACGAAAAGCTATAGAATGACTCAAGTCACTGCATCAAAAATACATCTCAGTTCTCTGGCAAGCATCAACGCCACCGGGTTGCAAGTTTATTTGTCTAAAAGAGTCTTAAGAGTCAGAAAGGGAAGAGGCAGATGGTTACTGAACCAAAGCTGCTTGATTTAGAAATGCCAAAACTTTTCTAATCTTACTGCACCTCCAAGGTACTGGGGAGGAAATTCCATTTGGTAAGGTGAAAGGTAACTGTGCTTATCACCAACTCAACACTCTTTGCTTCCCCATTGAGGAGCAATTTTGACTATTAATGTGTTTCATCAAATGAGCTGAATAGGGATTAGATGAGCTCCCATAAAAACTATGGCTGTTAAAGAAGTCTGATGAATTTAACCAGGGTTTGGTTCTGGGTCAAATGCTAATCTCCAGTCGAAACGTGCTTTTATACTAAACTGCTGAAGAATAGGTTTAATATTATTTCATCTATTAGAGGAGATTAACTTCACAGAAAACTCGTTCTCAAGTTTGAGTTTTAGTTGAATGCTCAGTCAAGTTAAGACAGCTAAGATTAAGAGATTTCATTTTTGCTAAATATAATTGCATTTCCCACATCTCAAACCTATGGAAAATAATTCTGAGCATTTTAGTTCCTCCATACACTTTTTCTCAGTGTTCTTTTTGTCATATCATTAACAGAAGTAGCTCTTAAATTACACAAATAATAGAGAATATTTTTTCTAGTACTCCTAAAGACACTGCCAACACCAACGGCCAGGATAAACTTCAAGGCAGCTTCCTGGAAGTAGGTTCCGTGCAACAACAGTTACCCATTGGCATTTCAACATTAGGAATTCTACACCTGTCACTAGTTTATATTCTAACTTCTAATTTTTCTTAACCTTTTATCAATTAATAGATCCTTTTCTAATAGGAATTTCTCAAAAATGTATCTGCTCTTTAATTAAACTTTGTACTTTTATTAAAATTTGAGCTGAGAACGGTGAAACCATGATACATAGTTCTTGCTGATACAAAAGCATTTCTTCCATTCGAATATACACAAGTACGTCTGTGTATATCTCTAGCCACCAAAATTGTAATCACAAAAATAAACAAGCCTGTACTTAGTGGCACCGAATCTCCTTCCCAGTCCAGTCTGCCTTCAGGAACCAACTAGTCATCGTTTCTATTTAAGAACATCTTTGCCTTTGGCAGAGAACTAGAAGTTTGCATGTGACTCAGCCTTCTTTGAGGTCAGAATTCAGATTATTTTTCTCCAGGGTAGCCAGCAGCAGGTAACTACCATGTAAACTCTAATTTTAGTTATTATAAATGAATTCTAAGCTTATTTGCCAAACAGTAGAAGCTAAAGAGGACAAATCCCAAAGCTAAAGTTAAA
>JAUBNY010000244.1:4282825-4296694 GCA_032275445.1 Crypturellus soui
ATAGTCCTATCCAAGGATCTATCCCCAGGCTAAGGTACTTCTCGGAACTACCAGGATCTATCATATTCAATTGCACCTGTGCAATTGTCCACAAGTCACAATCATTGGTGGTATAAAAGTCTTTAGTCGGCCCAATCAAAAACCTGTGGCATTTTGACACTTGAACTCACAACCCGTTTCGATTACAAAATTCCTCCACCACTTGCATACTCTTCTGCATGTTCTCCCAAGAATCACGGAGCAATGCAAAATCATCTGCAAATGCTAACAGTGTTACTCACTGCTCTCCATACTTATATCCGAGGCACAGATCTTCCAAGTTGCACAGAAGGGGATCTAATGCCAGACTGAATAGGAACAGGGATAACGGATCTCCTTGCTTCACAGCCCCGAAGATCTTAACGTATCCCAACCGCAGCTGCCCTAACTCCAGAGTTGTCCCGGCACTGATATACAGGTCCTTAATGATGTCAACAATACGGCTGTCGACACCTGTCTGACCCGAGACCTGGAAGATATGTTGGTGGTTCACAGAGTCAAGGGCTTTCGCCAAATCTATGAAGACTGCTCCAAGAGCCATTTTGTCCCTTTTCACGCTCTTAATGAGCGACTAGAGAAGCTTCA
Organism: Crypturellus soui; assembly: GCA_032275445.1. Taxonomy (NCBI): domain Eukaryota; kingdom Metazoa; phylum Chordata; class Aves; order Tinamiformes; family Tinamidae; genus Crypturellus; species Crypturellus soui. The sequence continues at coordinate 4,283,450 of JAUBNY010000244.1, forward strand.
GGTTTTCAGAGCAGCCAGACGCTGCTATAAAGCCCCTTTGCCTGCTGTTAACGGGACGTGCTCATCGCAACCTAGTGCTCAAAATCCAGGCAAACACATACTACTGACCTGATGGTAATGGATCTCCAGTTGTTGATGTCCTTGATTTTCCAGGGATTGGTCGACTTCGGAATAACAATAGTTCTTCCGGCCTTCATCGTGTTCGGGAGCTTCCCAACCAACAGCCACAGGTTGAACAATTCAGCCGTCTTAGCCAGATCCCCTAGGGATAGGCCATCGGGTCCCGGGGCGTCGAGACATCTCTGCTATATTCCTCATGACCTCTCCCATGGAGATCATGGATCGGAAGGCAGAGTGGTCGGCCTTTCCTGTACTCTGGAATGAGCCCAACCCAGCAAAGGGGACCACCTCCTCCCACCTTTTCTTGAAGTCCTCAACCTCTTCAACTCTCTTTTTATAAACTCTCTTTTATAAATCATCACTAATAATTAATATTATAATCAATATTACCATGCGCACACATGTGACAACAGTGTAGCGTAGTAAGGAACATTATTAAATAGTTTTCCATTTGGGTCTGTGCATCTGCTTGTCATATGTGGAAAATAGTCCAATGTCAAGCCTGCACATGTACTGGTTAGCTTGATCAATAAAGAATTTGGGGAAAGATTTTTAAATTTATGCTTTTCATTTTTACCAACATACAGTAGCTTTAGCATGCACTGTCTTTGTATATGGTTGTACAATATATTTTAAATTCTCCTAAAGAGCAAGTAGCAATCTCATTTGCCAGTTTTCCCATATGAACCAGACTCACAGCACTACCAAAATGTCAAGATAATGTCTCCCTAGTCTGTTTTTTATTACCACACCAGGCTATGCTCACTGAATTATGTTCAGATACTTTGACTTCCTTCAACGGGAAACAGGAAAACACCACCAGAAATTAACACTAATCTTCTAATTCAGCAAGAATAAAGTATGTGACTGATTAAATCTTAATTAACAGTTCACAAAAGACTGCTTAATGTCATGTAGCATATGCATCTTAATTATCTGACTGCTCTCTCACTGTTTGCACGAAGGGAAAGGTTTGTGCAAATTTTCTTTTGCTTTTCATTGCTTTTTCCTTCCATTTCTATTTGGTTCCAAGAAGTAAAACCTAGTGCCAGTTTCCTAGCAATTAAGACAGATGCATTTGATTGTTTAAAAACACCTTCTTCAGCTTCATTTTGTTCTCAGGTCTTACAGCTACTTGTATCTAAGTACAGTGTATCCAGCTATACATACACATATATATTCTTTCAAAACCATTACAAGACCAGGCCAGGCAGCCCCAAAAGAATCAAGTCATTCTCAGAACACTTGAAAATCCACCTAAAAGGGGACAAACTGACAATCTTCTAGAGAAACTGCTTGGCTGTTGTACAAATGCGCACCATAGCCCTGTTTATACTGTTTCTCCTAGTCTGCCATCTGCCAACACTGAGATTTTAGACAGACTCCCAGTAAGTTAGCTTGAAACCTGCAAGTCTACACAGTCACAATTTTCCATAAGCGGAAGAAAAAAAATTCATCAAATAACACTCACTAAGCTTTACTTGACATGGTTACATTTTCAAAAGAATAGAGTGAAAAGCACAGAATTTATTTTTCCCTGATTTTATTTAGAAAGGGAAGTTTAAGGACATATTTTAAGGTAAGCTGTTATTTTACCCACAGACAAGTTGCTATAATCACATAAGTAAGCTACCAGTGTCAAGAAAATATTCCTGCTAAGGATAACTTTTGAGGGAAATTTTAACTTTTGCACAAGAGCTTGAAATGTCTGTTAATTTAAAATGTTTACAGAAATGTTCAAGGCTTTCATCTCATGTCCAATACTTACACAGAACAAGGACATAAATGTGTCCTATGTGTCAGCATTTCGAGACTTGAGATGAAGATTGGACAGTAAGAACAAAGTCAATATTTGCCATTGAGAAGCCATTTGTTTTTGAAGCGACACAAACACAGCTGGACATAGATGTGTTTTATGAAGAAGAATTAAGCACTTCCACCTTGGCATGGCTCACAACACCCCAACCATAACATCACCAGGTGAAGGGGCACCGAAATATCTCAGAACTTCCCCCCAAACTCAACTATAACTAAAGTTTATTCAAAAATTTTTGAAAACTTAACCCAAATCATCTCAGTTTTGGCTTTCACAACACCATGGTGCTGTACATCTAGAAGGCTTCTCCCACAAGGGAGGGCAAAATTTGAGTTCCTTTGCCCATTCTCCTAAAATATTTTGTTCTAAAATCCCATCATATATATACCTATTTTAAAAAACTTGTGTGCAATATTAGTCAAGCTTCCTGATCCCAGCAGCCACGGCCAGAGCACTGTGGTTGCACGTGCCCCAAGGCAGCGTTCCCTTGTAACAGTTTATTAGATCTGAAGAATAGTGACCCCAGGACAGCACTGCATGTATGACTAGGTTGTGCTAATCAAATATTTATGTTATGAGAGAGCACAGCTTAAAAGTTGTTGCAAAATAAAACCAAGGGACTTGAACAGGGGTCCTCAGCAGTACCAGCACAGCTGATAGAGACCTTGAAAGTGCAGCCACAGCAGCATAAGAGGCCCAGGGCTATAAACACAAATAGGCCATTAGTGGGCACTAAAGGAATGTAACCTTGGGAGCTAGGAAAAAGTGGGTTTAGGGATAATAAAGGCAGCAAAGAAGCATGTATGCAATATAGGTAAAATGCACCATAATAAAACTGGGCTGTAACACAGATTGTGAACCAGTTAAGAAGAGCATTAGATTTTTTCTGCAAATGTATATAAATCATCTTACACAAATCCAAAGAGTGAGGAGGAGAAAATCCCCATCATCAATGACACATTCCTCCTGGTGAATAACCTGGGACAAGTTATTGTTAATAACTTGATAACTAATACTAAAAACATTAATAAGTGATATTGATAATAAACTGGGACAAGTTGCTTGCCATAGTTCTGCACTATTTTTTTTTTTTTGGAGCACCACACTAGAGAAAAGGGGCAGATAAAACCACTTTGCACAAAATTTCTGTTCAGTGTATTGTTATTGGGAATGAGTGGCAGTAACCACTCATTCCCAATTCCCCAACCACTGTGTACCTTGATCTGCAAATGATATACATCATCATACCTGAACTAATCAAAAGCCCCACCCCCAGGTCGCATACTTTGAGATTTACTGCACATATTCTCCTGAATTTGGCTTTTCCTTAAGATCTTACTGATAAAATATATTGTATCCAAAAACTTCATTGCTCTTTTAATGTTTCCAATGTTAAAGGTGCTCTAACTGAAAGTACGCAAGAAGAAAAAATAATGTAAAAGCCATATCTCTATTTTGACCATCAGCAAAGTTTAAATACCGTTGTCCATAAGAGTCAAAAGATGTTGACCATTACCAATATCCACACAGCACAGTGCAGAGACTGTCTTGCTTTTATTCCATACTCCTTTATTACATATGTTTCCATACTATTAGATTTTTGTGATGACTTTTCCTATAAAAGGAAACTGTGTAGTAAAGGTATTTTTAGCACAATTTATCAATAGGCAAAATTCATCGGGAAGGCTGTTTAATAGAGTACACCTGTCTCTTAGTGTGCTCTTAAGAACCTGTTCATGTCCTCATCTCTTTCCATTTTCTGCCCAAGGTGAATCTCATCACTACAATGCTCTTTGAAATGCTAAAAGCATTATGAAGACCTTAGCATTTTCCTTCTCTTACCTTAAGCTGAAATCAAAGTCATGAGGAAGTGAGAGAAGCAGGAATTTGTGCCAAATTAGGTGAAATTCACTGCATCCAGAGAAGAGCATTAGCAGAAAAAATCCACATCTCCAGAGTCTAGATACAGGACAGGAGAGGATTAAATTGTGCTGGTATGTTTTTAATCAGTAATTATTTTGCATGACATTATATGGGCCTTACTTATTTCCAATGGTATTACTAGTGCCATTTCTCAAACAGCTTATTTTGAATCCTAACACTGCCAAAACCTATTACCTGATATTTTTCTTTTTCATGATGCATCTATTTAGCCTCATTCACATTTCACTTAACACTTCTGTACATCAGCACAGTTTTTGAAGACTGTTTTTGCTGCGGTTCATCCAGTGAAAGCCTGCAAGGAGAAAAGCAATTGCATACAACAGAGAAGAAATACTGCCAAGAGCCCACAATTACACAGCACACACACAAACATGTACAACTAGGAGGCACCAGTTGTTTTTCACTAGTTATTTTTTCATTCTAAAACAGGAAACTTGTGATATTTCAAACCCCATCCCTAGTGATTTTCACAAAACAGCTATTTGACAACATTTGTGAATGACATACAGACATGCAAGAACAAGAGCAGGGCCAGCAAGATAAAGGCTTTTTTATTTCCCCCAATTTTACTTAACACTGTACGAGTGACTGACGTCCCTTACCCACTGCCTGCCTTTCTGCTCCTCCCAGTGCACAGAGGAAACGCTTTCTGTTCAGCTGTGCTTCTGCCTGGTGCAGCCCAGCCTCACCAAGCCGAGATCAAAGTGCTGCGCTTTGCTCCAGGTGACGGCACGCACAAGGCCTCATTAGGTTGCAAAACAAACCTAATTATATTGCGGTATCCCCCAGTGGAGCCATCTCCAGTTCCAGGAACGCAAGCAGAAGTGGCAGGTACCGAGTATTCAGATCATGTCATCCTCCAAGACTTAAAAAGAAAATAATTATCCCCAAGTAATTGAAAATATAAAATGAGGCTCATGTTCTGATCTTTTTATTTCATGCTGTGAGGGGATTAATTTACTGAAAATGGAAAGTGCTCCCAGACTGCTGAACCTAGCCCAATAAATCCTCACACTTTGTGCTGATAAGGTGTTTAGAAAGCCAGATAGAAGATTTCCAACCTGACCTACTTGAGTGTATAAAAGGCCAAAAGTCAGGCCTTCCCTTGGGACTGCTGTGCAGCTCCATTCAAGTCCAGTCGCTTCCAATGTGTCTGTTAATTATTTTATTCACTGGGCTAGTGACCACAGGCAGTTCTGAAGACACTTCACATGGCTCTGTTGCTGCACAGGAACTTTCCGAAACGAACAAGATTTCTCCATCTCATCCTCTAACTGTCATTGAGTGAAGACTCTTCCTTGCCTACAGATCATTTATTCCTCACTAAGATTCCCGCATGCCCATAAAATAGGTTGGGAGACGCACAGGGCCCCTTCGCGGTCTCCTCGGGGCACCTCAGCTTGCTGAGCCCCGGCTCTCCCACCTCCTGTTCCCAAAGCTCGTCGGCTGCCCTGCCGATTAAGTCTTCCACAAGCAGCCGCAAACAGCAAATTTCTAACACGCTACTTGTTCTAATGCGAAGCAAATATGTAAAACAAATGCCACCCACCACACAAGTAAATCAGAAAGTTGTTTGAGGGGATTTCAGTAAGCACAATTTGTTACACAGAATTAAACATCAAAAGTAAATATAAACCTGGATTTTTAATGAGGCATAAGTCCCGAAAGATCACATTCAAAAATACATAGAACGCTAAGCAGATAACTTGCTTTCTGCATTAGTCCAGATGCTTTACAAAAACTTCAATAGATAAATCTCTGCAGTGTTAGACACATTAAGTAATTTTAAGCCTTGCCTTTAGCTCTAAAATTTTGTAATGGGTCTTCATATTTCTGACATTCTAGAAGCGTTCACGCTGTCTTCCAACACAGATGTTATCTAGACTGTGCTTCTCAGGAATCCCAAAGATGCCTTCACTTAACAGCTGTCGAGTGAAAATGATGAACACCCTGCACTGTCACCGTTACCCAAAACACCCAAAGTTTAACTCTGGGTGTTCTCTATAAGCAAGAAGAAACCTGCTGGCGGCTTCACCAACATTCCTGAAATAGCATTGCATTGACAAGCCTGCGTTTACTAACGAAATCCTGTTTTGCCATGAAATTCCCAGCAGGTCTGGCAGCCTGGGGTGCCAGGATGGCCGAGGCAGAGCAAAGAGCAGCTGCGTCCCGGGGCACCTGGGGAGTTCCCCAGCAGAGCCCTCCCGTCAGCCCTCTGCTCACAGGGACAGAGGAGCACTCTGCACTACCTCGTTTTGTTTTTAATTCCACCTTTCTGACAATTATGGGCTTGCTCAGAGAGATTTACACATGTGAACATATGAAACACTAAATCTCACTGAGCCTCCTACCTGTTCAAATGAATTTTCATATGCCATAAAGATTTCTAATATTTATGTGATTGATGTTGTCAGTTTAAGATACCTGTATTTCTGTGAAGCATTTTCTGCATTTGGCACTGTTTATTTATCATGCTTTACTCTGGATAAACTGAAGCAAATCTTATTTGATCATGTTGCTGCATTTATCCATCATGCAGATAAATGATGCATAAACTGTCTTTGAGTTGCAGTTTGTGCTGAATCAGCTTACACTTTTTAAAAATCTTAATTCTCTTTTAATTAACTTGTTTGATTCCTCTTTCAAGGCAAGGGAACTACCTTCTTTTCCACCTCTGGTCCATGTAGAGCTCTCCCTTATTCTGACTATAGCGTTCTGCAGAGCAGAATTCAATTGTAGCAAAAAAAAAAATAATAATAATACAAATCAGTTATGGTTTATCTAGAGTTAACATATGGTTATGGTTAATAAACACCACAATGATCTACATTATTCCCCATATATATTTCATTTTTAAAAAATACATCTACAAAAGTTTGTCTGTGGCAACACGAGGTGCCCCCATTCACGCTGCCTTTTAAATGTGCCAGAGGAGGCGCTGCCTCTCATGGCAAAGGGTTCAATGCCAAGGCCATCGCCAATGCATGGGAGAACAATACCAATGTTTTACTTGGTTTTGCAAGTTTAGGGCCACATTTTTCACCATTCCCCTCCCAAAAAAAGCAAAACACCATCAAAACACCTGCACAAGTCCCAGGCTGGCCCTGTTCTCCTGCTTCTGAACCACTGGCTTGGGAATGTGCATCCCTCACTGTGTCTCACTGGCAACTCCTAACATTAAGGAGTGGAGTCTAGAATAGCTAGAGCAGTGCTGGAGGAGAAAAGACCATCTAAAACTGGTGTTAAATGTAGGGAAATCAAAAGCAGGTAAGCCAGCTAATTCAATTTAGTAATGGGAAAGTTGATGATAATCAGTTTCTAGATACCTGGGGACTCGTCTGATGCTATGGAACAGTAGGGGAAGGGAAAAGAAATTAGATAAAAAATGAAACATATGGATGAAAAAAGCAGATAAAAGTGGAGGATTGTTAAGGAGTGGAGAGAAAAAGTGCATCTTGTACAGAGTGGGAAAAACGCTTCTCAGAGGGTGTCTTGGGCCAGATTTTCTGTATGATGTTCTTCTCAATTAGCATTTAACCAAGTGAATGATTTTCAAATACAGTGTAGCCCTTTTCCTTCCTGTAACCTCAGGATTCATGCTGACAGTCGGCTGACTTCTGCTGTAGCATTTGGAGGTACAGTTGGCCCGATCCTCTTCAGGTCTCTCCCTCGGATCAGGGCAGTCCCTGCACACAGAGTCCCCTCAGCGTGAAGTGGCTGAAGGCTCCTCCAGGAGCCCTTCTGGCTACATTCCATTGGGGTTGCAAAGTGCAGCCCTAGGAACAAAGATAACAAATAAAACATTCCTCACACTGGATCAAAGGGTCTCCGAAAATGGAAGATTAAGTAGGAAAGGTGCTTTTGCCCCACTAAGAGAGCTGGGGATTCCACATCCCTTTGACACCTCAGAAGCTTCTGACAACCTTTATGTATTTACTCTCTCCCAGGTCGTATTCCCAGGATTTTATAAATAGGGTCTCTGGGTGCAGAGGAACTGAAAAGGGGCTGGCTTAGGGATATCCAGGGAGTGAGCTGAGACTCAAAGCCCTTGGTGACAGAAGCATAGGCTCTATAAAGTATTTTCCCTGTAAAAAGCAATCGGAGCATCATTAGTTGTGCTCGTGTCTTTCTATTGTGCTTCAGCATAAGCCTCCCGTCGCCAGGATCCGGACAGAAGTGTAAAGCAAAGGAGCTTCTATCCCCACCTCTGCTGTCCCGGCTTCATATCTTTCTCTTCTCCTTTCTTCTTTGATCACTGCAATCTGAATTCAATTATGGCTAAGCCCCCCACCCCTGCCACTATCTTTTTGGCCCCATGTTGTTCCATTTTTCGCGAGCCTGATGAATGCAGAATGCATCTTGAAAGGCTGCCTTTTTTGCTTCTAATGCCTTCTAACTTTTTTTTTCTTCTTTTTTCTTTGATCAAGAGCATGCTACGTGGAGAAGAAACATCATCTAAACCCCATGACGAAGGGAAAAAAATGTTTTCCACCCACAGAAAAGTGAATAGAAATGTTCAGACTTCATGCACAGATTCGCTAATGCTGCTGTATCTTATGCTGTCAAGAGAAAAAGCTAACAGGGTATGTATGAAAGGTGCTCCCAGATACCATTTTCACATATTTTGAAACAGTAGGCAGCTTTTAAAGGCTACAGGCTATTTTCAGGTCATCTCCTGAATTCTACAGTATGCTAGAAAGCATGCACTAGAAGTGTATTTCTTTAAAAAAAAAATATATATATATATATATTATTTCTAGGAATGAAAAATCTTTAAAATTTCAAGTTTTTTTGATTTAAAACTCAAGACCTTAACATGCTTTCTTCAGGCAAAAGAACTATGACAGAGCACTCTTCTTTCAAGGAATAACTGATTCTCACAAGAATTCTGTGAGAAATCCATTGCACTGTATGAAGACCATGTAAGATCCCATCTCTCTCATGCCTCTCATTTAAAGGGTTTAAATACACTTAAATGGTGCTTTGACCTGACAGCCACATACGACCCCTGAGAAAACTCAGGCACAAAGTGGGAAAATCATGTTTCTCTGGTAGCAGAATGACCATTTTAACTCAATCTGTAATCTATGGCTGACACTCTTACCAACATTAGGACACTCAAGTATTAGACGTGACATACACTGTATTCGATTCTCACCTCAAGAGCAAAACAAGAAAAAAGAACTAGTGAACGCAGAGAAGAGCATGCCACGGTATCTATCATGTGATAAGACAGACACTGAGATTCACTAAGTTATGGAATTATTTAGTCTAAAAGTAAATATACTGTTCCCAAATAGGTACATTCAATATAAATCATTGTTGCCATTTTCCAGGGCAAAATTTTGGAAAATGCCTATGAAATTCACAAACCTATTTTTTTCTTCTAAAACAATATAGCCTTTCCACCAGAATCTATCGATCCTCACTGTGTTCCTAAGAGCCATCGTCACTCTTGGCGTTCACACACAGATGGGCTCCATGGGGCACCCGCCTACCCCACCAGACTGGGGACACGGAGTCCCACAAGGGCCACAGAGCAGCCCCGTGTGTCACCTCCTAGCCCAGCTTCTTCATCAAGCAAGACTCCAGAGGCTATTTTCCCAAAATCTGTATTTCCAACCTGTACAATACCTGGGTTGCCACATCAGTACCAATGTACACAAATTGGGAGAGAAAAATCCCCAAGCCAGCTTGAAAATCTCAGCCTCACATTCAGCAATTCCCCTTTTATTGACATTTGCTTTCCCAGAGCGTGCAGGAACACAGCTGTGCCCGAGAGCCATCCCACGCGGACACCAGCAATATCCAGAGTTACTATTCACACGACTTCCAACTTCTCATCCGCGTTGTAACAACCGTGTCTCATTAGCTCACAGTCTGGAATATCAGTGAACCTGCCACAAGAAAACAGGACAAACCAACATGAATTATTAAGCTCTCTGTAGCTAAAAGCAGTTTACTCAGGGGAAACGGCTTTTTACCAACAGAAAATAATCCTTGCAGCTCAAAAGAGAAACAAACAAAGTCCCAGGGAGGTCTGAAGCCTTGTGGGGAAAAACAAACAAACAAAGAAAAAGAATAAAAAATAGAACCAGCTGCAAAGCCGGGCCTTTCTCTCCTGGAGAGATTTAAGTCAGAGTCATCCACCAGCAGCTTTGCCTGTTGTGCTTGGCATCCTGGACTGGAAATCACAGAGGTTTTTTCTCTGTCTGGATTTGACACTATTCTACTCTCTACACCTTTCACTTGTACCTGCTTGCAGTTCTCTAGGAAATTCAGCTGTTATTTGTGGTGCTGGGAAAACACGAAGCACAACTGGCTGTACAGCGTGTCCCACCAAGCCCTTAGTCCCAATTATACAGTCAGCCCAAGCACTACTGCCCATCGTGGTCAACGACAGCTCATTCTTCCCAGCATGTCCAGGGTAGCACTGCTTTCTCCTTCTCACACAAGGCAGAGCTGAACGAAAGACCAAGTGAGTTACAAGGTGAGGTCATTAAGTAGCTGCCCAGGCATCGCAAATGCATGAGCAAAAGTCCCTTCCTTTTTATTTTCACTACAGCGTTAGTGGGCAGGCAGCTTCAGGCTGGGAGTCATGACTCCACATTCAAACCTTATTATACTTCTGGCTTTGAACCAGTGGGAAAAACACTCATGCAAATCAGCTTGTATCTGGAAAATATAGTTTAAAGGCATTTCACAAAAAAATCCTTTATACTGTGGTGTTTTACACACCGATATGCTAGATTGAATGGAATAAAGATGCTTCCTCTAACCCTTCTGCTGCTCATCAAAATCTAACCAAAGCACCTTCAAGATACACAGCACCCAATAGGCACCAATGTCCTGAAGTAACTATCAGTGATGATGGAAACCTGCGCTTCAATTAGCACAGAGTCTGCACGCTTCGTTAAAGATGACTGCTAATGACTCTTCCTTAGGTTACAGATGGCAGAGTTTCATTTTTCCACTTTAAGACTTCTGCACAAATCCTTATTTCAAACATTCTCTGAATGAGCCCAAAGTTGCCACTTGAAACACATCATTGATCTCATTGGTCCCTCTGAAGTAAATGTTTGGCTTCCCCTTAGGAGCTCAGCACACTCATTAAACACACACACCTATTCTGAACACTCCTGGCGACAACATCCCAGAACTTGCATTCACTAAGAATTTCTGAGCTTAGCTCTACTAAGAAAAAACAAGCCAAAACCCAACAGTACTAAAATAATTAAGATTGCAAAGGATTGTCATTCTAATCATCACAAAAAGAGCCCAGGCCTAGCATCATGGAGCTGAGGTCTGGTTTAAGATGACACCAGCGATGGTAACCTTTCAGTAACAGATTTATCAAGTTTGTAGCAGGTTAGAGCTGGAAAATTTCTCAAGAGAGCCATGCAAAAAAAAAAACTCGCCTTCAAATCTTAAACAAGGATTCAGAGTTTAAACCATACTGTGTAGTGGCTGCCTTTTCCAAGAGCAGCCCTCCCTGTCACCCTCTGCCCACAGCGCTGAGCCCAAACAATTTTTCCATTGCTTTTCTTAGCTTTTCTGGTTCTCTGTAAAAAGCATAAAACTTGAAGCAGCACCTTGGTATTCTTAAGCATCAGCCCATTCATGATGGCCATTAATTAAAAATTAAGGAATAAGAAATAGGAAGGATGTAGGAGAATAAGAGTGGCTGGTACAGAGGATGAAAGATCGTCAACTACTGCACTGGGACAAAAGGCCAAAGAAAAGGTGAGACTGAGACCTGGCCCAAAGAACCAACAGAAGAGTAGATGAGACTTGGAAGTGGCTGGTCAATAATGACGGCAAAAAAAAAAAAAAAAAAAAGAGAATGAAATATCCTGCTTTACCTTGCTTGTTATTTTCAAAGGCATGTCAGTTGAAAGATTTTATTGAGGGAACACTTGAAAAAGGAAAAAAAAGGGTCCCTGTGAAATGTTTGTTAGGATAAATACAGATGCACTTTAATAGCAGCTGTCCCCTATACATGTATACCATTCTCCTGAGTCATGATACAAGTAATTTGTAAGCACTTCTGTTAATAAAGTGTGTAAAAATAGCTTATCAAAGATGACAGTTTAACAGATTCCTTGAGCTACCAATTCCCTGAATATCTTTGTTACCAAGTTCTGCATTTTAGTTACTGGATCTGGTGCCCTAACTTACATATCCCTGCAGCTCACTGCTAGACAAGATACTTGTATGAATATAGAATGTATGAATATAGAATATATGAATATGGGCTTCGAACGACTCTCCCCTGCCTGCCACATCCTGCTCAGGGAACATGGGTCGTGGCAGCCACGCTTGCAGTGCTGACAAGTTTCCCAAATATCCAGTCGTAGCAGATGGAAGGGATTTGTATTTTTTTTTTTTAAAAGAACAAATCACATTTCAGAACTTTATCTTTGCACGATAGCTGCCTGTTTTTCTTTGTGCATGGGATAGCATGGTACGCCATACAGTCAGGCCAAATCAGATCTTCAATGCAAAGCAAGCCAGGCTGCTCCGCTTTGGCCTGGTCTGCTGCATCCCACGGCGGAGAGGCAGAGATGCACAAAACAGAACAAAGTCAACTCCGGCCTGTGTGCTGGAAATGCACGAAAGGCTGACAATCCAAACAGGGGGCTGGTCACTTCCCAGATTCCCCACACAACCTCCAACACCCTAGCCATCCTGTCTACATTTTCTACGCTTTTGCTCACCATATCTAGTTTCATCGAGAGCAGTGTGGTGTGTGAGCCCGTTAGACTGCCCATACAAACATCACCGGGGATGCAGAACCAATCCACATGGGAAGAAATAGGTGGACAAGCAACAAGACAGGCCCAGGAGATTTGCGCTGGCTTTAAGACACAAAGAGGGAGGAAACATTTCAGCTAACGGTTGTTGGATTTTTCAGTTCATCAGGGTTTTATGTCAGGAGCTCATAACGCTCAGATGGATGCTTAGTCTGCTCTCTGTCTCTTTCTGAGTTTACAGTTGGCTGCGTTTGATAAGAATAAATAGTGGTGAATGCAAGGAAGGAAGGGAAGAGAAATTTCAAGAGTTGACTCAGAACTGCAGTAACTAAAACAAATAATTGTAAATAGGTCATTGCAATTTCCCTCAAATTGTTCAATAAGCCTGTGCCATAAATAAAACAGATTCTCTTAATGAGAATTTGCTTCAAAAATACCAGGCTGGAAAACCATAAGGAAGAAGACAAAACAGAAGCTGCAGACAGTTTTTTTGATGCTTTAACATAAACTGAGGTCTCTTTGTAGATCAGGAAGTAAACAAAAAACAGCAGCAAGAAAGATGGCAATGAGATGTTTTTTGCAGCTGTCCGTTATGTAGTAAAATTCAGGGTT
>JAUBNY010000244.1:4325917-4338153 GCA_032275445.1 Crypturellus soui
TGGTGACAGCAGCCCCAGCGGTTCAGCTGGGTCCTGAGTCAGGACCAGATAGGAACAAGCAGGACTTTGCTGAACATATTAAACTGCTCTGAACCACACGTGTGGCCTACGTTTCTTAGCCTACAGAAACATTACAGCTCTGACGCAGACTTAGGTGCTTGTTGTTTGTGACAGTATTTGTGGCTTCTCTCAAACAGCAGAGTTGGGACTATGTTGTTTGACTGCTGGCCCAGAAAAGAGCAGCTTTTAAAGGAATACTTTGAACAACTACTTACCCCTGATTTGCTTTCTACAAACCACACACAAAGGCATAAATTAATAAATATAAGGCAAAATACCACAGAGAGCAATTCTGGGAAGGGAGAAAAGATTCAGGAGGAGAGAGAAAGCTTTCTTGGAAGAACAACACTTAGAGTCACTAACATGGTTAGATGCCATTTGCCAGCTGAGGTCCATTTGCTAGTGAACAAAATTGGGTTTAAAACCAAATAAATAGCATTCTAGACCATTACAACTGACATCTGTTGGAAGGAACACATGAGAAAACATTCCCTGCCTTTCCTCTGTCCAACTGCAGCGAGCAGGACAGCACTTCCAGTCTGCCGAGCCTACAGACCTCGCTCATCAGCAGGGGCACTACAAGCTGGAGTCCACGCTTGCTCATAAGACCCCAGCAACGTTTTCATCTTTGCCACAGCCATGGAGGGAGTCTATCTGGGCTCCCGACAAGCGGAGTGGCACCGCATGGAGGAGGAATGGGGCCTGGAGCAGGAGGGGAAAGCGGGCGGCAGGGTGCAGTCCCTGAGGAGTTGGGCAAGTCAAGGGCCAAACGGAGCTGTTCAGATGCAGGAATGTGGAAGGAAGGTCACACGCAGCAAATAAGCTGGGTCAGGGGAAAGCAGTAGAGGAGTCAGAAGCCGAGGGTCCAGCAGCCGCATCTGTGCTCCCAAGTCTCCAAAAGGACATGCAGTCGGTAGAACTTGTGAAAAATACATCACCTGACCCCTGTGCCCAAGGTAGCTAAACGCAGCAGGACACTGCATGAGGAAACCACTGCCCCGCTGCAAAGCAGGGTTACTCCGCCCAGCAGAAAGCTGTCCTCGCATTGCGAACACTTTCCTCTGCATGAGACAGCAGACGCACTTGCGCTCTGTAGGGCGGCCCAGCTGAGAACGGGATTGCTAACATCTCACACACACTTATCCACCAGCAACCTCAGGTGCTTTTCTTGCTACTGGTCAGCATGTCATTTTGCATTATTACTTCGGAAAATACCTCAAGAGCTATGACATTTCTTTCTGTATAAATATTTGAGGTACAGCAGCTGAGACAGTTTCAACTGAAATGAAAGACAGTAAACAGAAGAGGAGCCGTTATTGAAAATGCTTCCAAATCTCGGGGCAGTCAAGGATGGCAACCCAGGAGCTGTTGGTACATCTAAAAGGGAAAAAAGATTTTTTTCAAAAACACAAATAAAGACATAAATAAAATAGCAAGTGGAGCAATCCAGGGAGATTTCTTTGGATTTCAGAAAGAAATAACATGAAGGGCATGTCTCAGGAATTAATATTCTATTTTTCCTTCAAGGTTGGCTACACAAGCATAGATGAAAATCTGTTGGGAAATAGAAAATAAGCTGGATTTGATAATCAGAATGGAAGTTATTGAACATTTACAAGCAAGTCCATCCTAAATACAGTGAACTCAGAAATGCTTTAGGATTCGAGTTCAGCTGTTAACCAGGCAAAATATTGGATTTTAATACTGCAGGCACAGTGGCAATTTCACATGAATAAAAGTGATAGGAAGCAAGAGAGGCCTGGAAATCTACCATGGAATTGAAACTTAAAGAAACAAAGACACAAATTAAACATTCTGACTCCGTCTGATAAATTTTTATAAAAAGAAACAGCAGTCTCAACAGTAGCAACACAGACAGATGGAGTGAACCAAGCTGTGGTGGAACAAGAAATATGAAGAAAAGCAGCAGGAAGAAACACTGTTGTTAGCATTTATTATACATATCCCTCACGAGTCCCTGCTACAAACTGAAGGGGTATGAGGTGTTTTGCATTCGATAAAGCCCACGACATTTATAATACACGTTGAAACAGCTGGAGGGCTTCTGCTTAGAAATCATTACATAGCACCACCAAGCCCGCTCGATCCTCCCAGCAGCACACAGCCCACTGTATGCACACAGATAGAAAAGGCAAATATTCTTTTTTTTTTCTTCTTTTCTTTTCTTTTCTTTCATTTTCAAGTGTTCCTGCATTTACTGATTCTAGAAGGAGTCAAAAGCTAAAGACAGAATATTCAGATACATTTTCCTTGTGTTACCTCCAAATGGTTCATAAATGAGGAAGAATAAAATTCAAACTCCTACAGCCCGATCTCAGGAGAGTTTCACCTCCCAGTCGCAGTTTCGGACCTCTCCAATGAGGCTGTCGAAAACAGAGCAGAGCCAAATGCAAGGGACGACAGGACAGTTGACATCTCCATGCTCATGTTACTCTGCTGCTCACATGCTACCATTAGACCCTCTGTCCAAGGGTGGGTAACGTGAAATGCAATTTAGGACTGTGATCCTGCTCCACCTAAGAGTAGAAAGAAGTTGGAAAAGTTAGTGGCAGTCACAGGAGCTTCCGGTAGTTGATAGTTTAACCCTAGAAGCCTAAGAACAAAAATTTAAGCTTGACAACGTGCCCTTGGTTTCCCAAGTTGAAAAGGACAGAGTCTGCAAGGTCCCTGCCACAGCCCTAGAAGAACAGGGAAAAACTCAGTTCAATGAGGTGCCTCCCTGCCACATCAGGAAAGAACTCCAAGTAAAACAGTTGTAGTTTGAAGGGTACTAAAACACCAGGCTCTTGGCAGCTGTCAAGACAAACCGCATGAGAACGAGGCCTTGCAGACTTGCCATTTTTTAAACAGCAGTTTTAATCAAAAAGTGAAGGTGTAGCAGTAGGGACTGATTTATTTAAAAGATTTTAAAGAGTGCTACAAACATTCTATTTTGCCCCACTACAAAGAAAACATGGCCCAACTATGCATTCGTAAGGTACAGAAATAATAAAAACTGTTGTCACATCATTTAGTGCCATAAAAGGAATTATTACTAGCAAGAATAAGGTGAAATTAATGTAGGACCACAGTATAAGCACAAGAAAAAGAAAACTATACCAGGAAGGAAAGTACTAGGCTATCAAATTGTCCCCCTCTAAGAGAAGACACAAGCTTCATCATTAGGGACATTTAAAATTAGTCTGGCAAAGCACTAGTGAACAGAGAATGGTGGCAGAAATAGGGCTAAAAACTAAGAGTTCTTCTCCCTTTATCCAGCATCTGTAATTCTATTAACAGAATAATTACATAAATTTAGGAAGTAATTCAGTAAGGAAGGAAAAATGAGATAGGAAAAACAAAAAACAAAAGTGCTTTTACAGCTTGAGGCTGTTACAGACTGCAGACCACTAAGCAAGACTTGACCTGTAAGGTGTTCCCAGTAGCAGCGGTTTAAGCATGTCAGGGCCCTAGAGATCCTGAAGCTTTCGGCTTTAGGAAGCACCTGAAGATCACCACCTAAAGATCAGCTCAGACGTGTTTCAGGCAGGCTCAGGAGGTGTTTTGGGGCTCAGGAAACCTCCAGGGACATGGGTGTCAGCAACTGGATGTGACCTGGTAACACAGTCATTGGATACAGTGCTTCAACTGCACAAACCCATGAAACACTACTATCAGCTTAATGTCATTAGTTCTGTTCTTTGCTTCATTCCCAATTTCATCAGATAGCCACTATTTAGGAAACACAGTAACTGACAGCAGGAGAATTTAAACCTGCTTTCCAATTACCTTACTTACCAGGCACAAGTTATTACTGCTTGCAATACTCATTTCATATTATTGCATTAATAATGCAGAGACATTGCCTGTTCTTCCAGGTACAAGCAATGCTTAATCGCTAACCACAAAGTGGTAATCTGCGTAGGGATTTAGGATTTTATTCTAGTCAACAGAAGCCACTACCTAAAATTTCTCTGCTAAAACAATGCCCTTTACAGCACTCTCAAACTGGACAAAGGCTTCAGTGAGCTACTTCCTCCTGCAAAAATCTGGACAATGAATTTTTCTTGCAGAAGTACACAGTGCAGTGTTCCCATTACAGAGCCCTGCATTTACCGCTCTTTGTTATAGCAAATTTAGGTAGAAATGCTGAATAACCTTTAAATGAGAACATTCAAAATCAGGACATTCCTGACAAGTGTGTCTCAGCCGCTCAAGCGGTTTGCAATGTTTCAGTAAAAGAGCCCAATAGATCACCACAGGATCAGGTGGCCAGAGGTTATCAAAGTAATGCAGAACCAGAGTCCAACTCTTACACATAGCACAGCAGAGACCTCCCTTAGCAGCTTTCATGTCTTTGCATTGTTGTGCTGTATATCCAAAATACACTAATTATTGGGCTGTAATGTTAGTACTCTTATACTAAACTCCTGGCTATCCTTTGCTTATGCATCAAACACGTCTTAGCAGCCTGGTAGCCTTACTTCCCCCAGCACACCTTAGGGTACTATAAAATAAAGTAGGATCGGTTTGAATTGAAGAGCAGCCAGGAAAGGGTCAAAGAGCCACTGACCATTTTATGACTTTTCAGGTGTCTACTATGACTGAACACAGAGCCCTCACAAGAGCATCAAATCTAAATCCTTTTGCTCCAAATTTACTCTCTACTGCCTGATGAATGCAGTAGTGCGGCTAGAAGAAATCCACATCAGCTTTAATGAAGAGAGCTCCCTTATAGCTCCCCAGGACAGCCTAATCCTCAGCCAGTCGTACCTTGCATCTACCCTGACGCTTCCCCTGTATTGGCTTCTCTTGGCATCCTGTAACAGTGAGCCCAAGAACCGTGTTGGAACACGGAGCAACAAGCAGCAACAAGACATTTAATAAGTATGATAATACCGGAAATGGAAAAAGCAGAGTGTTTGAAGAAAAAAAGAGAAAAAGGAATACAATCTGTCCACCTTTGAATTAAAGGCAGCATGGCCTTACACGCACAAGCAGGTTGTCTCTGCTGGCCCAGAGCAGCGCACCCCTGTACATGCAGGAGCTGCTCATTTACCCCTGGCTGCGGCAGACGAGTTGGGGGAAGCAGGAGAACCATGTCCTGCCCCTGGGCGCTTCCCTCCTCCCCAGGCCGGCACACTGCGGCGGTGCAGACTGCTCCTACAAACAGGAGATCTCCCCTTGGAGAGTATTTTTCCTTCTCATTTTCTTGTTCGCTCACACTGGTGAGAGTCTGCCTGGCATCAAATTAGCACTGTAGGGCTGAGGAACAGATGATGCCAGTTTTAAATCATGAGGCTCAGAAAAAGGCAGTTCAAGGTATCGGGAACATCTGTCACTCTTCATACAGGGGTATAACAACTTCAAACCCTAAATGACAGCAGTACATCTCATCTGTGCTGGCACTTTTATTCCCCCTCCCTTGTTAATATTGCAATTTTCACCAAGCATATAGGCAGCAGGTTTTATGTTCTTTCTAAAGCCTAGAGAAGCAGAGATAGTACCTCAGGGAAAAACAAAGAGATACACAAAATCCCCCACCCAAAGCACAGATGCTGACAGGCAAGAGAGCAGAAATCAAGTTTCAAACCTCAAAGAGCTCCCAGCCAACACTGATAGGCTAAAATCTGACCTGCTGTCTCCTGTACCAGGATTATCCTTGAGAAGTTTTCAGCTGCCTTTGCAAGAACCAAGTATTGCTAGGCCAACATTCATCACTGCATCCTCATGGCATTTCCCATACTGAGATTCAAGAACCTAATACTATTGCAAAGAGTATTAGATACAAAGAAAAAACAGAATGTTTTTAAGATGAACCACTGCCTCTCTTGACTAAAGTCTTTTGCAATATTTTATGTTTTTACCCCTAAAAAGATCAATAAACAGGTTTAGAAGAAATTAGTACATCTTTTTACTTTGCTCACTTTCAAGGACTAAGAAGCTGACTACTTATTTTTCCTTAATTTTGCAGAGTTAAGTGTTTCAAATAAATATCTAACAAGGAAACAAAAGCCCAGATTTTGATCCAAATGCAACCTATATTTTTTCAATGTTTATCTTGCCACTTTCACAAAACTATACAGTTGAGAGGGTTCCTTTTCGAACATGAAAGCTCTTTAAAGGCTCTGGAACTAACAGAAGAAATATCCAACTGTTTGCAATTCAAAACACAGCACATTTATGAAAATAAATTGAGAATTTTGATTCATAGTGAAGGTTGTCCAAAGTTTCATTTCAAGTCCCTGCACAACGGTACTCCTGCAACCAAGGATCCTTCTTATCAAGCAAATAGTAAACCTTACATACACAATTTGGTCATTTTAAAAACTGTGGAAATGCAGAGAATCAGGTCTAATTTCATATCCATTAAGTGCTGTAATCAGGTGCACCAGATGAAGATTTTATACTTTTCTGATACAGCTGGGTCCCCCCTTCAGTCCTTCCAGAGGGTTCAGAAATTATAGCTCCTCCATCAACTCCACCTTTGCTCTGGCTCCTTCGATTTATTGCATATACCTCATACACTGAAAAAAAAAAATCTTTCTACTCTATGACTGTATTTACTGAAGTTCATCTCTTTATAAAAAGTTCTTTACTATTTATTATTTTATTTTCTGTTTAGTCATTCCATTACTCTGTACGCAAACTATAAATTACTTGGATGACTTAGAGCAAGCAAGGTTTTCCAGCATGCACCAGAAAAGCTCCGTGGCGAGGGGTTAGCAAAGCCCTCCACCCAGGGAGGCTCCATCCCTCCGGGCAGGCAGCACCTGGGGGATCCGCTCAGCTCAGCAGCCCTCACACAAGCGCTCAGGTCTGCTGGGAACCTGCAGACCTTAATGCCACCGAACATGTAAAATGTGAGCTTAACTCCTTCCATAAACACAGGGGCAAGGAAAGTTTTTGCATTTGTCACTCAGAAAAGCATTATTGCCACAAGAGCCAGTACCTCGGCTTCTGTGTTTTATTATTTCCAGTTACCCAAATTATTTACATGCTCCATACAACACAGCAGGCTTTCCATGGCGGAAAGCAGAGATTAACACACATGCATAGAATAGACATAAAATTAATTTATCCACCTGCAGAAAGCAAGTGTGCTGTTCTCAGGCTCGGTTATTAACCCCGCTGCAGGCACAGCTTCCTCTGCAAGCTCCCAAGCAAGCTGCAAGCTGGTGCTGCAGCCCAGGCAGCCCCTGCCCAGATCTCCCAGCGTTTGCCCAAGCCAGGAGAACGGAGCAGGAGGAAGCCCGGCCGCCTGCCCGAGCCCTGCGGGACTGTCCAGCCCGCGGCTGTCCAGGAAGGCAGCAGCCCCGCGTAGCTCTGAGCAAGTATAACAGGGAGCACAAGTATGCAACATCTACCAAAGCTTCAGCTTTTCAATTCCCTTTTACAGGGGATGTCAAAAAAGCAATTTTTGAGCTATGGAATCCAATAAGTACCAAGGCCAAGTACCTGCCTTAACTAATAATGTATATATGACTAGGAAGTCATGCATTTTTTGACTAGGAAGACATGCATTTTTTGTTTTTAATTTAAACTTTATCTTTTGAGTAGAAACTTCACAAAACAGGTTATTACCTAATTACAAGTCAAAATCCTGTGTTACTGTCAACAGCACTTAATGCACTTAAATACATTAGAAGATCTGGACCAGACTGATACAAGAGTACAAAATCAACTACATTCCACTGAGCTTTAATGTCTTACATACCAAGATCACTTTCAAAAAAAGTGGCTGAAGTCTATGAACCGCTAAGGTTTTATATGAGTTTATTAATGAATATAAACTCTGTGGAACACAAAATACATTACTGCTAACTACCGGTTCAAAATCCAAATATTTTACCTCCTTTCAACTAATAGAAAATGTCAACATATCACTTCTGACTTCCCTTTTTATTTATAAGGGACCTAATTTATGGAGATGACGGAATGACTTGCAGCGTATGGTGTCATACTGAAGCAGAGCAGCTCTCCCGTGTTCTGTGCCAAGAAGTGGCAGTAAGGGAGGTTCTTTTTTTTTTCCTCTTGCCTCATAATATGCTCTAGCAACAAATATGATATAAACCAATTTTCTAGAGATGACTCCTTCACTAAAAAAAGAAATGAATTTCAGCTCTTATATGTAGTAAACAGCAATGAACAAGAACGTGATGAGACTTGATTAAAAGGACCGTATACAAAGTTCACCTCTTCTCAGCAGCAACAGCATTTTTGAGAGAGAAAGAAAACAAATATTTTATGTCCTTGGCAGCTTTTGGAACAACTGTCACCCTCCTGAAGAAGCATTGGCAGAAGCTGGAAGGCTTTTCTCTCAAAAGCCAGTATGGGCAAAGGAGAGCAGCAAAGATCTGTAGGAAGCGTTAAAGGACGAAAAAAGTCAACAAGCAATTAAATTCCTGTAACATAAGTCGCCCATACAACACTCTGGGCATAAGGAGCACTTGTCTCAGCTTGTTAAAGCAGCCGCGTTTTGGAGCGCGCGTTCGTGCTGGGAGAGGCTCTGCTCGCGTGAGCCTCGTTCACCAGCGTCTGACGCAGACGGTTCCCGCACTGACCCTCCAGGAAAGGGGCACAGCTGAACATGTCCCATAGCCACACGTGACCACCAGTTGCTGTTTCATCCTACTTCTAGTGCTATTCCTTTCTCTTGCATGAGTTTCCTTGATTTTTTTTTTTTTTTTTAAAGGAGTAATCCACCAGGGACCAAAAGGCTACATGTGACAAGGCAAGATAAGTTAGGGCATTAAACTTATGTTTAAGTCCTATCCCCTGATTTTTTTTTTTTTTTTTTTTTGTACCATGCAGGTCAAAAAGCAATTTCAGATGCTGTAATTCAGGTGGAACAACAACAGGCAGCATGCAGAGCCAGGAAAATTAAAGGGGACTCTCCTCCTGACCCTGGCGCATCCACGCTTTCCAGTTTTGCCTCCTGGATGAGGATGATGGCGTGAGGCTTTCTAAGACTTCAGCTTGGTGATTACTGGGTGCCTTTTAATAAAGCAAGAGTGCCAGAGGGAAATACCAACTCTCAGCTCAGCTAAGTGGGAGATGATAAACTCAAGCTATTATAACTCAAGCTCAAGCTAATTACATTGCTCATAACTGAGCAGCTTATTGCGGGAGTGCCCAAGATGTGCCGCTTGAGAATAGTTTCTTGAGCCAAAAAAACGGAGTTTTGAGACTAAACAAGAGACTCCAGGGCCTTTTTTTGTGTGTATGCATATCTGGGAGAGTCAGATTCAATCCCTTTTCTAGCCTATCACAAGCTCAATTTCTTTATAAAATATGTGACAGCATCAGCCAAAGAGAAAGGAACTGACTTTGTCACTAGTAACGTCGGGCATTGCCTGGCCCAGAACTTTATTCTCACTCTGAATCTGAACACACAACTAAATGCAACACACATAATATAGTAGAACATATTCAGTCATGATGCATGTACCCAAAAGTGGTACAATCCACAAGTGGAGTTCAGGCCACATGTAAAGAATCAAAAAGGCTACAGCCTGGAAAGCTCTGGTTCCCGAAAGGATCACAGAAGTGACACCAGGCAGCACCTAAACACGAGCTCCCTTTCCAGTACTGTAGCCAAAGGGCACATAAGAAAGCCAAACCAAGCCCCAAAAAAGCCAGCTTGCTTTTTGGATGCTTGCACTAGCAAACTGAGTCAAAAGAGAATACGCTTTATGAAATAAACAGCAAAACCCTCCTTTGATAGTGACATTTTTAAAAGAGCACTGGAAAAAAAAGAGAGATTGAGAAATGACTCTGTCATATTTGATCATTACCCATAACTGGAGAAAAAAAAGATATTAAACATCCTTCAATCTCACATGAAAGATGAAAATACAATTAATAGTTGGAATCTGAAGTGAGATAAACCCCCCAAAAAACAGGCAACACCATATGCATAATTGCAAATAGGGTGATTCATCATGAAAAGAACATCCCAAAAGTGATTCTTTTTATTCAGTCTGAATTTAGTGACAAAGATGATAAAGTCAGCCTGCAAGAGATGCAAGTTACAGGATACAGCACAGAAGTAAATGAGAGCAAGTTGCAGTCCTGTGATAGCCAGAAAATAGCATTAAGTGATCAGTCGTTCCCAGTTTTGCAAAGCACACACAAATTCTAGAGTCTTTAACTCCACGAGGAAATGTTCCTAATTAGGATCTCTTCATATTGCTACAAAAAAGTATTAATAATAATAAAAATAAATGTTTATACTGAGAAATGTAAAATGTTTCTGATAACACCATTCAAACTTTTGCTTTAAATGGGCAATAACAAACATAAAAGCAATGGGGATCTCACCACTTGATTAGATTTTTCATCAGATCCAAAGCATTTATGTAAGACCCACATTTAATTCCTCAGGAGAGAGTTTTCAGAACCATGCTGGTATGAATATTAAACAATAAGAACCTAAACTGACTTCCCTATTCAATATTCTAAAAAAAAAATCAATGCAATGAATATTAGATCCAGAGACTCTATTTGCATTAAGGTTTAGCAAAAAGTATGGCCGTGTCACTCAAAGGAAAAACAAATCATACTTCACACTGGAACATTTGCTTAATAACACAGCTGAATGTCAGCTGGAGTCTTCTGCTGGAATATTAAACCAGAGGAAATAAAGAGTAAATGTCTGAGCAGCGGTATTGCACGATCAAGTCACACCGGGTGGAAACCCAAGCCTCAAAAGCAAAGCTCGCTCGCTCGCACGCGGCAGCTCCGCTACTGCCCTGGGCTCCCGAACGGCGCGGCCGCTGCCAGCACACAAGGGGACTTTGCATGTGACCTGCCTGCAGCATCTGGAAAGAGCACCTCAACCACACGAACCCGGCCCCCAGCTCGAGCCGTGTTTAATCCAGATTGACCACAAGGAAGTTTCACTATGGAAGAGCCCGTCCCAGCTGTGCTGGCAGCTGATGGTCCAAGGGCTACACTGTAACCTCCTGCCAGCCCTGCGCTGAGCCGCTGCAGCCCCAGCGGTGCAGGCGGACAGCAGCGCAGGGCACGGCGGTACCCGCGCGGTCTGAGGCCAACACCTCGCACAGCAGCGCACCGCGCTGAGGTAAAAGCACTGCCCTCGGGAAGCCCTTCCTCCTGGGCACAGCCCGCTGCGCCTGCAGCCACGCTGCCTTCACCTGCAGCCCTAGCACGGCCGGCACCAGCACCCGGGCTGGTGTCCACCTCGGGGAGCTCTCCTGCTTCCTCCTCCCTCTGCAGTATCCCAATTAGGACAACTCCGGGAAGCCTCCGACTCCGAGGACTCGGCACCACCTTTCTAGGAAAGCGCAGGGGCCCTGAGCAAGCTCGGGCTTGCGCCAATCCTTGCTGCGGCTCCATGCACAGTCTTTCCTCTTGCCAGGGCACAGAAGGGCTGCTTTTAGAACCATTAAATGCATTTTATGCTTCAGAGGGGTATTTTGAGAAATTGTTTCTATTAAGAATGTAGCAGCTGCTTTCCAGAAATCAGCTCTTTCTGCATTTTGCATCTCTGAGAAGAAACTTCCAACAGTGGGGAGGCTTTCACTGAAACTGCCTACTGTAACTACACATGGGGCTGCTCTTCACTTTCCAGATTAGAAGGGCTAGCATGTTAGATGATGAGCCTATACATCTCTATAAAGTATAGGTGATGCCTATACATCTCCAGCTATAAACTGGGCCAATTATGGTCTCCTGTAGGTCAGGAAAAAGCAGCATTTCTAGTGGTGGAAGTCACTGCCAGGCTGCAGGGT
The DNA here is from genome assembly GCA_032275445.1 of Crypturellus soui. Lineage (NCBI taxonomy): Eukaryota > Metazoa > Chordata > Aves > Tinamiformes > Tinamidae > Crypturellus > Crypturellus soui. The sequence goes on from JAUBNY010000244.1 coordinate 4,337,734, forward strand.
GCTCCCCGCATACCAGCCCCAGCCTCACAGTGTCTGCTCGCTCTGCCAGCGACTGCAGCAACGCCCGGCTGAGCCAAGTACCCAGACGGTGTCAGACACAGAGCATTGATCGGCAGCCTTGTTTTCCCACAGCACAGGTTGCAAGCTAGATTCTCCAGGCTCTACAAATTAAGTGCAGAATTATAAAATTGGCATTTTCCTAAGACACAAGAAAGCATTATCGTACGTATCTGCATACTGTTAAATACATCAGAGTGATAAAAGGTCTTCACAGATCAGCAAACACTAAGAGCAGGCAGTATTCCAGGTGCACTCTGGTGAGCACAGTCCCCTCAGGACACACTGCTCTAGTCAACCAGGTCATAACACACCCGAGTGCAGGCTGCCCGGGCAGCGCTCTGAGGCTGCAGCCTGCTCCCC
>JAUBNY010000244.1:4344392-4357624 GCA_032275445.1 Crypturellus soui
ACATTCACTGGAAATATTATAACAAAAAATAGTGCTGAATACCCAGTATCTCTTAACTAGTAAAATAAGATAAACTCGTAATATGCTGGCAATTCTTATGTTCTGTATGACTACAAATAAAAAAAGACTACTAATGCACATAACCATTAAACAAAGTAGTATGCCAAAATTGCAGTGAAATGCAATTAGGATGTACACCTAAGAGAAGACTGACAAATTCAAATGTAAGAGAAGATTATGGAGCTTTTCTCTCCGTCTCCCCTGGCTGCAGTTCTTCACCAGAGGGAAGCCCATCAGAGTCCAGCTACAGCCTTTCTTGCTAGAACAATATTCTTAACTGTAGGACAACTTGCGTCCTTATCAACTACAAAAATATAGTTATTGTGCCTCACCAGAAGTCCCCTCTCATTCTTGCTGGAGACGGTCAGCAGGGCCTGCCTATCACATCCCATCTCTAAATAGAGACTTCTGATATCGAAACAAGGGTTACCGTGATGAACATAAAATCATTTACAGTTTTGACCCACATAAAATGTGCAGGTTGTTCTTTGTAAGCAGAAAAGCAGAAGAGAGTAACTGATTCACAGCTTATATGTTAGTACCGATTTACTGGTGGAAAAATAGGGTTTGCTAATCCTATTTTTGCTGTTTATAGCAAGCTTCACCACCAACTTACATAAGTAAGAATTTAGCTCAATACACTTGAAAAAAAATCCAGCTAGGGAATTCATTGAAATAAGCCAGAAACAGTTTTAAGAGCAACAATTCGAGAATAAAAGCAGACCTGAATGGACTGTGGACCTCAGCAACTGTAGAGACCAATCCTGTCAAGCCCAACATCAGAACAAGAGGCCTAAAAAGGGAGTTTTTAGAAAATTAACTCTTTCACCAAAGCCCTCAAGTCAGGCAACCTGCTCAATTCAAGCTTAGTATCTTCAGGGCCACTTAAGAGGTTGACAGACTATCTCCGTCATGAATCTGCAGCAGGATATTTTGCAGTACCTTAAAAGTTCCATTTTACCTGTTCAGTTATGGACTACTTCAATGAGAAATTTTTCTATGAAGTGAAGAACTAGGGTCCTTTTGCTCTGTTGAGAGCCCAAACACTCTTCGCAATACACAGTAACATTTAAAGCACTCTGATGCACACAATCCACATTTACCTGTAAATATCCGAGACAGTAGAAGGGAAGATGGAATAGGAACTGTAACATCAATCCTGGACACCAAGCTGGTAATGATGAGAATAATATGGCACGTACATAGAAAGAAAACAGCTGGTGAAAGCAAGCTAGATTTACAGGAATTATTACACAAAACAAAGATTTTTAAAATGTTAATTAACTTTTGCTGTTAGGAATAGGATGAGAGTGTCTTTTCCAATGACTGCACTACGGATGTGGTCTCTTCTGCCACTTCTCATTGATGTGGGAGTCTTAAACTGACCATTATTAATTAACTCTCATTACAACTAATTGAAAATTACATAGTTATCTACTACTTTACAATCAATGGCATTAGGTTAAACTACTCAACTGTTGTGTTTTTCCACACCAAGAAGGGAGAAGATCCCTGCTAGTACCAGCTTGCTTCACAACTGTAGAAAAAGTGAAGTCTCTCCTAGCAATTGCATAGGATGACAGGAGGAAAAAGTTCACGATCCAAGAAGAACATCCAAAATTAAGTGTTCAGTACTCTTCGCTAAAGGGAGAAGTGCCCTTCCAGACAAGACATTTCACTCCCTGGAGTGTTCAGCAGGGGCAGAGCAGATAAAGCATTAGAAAATATTCTTGTACAGTCCCTGGGGAGGTGGATCAGCTCTTGCTGTCTGGTTTAATGGATAGTAGAGGCACACCTGCAGCACAAACGCATGAGCAACAGAGTCTGAGCAGCGAGCCCTCCACACAGGCGATTCCTCAACAAGGACTGCTCAATGGCAAAAGTGGTGAAGCAGCAGCTTGCTTCCACTTTTGTATTGTGCATGGCTGCTATGGCATATTCAGCGTGATTTTTCTTATAACTGCATGAATAAAAGTGCAAACAGTCAAAAATAAAAGGCTGGACAGACTATATTGTTTATTCCTCAAATACTTTCTGAGTGATTCTTTTTTCACTCAGGTTCTGCCATTTATTTTAGAAAAAGAATAGTATGATAGTAGCACATTTCACTGGAGACCAAGGTTTGGTTACCTGTGCCGAATTAAACACAATATTTGAGATAGATTTGTGTCTTGGAGAATCCCTAGACACTGGGCATTGGCAAAGTGACCATAGGGAGAAGTCTCCTTGTTGATTTTGAGAAAGCTTCTTTGTGGAAGCAGGTATCGCACTCCTGTAAAGTCTTGGCTTCATTTATTCAAATTTCTCATATCCATAAAACATTGTTGTGAAACTTCCAACTATAAAGCTATAGCTTCCACAGAGAGCAAACTTTTATTAATTCATCGATCATAAATATTTAAAATAAAAATATTTTCTTCATAGACAATTGGGAGGAAACATCCAATGCACACTAACCCTTCTTGGGTTACAGAAGGAGAGTACTAATGGCAAATAAAAAAGAACACATAAATATCCTCAAGTTTGCCCTACCTCAACTCAGTAGACCAAAAGTGTCTTTCTACCCCAGAAGGACAGAATGCATTTTGACTATCGTTTCAGTCAAAAGTAATATCCCAATTAATCTACAAAACTGTAGCATTATGTATTTGGATAATTATCAATTATCCAAACTGGAACAGAAGTACTTCACAAAAGCTCAGTCATGAGAAAACATTTTTTTTTTTTTTTTTTTGTAAACACAGGAGGGCTTGTGCCATCCTTGGTTGCACTTCCATATAGAAATAGACCACAATTCACTGAATTAAATGAATTTTCCTTCCCGTCTAAAACTGGAGGACCACGTGAAGCCTTCAGTTTTGCACACTTGTCACCTGCCATCTAGTGAACTGTCCTCGCAACTACAGTGAGGTGTTGGGAGGAGGTTGCCCGTACAGCTCCGCATCTGCCGCCTTTCCTCATCTAACCAGTTTCCCTGGGCTCCAGCGACCGCGGCGCTCCGTGCCTGCCCGGGCATGGAGTGGCCCATGTGCAAAAATTCATCCAGGACCACCAGCCTGCTCAGGGTGAATATTTGCCATCAGCTCGGTCTTGGAACCAATGCAAACCAGCTTTGGAAGTTCTCTTCTCTAAGGCTTCCTTACCAGCATTTAGTAGATATCCACGTGGAAGTAACTCCACATGGAACACACCACCCATCTCTTCTAAGCACTGATAATTTCCTCTCTTTCAGTCTCTAAAGACAAATAAACCTCTGTCTTGCATCACAGAATTCAATGCTATTTCCTAAAACAACAAAATCAGTATTTTCAGCATAGAACACTGTTTACCTAACAAGACAAAAATCCTTACATTACCCTTAAAAGCAAGTAACCTTTCCCAAAAATATGGGAGAGAAGAATGACAGACAGATGCTTTAGGAGGTTCCAGATGTTAGGCTACCCTGAGTGTACCAGTATTATGGGATACTCCTAGAGCAGATCAGTCCTCTTCTACACCTTTAGAGGACAAAAAGATCTCAATAGATTTATTAAATAAACTAAACACTGTTATAAGGAGCTTGGGGGAAAGAACATAACCTCAAGAGCAAGAGGGCTTAAAGCTGTTTAGGATCTGAAGGCCAAAATCAGCACCTTGAATAGGACATGGAACCCACTATGGGGCCACCATCCTATACAGAGGATGCAAATTGTTGCCCTCATTTCTGGCACTTCATTTAATAATTTTCCCTTCTTCAGTTCACCTAAAGGCAAGGGGGGGGGTTATCACAACACACAGCACTCCATTTGTGCCAATATTAAACAGTTTTATAATATCACAGATTAGACATCTACTTATTTTATTCCCTCTCCATTATAAGGAAACTACATTAAGGGTAATGCCACCTATTATACAGGACTGAATTCAAGTGCATCATGGTGCTATTTTGCTTCTTTATCATGTCCTTCAGCTAAAGCATCACTAAGCGCATTGCAGAGTCAAAGAAAGTGCATAAAACTGAAATAACTTCTCAGGGTGCAGAAGAATGAATTCATTTTTCCTTGTAACAGTACCACCACCTGCTATCAGAGATTTTAACTACAGAATTATTTAGGAGGAAGGTACTTGCTAAATGCTATAGTATAAAATAGTCTTGTTACCAGTGATGTCTCACTAGGAAAACACTTTTCTTTTCCCTCCCAAAGTACCTAAGTCACCTGTTTCAAACTTAAGATCCATGTGTCTGTAACAGTGCTGTGATTCCCAAATATCCATGCTACTTTAGCTATAACAGAAAGGTCAAGCACAGCTTGCGGAGAGCAGTGAAATGCATTAGAACAGAACAGCAAGAATCCAGGTCTTGGAAAAAAAAACAAGAAAGCCCCAGACTTTCTAACAGCTTCTTTTAGCCCCAAGCTAGAGAGGGTACCAGTAGATGAAAAGTTCCTGCCCCAGGGGTCAGGGAAAATTAGTCAAGGCCCCAACACATCACTGACTTCCACTCTCCTCACTTGCAGTCACTTACCCACAGCTCACCAAGGGAAGCACCTTCAGCACGTAGAAAGCCAGCAACCTTCCATCCACTCCATGTTTTCCACCTAAAAAACTTTAACTCCCTTATCTTGGTCCTCCCTGGCAGAGTTTCACTATGGAATTTCTTTCGCTACAGAAGGCTTCACAAATGCACAGCTTCAGTTACAAGATCTGGATGGACATTCTTTCCAAGAGACTTCGAGCATCCAGCCCAGAGGATCCTTCACACCCCATTATTCATCGACTAGGGCACTGTTGTGCCAATTAAAGACATGCTAAAGAGACAGGTCATCTGTTTCTCTAGTTCTTAAGCAGTTTTTTTTCTAGGACTAAAATTAAGCCATTTGGAAGTCATTTAGCACAGCTTGTCCTTTTATTTTTACCTTTGCTTAAATAGGCCATTTGTCTCTGTGCTGAGTCCAATGTGTTTAATTCGGACGTGTCTGTTTGTAACTGCTTCCCTGTGCCAATAGTTTCAAAAACACCCACACATCTCCACTGCGTTCAGACCTCCAGGAGCAGCTTGGTCCTCAGCAATCATTACAATTTTGTGTTTGAACAACACGTTGTCTGCAAAAAACAGTGCTCAGGACCTTCATTGTGCCTTAAGGTAGCTGAAGCTGAATCTTGATGAGAATCCAGAAGTGTATTTATCTGCAAAGACATCACTTTTCCCATCCAGCTGTGCAGCTGAAGATCATTCTCTTAATAACAAAAGCAGCACCTTGGTATTGGGAGTGAGAGATGAGAAACGGAGACACAAATGGGAAATCAGACATGAGGTAGTATCTCCTTCAGCAAATAGAAGTATATTACTTGAAAAAGGCAAAGACTCATGCTGAGAAAGTGAGGAGAGTGAAGAGGCCTCATCCAGACTCTGCCCAATGACTTTACCCTTGGATGATCTTTTTACAAAATCTCCATTTCTTTACTAAAATAGCTCATCTCTAATTTATCAATGAATTAAGTATCTGCTATTTCTATTAAATTAAGAATTGCTAAAGAATATGAAGATCCTGAGAGGACTGAGGAATACAATGGAGAACAGCAACTGTTGTCATCTTAACCGCCCTGTCCTTTCCTCTATCACAAATACTGTCATTTACAATGAAATGAATCGCCTGAGCCAAATGTTGATCAAGTCTGGTGTGCAGGGAGAGCGCCTCCATTTCTCCAGACTTTCTAATCTACCACCCCAAAACTATAAGTTTCTTCTTGTCCCATCCAATAGATCTTGGAATTATAAATATAACAGAGCCATGAATATCATACAGTCAAATCTGTGACCCAGTCTAACATTTTGGTACTGTACTCCTGTAGCTCCTTTAGCATTTCTGAGATCAGATCCCATCTTTTCTTCCAAGCGACTAGTTAATTTATCACCCATCAGTCCAACCAAACTATTTCCAACCCTTAAACCTGTGCTTTTTATTTTTTTTCCACAAGTACAGAAAGGACCCAGATAAAACTATTTCTCAGTACACTCATGTGTTGCAAAATATTCCATTCTGCCTCCAGTCCATTTGCAAAGACTTGCAGTGAGCCAGAAAATGATTTGCAACCATCTGCATAATGCTTTCAGTTTTGTCTAGCTCATCTGCTGTCTCTTGGAAACAGTTATTGAAGACTACAATTTTCATAAATGTTTGGAAACTGATACGAAGGAAAATGGCCATGAAATCCTGTTGGAAGTGTCTCCGAGTTGTTTGCAATGTTTCAATGACAGTGCAGTGCTTGAGCACTGCTGGTGTCATCACACTTTGCAACCAAACCAGGGGGCAGGTTACAAGAGAAAGAGCCAGTGCTTTTTTGGATCAAATATTCATACAAGATACTTTAGAAGTCAACGAGTCAACCCTGTCAGGCTTTGGGAAGCTCAGAGGTACCTTCTATGCAGGCTGTGTAATGTACGCTCCCTAATATTCTGAGGACCGATTCTGTAGTTAAACACGTGGCATTACCACGTTATTGCTCTTTGCTGTGCATTTAACAGCTTCCTGCAAGAACAGATCATTGGTTAGAGTATAAAGCACTAACTTAATAGCTAGGCTGGCCTAGAAGAACTAGAGGTCCAGGAATTGCACCATCTTTGGATACATTGCTGTGAGCTAAATGTTTGTAAGGAGAAATCACTTATTTTATTAACTTAATTGAAAGAAATAAAGCTCTTAGTCTGGAAACGTTAAAAAAATAGTGACCAAAAAGACAGACCATCACACACATTGCACTGCTTAGGACTTTGTTCTCTGAACTTTCGAACTTTCCTATTTATTTGGGATTTCTCTCTGCACCAAAATTTTGTCTGAAGTATTTTGTCACCTGCATCAGTTCCTTCCACAAGTTTAAAAAAAAAGGGAGGGAAGGGGAAAAATGGGGGGGAGAAAAAAAAAAAAAAAAAAAAAAAGAGGTGTTTTCAGTTAGTAACTTCATCCTCTGTGCTGAGTGACCAGCAGCCCATCAACCATTAGTTATTTCACTGTCTTCCAGGTGGCAGACTCAACTTGCACATGCACGTTGCTTCCTACTTCAGTTTCACCACTTTATTTGCTGCTTCCATATCTCAAGTAGTTAAACTTGCTCTTTGGCACAATCCTGTAGGATGTTTCGGTGTTCCCACATCCTGAATTTGCCCGGCCAGTTTAGCACTTCAGCTTGGCCTTCCCAGTGCAGTGCCACCTCATAGAGCAGACATGCAGCTCCGTTGAGAACGGGGGAGATTTCTCCCTTTTGGTATTATTTGCGATATCGCCAGTGCATTCCAACTAGGTTGCAGCATGAGCCAAACAAAATTAAAGAATAAAGCCCAACTTCTGAGGTGTCCTGCCTTACACACGCAATATAGAAACCTATGTGTTAAAGTGCTAATTCACTGTTTATGAAAACAAACCATAGCAGATGACAAACCAGTTTAGAAACTCTACCCACAGCAAGTGATCTTTTAAGATATGGATAAAGGACAGTTTAGATTGCAGACCTTACAGCCTCAAATGATTTTCAACTAAGAACAGTGTCAAGAATTCCTGTAAGTGAAGAAAAGCCAAAACCTTCATATTTACATGCTTTTTTTCCTCTAAATCCGACTGCCTTTCAAGTTCCAGTTATGCCCAGGCACAGCCAGTTAAGATTCGCACTTAAAATGGGGTGGTTTTACATATAACCACCAAAGAGAAATTTGATCAAACACTGTAGCTTATATTTTAGGCCACCATTGATCTCTCCATCAGTAGGGTATCTCAAGCACTTATATCGGCCTGCAAATACCATGAGAAAAGGAGAGAGGAAAAAAAAAAAAGCCTTTTGCATTTGATAGAGACACTTCTGAAAAAGTTTAGCTCAGTATCTGAGATCTTTCAAGTTCTTTCACTAGCCTGTTGTTGCTGAGCTTCCAAATAAATGGCACTGCAAAAGGTAAAATAGGACAATAAGATTTATTAGACTGTGGAACAGCATCCCCTGGGATGTGGTGAAAGCCCCATCTCTTGGTATTTTTTAAAATTAGACTAGACAAACCATTGCAAAATGTACTTATAAGGGAACAATTCTGCTCTGGCTAAGAGATAGACTGGATGATTTATTAAGGTGCTACCTGCTGAAACATTATGATTCCCCCTCAGAATAATATTCATAAATCAGATCAGGAGCACTAAGCTATATACATACCAAGACAAGTTTTCCTAATAAACTGACTCTAAGGAGCAAATAAATTTTATAAAACAAAAGACAAATCTATATGAGAAACTGCATTAACACAGTGTAAAGTTGCTTGGCAATACACAGAAAGGTCACAAACCATCAGGCATCAAGCGTATTCCTTACACCTAAGCTGATGCATATCTTTCAAGAAAGAGATTTGAGTTATTGGGCCACAAACTATTTCTCAAGTGCTGAGGACAGTTCCTCACCTAACCAGGGTTAAACATAAAAGATAATAAATGTGTATTTCAGTTGTCTATATTGACATCATAAAAGATAATAAATGTGTGTTTCAGTTGTCTAGATTGACATCATTCTCACGCTCCAGCATCTCCCTAGGGTTGCTGCTTAGCTCAACTGCTGGTTGCCCAGGGCTGACACTGGAGTTGCTGCACCAAAGCCAGCTCTGCTCCTACACCTCGCCCGGGCCTTATGGAGCTTGAAATTCACCCCAAATATCTTGGGCAATCAGGGAGGAGGGTGGTTAAAGCATGCTAAAAACCTACTTGGACACAGGAGGCAGTTTTCCCATATTGCCGCAGATAAAGCTCATGCCAAACGAGTACCTGCTTTTAGAGACCATGCGTGTTAAAGCTGAACTCACAAAAAGTTTTAAACAAGTATCATGGCCAGGGTGTCAGGTCTTCCTGTCTAAAGTGCATTTAAAATAAACACATAGTAGCATTCAAGGTTTAAAAGGCCAGATTAGTCACATGCCACCAAGTTAATATAGAGTGTTACTTAGAGCTGCTTAGCAAAAGCATTTTTTCCCTCCTACAAAAGCATTAAAAAAAAAAAAAACACACAGATTTACATAGACTTTTCTTAGATTTTTGTTTACAACATGAAAACCACAAAACTGTAGCAAAACCATTGCTTTTGATTCAAATTATGACAAGGTGCTTTTTTTTTCTTCCCTGCGTGTCCCCTAAATCTTCACAAAAGCAATTCTGCAAGTTTAAAGTAGTCCTTTAATTCCCAAAGACACAGGGTGTCCCTCAGTTTTTCTGAGGGGACGAGCACAGGAGCATTTCAAGGGCTCTCCCGCGGGCCTGCACGGGTGCCGCTGCAGGTGAGCGCACAGCTAAGGCTGCTCAACACTGCACGGGTGCTGCTGCAGGTGAGCGCACAGCTAAGGCTGCTCAACACTGCACGGGTGCTGCTGCGGGTGAGCGCACAGCTAAGGCTGCTCCACACCAGCTGAGCTCTGAGGACGACAAACCCAATCCAGGAGGTCGCTCCACAAGCGCCTTGTTCTGCTGCATTTGCACAAGCGTTTGGGGGAGCAGAGCTTGGTCTGAAGTGCAGCATTACCAATGCGGAAGGCTTCACTCAGGCCGCACAGCCTGACAGGTGGGTTAAATAAAGACCAAAAAATACCACATCACTTAAGTACGACTAATAACTTAATAGTTCACCTGGTAACGCCACAACTCAGGGAGCAAACAGCTCACAAGCTAGTCAGGAAGGGAACCTGCTTAACAGTCTAGAAAAAAGAATATTACGGGCATTCTTACTTTCTTTACATGTTTTCTATTTCAGTAACTACTACTTTACACAACCCTGATCATCCCCAGCACGTGCTGGGGCATGGCTAGGTGATGATCAACCATACGATGCCATGAAGTCCAATACGGGCATCCGCATCAGGTGAACAGCCGTTCTACCCACACCCTAACATAGTTTAACTCTACTCTATGAAAGCTCCTCTGGCTGCTTATTCCTCAGAATTTGTGCTAAATAAGACATGTTTAGTTGACTCTTGCTGTAAATATTATAACCCACTTGGTTTGAATCAAATATTTTATTCAGGTGCTAAACCAGAAATAAATACATATATTTAAAAAAAGGCTTAGACTATGCAAGGTCAAAAAACAGCAGTTTCCTCCATCGAAAAGCATCAAAGCGATACAAAGAGTGGGCGAGCAGCAGCTCCGAGTTGGACAGCGCTCTAAATTAATGCTTACAGTTTTATCCCAGGTAGGAACTGAATTAACTAGCTACTTACAACACAAGGAACACTCCAGACACTGCTGCAAGCTAAATGTTGGCAAATGCAGCCTTGATTCCCATAGCAAAAAAACACACAGAGTTTCTGTCCAGGGAAGCTAGTGGGAGAAATGTCCTTCTGCAACCAACTTCTGCACAGCAGCAGCTACTGTTATAAATATGCAACACCAAATATATGCCCAGAAGTACTACACACCATTTCACAAGCATAAAATATAGATGGAGCCTGCATTCTCTCATAACATGGGATTTCATACTAAGTGGAGTAATGAGTTAGAGCTGATGACCTGGGTAGTTTTTTCTTCTAAACCAAGGAGTGGCTGCTGAGTCAGGCAAGCAGCAGTGGAATAAAGAAATAGCACCCTTTTTGTGCTGAATTTTTATTATCAGCCCAAAGTGAGTCAAAGCCTGTATTTTTTTTTAATGTACTAGTTTAAAACAGAAGACATTAGTGACTATTAGGAAATGTTTTTCCAATGCAGGCATTGATTACCCATAGCACTAAGCCTATTAAACTACAGCCCCTTCTCAACACAGAACTGAAGTCATTCCAGTTCTTAAGGGCACCAGGTCCCTCTTTTCCAGCACCTGCAGTGCTCTTTTTCAGTTCTCTGCAGCATGACAGACACTTTCAGTAACTGCTAAACAGGTTTTACTATTTTTTAGAGAGATGTTTGTTTTAACAATTTCAAGTGCTCCTTGCCATGTCAGGCAATTTGTTTCTCGTAACAGCTCCGACTCAGGCAAGCTGCTTCAAACAAAGCGAAAAAATACAAGAGCTTGATCCAAAATGTAGTGCAATACCCCACGCCAGAGCCTGCTGGAAATTTAGGGAGAAGGTAAGCAGCTAACTGGTTATTCACTTACCACATTTGCTTTGCATTTCCAGCAAACCTCCTATGGAAAAGGCAACAGAAGCAGGTCCTTGTCTGAGAGGATCAAAATAGGAGAGCCACCATCTCCACACACCTCCACTGGACCAGCAGAGAATTAGCTGGGTAATAGAGCCTCACACCTGGGGCTAAGCCTGGTTATTTCGATAAGGAGCATTTTAGTATAGCATATGTTTTAATAGCCTGTCCTCAAAAGGCTAAAGAACTTGCCCAAATAAGGTGTATTTTATTAAATACAGTCCTTGTCAAATACTAAAAGATGTACCATCAAAAAGAGTTATACTCTGACCCATAGTAGCACTCAGATAAAGATATTGATTATCAAACAGGATGGATTTATAAATCTTCCATGTTCTTAAATCTATTTTCCTGAAAGTGAATACTTAGATTTGAACAATGAAGTGAGCCCATATATTGCACATCTTTGGGGGAGAGGATATTAATACTCTGTTGTCAGAAATGTTGCCAGAACAGCATGAATACAAGCCCAATGATTCAGAGCTATACACACTGCATGCTTTATAAACATCAGGTGCAGCTACATGGACTAATAGAGACTTTTGCTTGCATAAACTGGCATTCTATACACATACATATTTTAAATACTTTCATGAGTCAGATAAACTATTGCATTTAGAGAAATGACCTTCTACTTGGATACATTGAGTAGATTACCTTTCAAGTTATTTAAAATGTAAATTCTAGTGATGTGCAGAGCATTCCATTGATTCTTCATTTGCTGGGGAAAAAAAAAAGTTAACTACAGAAAGCCAGACTGGGGGAAAGGGAGGGGAAGGAAGAAAAATACATTTTAGACAACTTCCAGACAACTATACACCAAACTCCTGAAGCTATTAAGCAAACTCTAGCTCTACTCCCACTTTACGACCAAGACTTAAGCAGGAAACACCTACACCCAAGATGTTGCTTTTTTTGTTTGTTTTAAATAGAAGGAAGCAGCTAGCATGGGCACGAGAACAAAATTACCTTGTCTGATTGCAGCGCATGAGGAAAAGCTCCAGCTGGTTGGGAATCCATCTGTTCCCCTCTTCCCCCCGTACTTTCTGCTCTGCCTCACAGAGCTGCTGGTGAGCTCAGCCGCTGAGCGAAATAACCACTCAGACAACACTGAAAAGTTAACCTCCTCCCAGGACCTCATAGTGGATACGTCTATACAGACACCTTCCAGCGGCTTTATCTTTCTTGGGAAGCTGCAAGGGCCCCCTCGAGATCCCCCTGCTCTGCTCTCCAGCTCACTGAGGTCCTGCCCCATCTCCAAAGCCGTGTCCCGCTGTACGACGCTGCGGAAAACCGGGCTGCACACGCCAATAGGTGACCCCAAACGCCCGAGTCGGCGCACCAGCAGTCACCTGCTCCCTGCAGAGGGACAAGCTCTAGCAGTTAACACGCTTTCAACAAAACAGAACACTTCTCTGCTTTCAACACTTGCAAGCAACTAACGGTGACAGCCAAAGTAAAACACCAACTCCTGCATCAAAAGGCATCTATCCACGACAAGAAACTCCACAGCACCGTTCCCCGCGTGCTGGGATCACCGCCCTCCTACGTGTCCCGGTGCCTGCTGGCCAACTTGGGCTGGCGACGCTCCCCAGGGCTCCTTCCGCGCCCGCCCGGGCTGCGCGTCCTCACTTACACTTCTGCCTTCGCCACCTGCCCCAGGCACCGGCTCCTCGCCGCCCGGCCCGGCCATCGCTTCTGCTCTGTCCTTCCCGGGGCTTCCTCCGTCATCCCCCAGCTTCAACCTCTTCCCCTCGGGTTGGGGAGCGGCCACGTCCTCCCTCCTCAGCTTCCCATCTCTGCTCCGCTGCTTCACCGCATCGTCGGGGCTGCCACAGGGATTTGACATTTTTTTTTTTTTTTAAGGACGTTTTGCACTTTCTCCCGCTCCCGTATTTATTTGTTTATCCGAAGGCCGAGGCTGCTGCCTCCGAGGAGGGATTCGCCTTCTGCGAGCTCCGAGGGGCTCCCGCTCCGCTTAAGAGCCGCGGAGCCGCTTCCCGGCGCGGCGCGGGGCCCGCGGCTGCGGCGCCCCCTGGCGGCCGC
>JAUBNY010000244.1:4450721-4461378 GCA_032275445.1 Crypturellus soui
CGGGCCCGGGAGCTCGCGGGGCGAGCGGTGGCCGGAGCGGCGCCCTCCGCGCGGGGAGCGGCCCCCGCGGCCTCGGCACTGAGCGAGCGCCTCTTCCCTCGCAGGGGCTCCTCGAGCGGGGACGCGCTGCTGCCCTACCCGCCCTCCCGCCACGGCCCGCGGCACTCGCACCGGCACGTCAGGGACTGCCAGCCCCACGAGCACGGCAACGGCACCTACGAGTCCTGGCCCGGCGACACCACCGCCGACGGGCCCGTGGCCACCATGCGAACGTTTGTGTCTTACATCCCCGCCGCGGGGGACAACCGCAAAGTGGTCTACGGCCACTTCACTTTTGCGAGGAACCCCCTGAGGACGTTGTCCGTGCTGGAGCCCGGGGGCGCCGGGGGCTGCCGCGCGCACCGCAGAGCCACCGTGGAGGAGACCGCGAGGCTGGGCAAGTGCCTGGTGGCCCAGAACGGCGGCTACTTTGACATGGCAACGGGGGAGTGTCTTGGGAACGTGGTGAGCGACGGCCGGCTGGTGCGCAACGCCCGCGGCCTGCAGAACGCGCAGTTCGGCATCCGCAGGGACGGCACCCTCGTGTTCGGGTAAGAGCGGGGTAGCGTTTCAAGAGCGCCCTTTACCCCTCTGGAAATGAGGAGCAATCTCAGGCAGGAAGCACTGTCCCCTTGGCCACTCCTGGTTGGAGCAGAAGGGTGGTTTCCTCTTTTCCATTAGAGATATCCTACCTGAGCTCTTTCTCTGGCCCTTGGCTTTTCCACTCAGCATCCGATTATAATGAGGCTGACGTTGCTCAGCACCCTGGTTCCCAAGATAAGAATATCCCTAGAGAAACATCCTACAGTGACATGGGGCCTTCGTCATGGACATGGTGGCTCAACAGTCCTTTGCTGCCGTCTTAACAGGAAAAGAGGGAAGAGGAGAGGATAACTTCCCCAAACAGAGAGATACAGCACCCATCTACGTTCCCCACTCAGTGTAGCTGTGAGCTGCCTGGACACTGTTACTGAAAGCTCTCTCAGAAGCTGTTTGGTGCTACTCTTGAGCATCAAAGCTGTGTTTTTGGTTGCAGCTAACGGTCGTTTGGCTGTCCGCCCCCCGTCTTGAGTCTGTCGGCAGGAGAAGAGGTTTTAACGTGCCATTGCCGTGCTGTAACCCCCCTGCTCTCTCCTTCCCTAGTTACCTGTCTGAGGAAGATGTCTTGGATCAAGTGAACCCTTTTGTGCAGCTCGTGAGCGGCGTGGTTTGGCTCTTGAGAAACAGGGAAGTGTACATCAATCAGAGTCGAATGGCAGAGTGTGATGAAACTCAAACCACAGGTAAATACTGCAGAGCTTCAGCCTGAGCACGGGCTCTCCTTGTGGAGAGGCTGCTGATAGCAGGGGAGCTTTGGAAACTGCTGCCTTGTTGGGAGCACTTGACGCTCCTTCACTTTACAGGTCCAGATTCCTTCTGTGCTACTTCATTACCCCAAGTCAGTGGCAGGTACAGTACAAGCAGCGGGTTCCTCCAGACCAGGCAGTGCTGGCCTGTTCAGCATCATTGAAGAGAATTTGCTAGCAACTGGAAGAAGTCCTGGCGTGGCTGATCTCAATTCTTGCTCAGGGAAGCTCAAAGCAGACATGTCTTGCAGGGGGTTAGAGCTGCAGGCTTATGAATCCTCTTCCTTTCTCCCTGTACCAGTAAAACATCTTACCAAGAGTGCCTCTAGCAATCTGATTCCTAGACGGGCTGGATGGACAAGAGGATGTTGGGCTCTGTTCTCACTGTGTTTCAGTTTAGCTGAGCCTTTTGCTGGTAGCTGTTTTGCAGGCAGATGTGTCTAATCAGCTGGTTCTGTCACCCAGTGAGCGTGTGATTTGTTTCCTGTCGTTCGCAGGAACCTTTGACAGGTTCATCAATGTGATATCAGCCAGGACTGCGGTTGGACACGACAGTCAGGGGCAGCTGGTGCTGGTTCACGTGGATGGACAGACAGAATCCCGAGGGTAAGGCCTCAGCTAAGGAAGGGCCTTGGGGATACGAGACCGGACTATGCTCTGTCACTGGAATCGAAGGGACTCTGCTACTGCCAGTAGTGAGCTCAGGGAGTCTCTGCCTTAGAACATAAAAGATAAGTTGAAGGCCCCATAGCAGTTTGTGGTGCTGGAAGGGCAAAGCCAGAAAGGCCTGGAGAGTCCTCCAGAGGTGGGTCAGCCTGCCTGGGATGAGAAAACTGCCTCCCTTCCTTTGAGGATGGGGACCGAGCTGCTAATACAGCAGATTGCCCAAGTCAGGCCTGTGCGGTGAATGGCTTTTTGCTTTTGCAGGCTTAACCTGTGGGAAATGGCCGACTTCTTGAGGCAGCAAGGAATCATCAACGCTATCAACCTGGATGGTGGAGGCTCCGCAACGCTCGTCCTCAACGGGACCCTTGCGAGCTACCCCTCTGAGCACTGGTAGGTGCTGCCTGTGCGTGTCCAGGGCTGCGCGAGGGTCCTCAGTTGTCACATGCGACGTACAAACAAGTGACCAGTTTTCAGAGCAAATGGCTCTCATCTTTACCGGAATTTTGTGACTACCTGTTTTTGTTTTGTTTTTCACTCAGTAGTCTCACATTAAGTTTAGCTGTTTTCAGACATGCAGCAGAACTGTTCAGCGTGACTAAGTGACCTGGTGCAGGAATCAAATATCAAGGCAGCTCTTGGACTAGGAGATTCAGTTGCACATTCGCAGGACATGGCTGAGACCTGTCAACAGTTTATTCATGGAAGAGAAACACTGACTTGCAGACCCTGCCCTGGCTAGCGCTGCTATCCTTCTCTCATTCATGCCATGGTGAGGAGAGCTAAAGAAAACTTTAGTTGAAATTTAGGCTTTTAAGATGTTTCTGACAGTAAACAGGAAACAAGTTAAAAATCAGACAATTTAAAATTGTTTACAATTTGATAGTTGAAGGCCAAGTGTTACTCTAAGCCTAATGAAGTTGCTTATATAAAAGCAAAAGGTAGTTAAATGAAGGTGTGTTAAGCGCCTCAGTTAGGAGAGGACAGTAGCAGAGACAGTAGCAAGTCCTGCTTTAACAGGGATTTAGTTTTCACAGTTTGCTCTTTGTAATTTGAGGTCTTAAATGACGTCTATCCCTTAGGACTCAACACTAAGTTAAGGATGGAAAAAATATAAACATAAAGCTAGATTTGAGTCAATGTTCTAACTTTCTTATTTACCAACTCAAATTTGGCCAAAAATGTGTGGGTTACATTAACTGGTTCCACACAAAGCTGGGAGCAGTGAAGTGCTGTCTCCGCTTACGCTGCCCCCGTTGCGTCCCCAGCTCCTTTGACAACATGTGGCGCTGCCCGCGGAGCATCTCGACGGTTCTGTGCGTGCACGAGGCGGCCTGCGAGCCCGCGGACTGCAGCGGCCACGGGCTCTGCGTGCGCGGGACGTGCAGCTGCAGCGGCCGCTACTGGAGCGGCGCCGCCTGCGACGTGCTCGACTGCGGCCCGGCCAACTGCAGCCTCCACGGCACCTGCACCGACTGTAAGTCCCTTGAGCGCACGGAGGGGGTGTAAGGGGGCCTGACAAGGAAGCTGAGACCTGGAGGCTGCACGTGGGAATGTGCTGCTTACCTTAGCAGTCAAGCACGCTGCAGTATGAGCATCACTTGCCACCCCCAGCCTGCTCCCCACAGCATCATGGGGGGCTCTTTTGGTGTAGCTCAATGCACAGAAGCAGCTCCATAGTCTAAGAAGTCCTTCCCCATGCTGGTTTGAAGGATTGTAGCTGCTTTTTCTGTCTGCCAGGAATTAGGCCCAGCAGTAGCTGCTTCCTTTCGCTGTAAGAAACTGCTGGGGAGTCCAGGCCTTCAGAGCTGCAGGTGCAGATGCTCTGTTCCACCCCAGCCACATCCTGACTCTGTAGGCCACATGGGGCTGTTTGCCTCAATCCTGCTCCTGCTTTTAGGTGTTTGGAGCTCTGCTCCAACCTTCCCCTGCCCCTGAGGCAACAGTGGAGATGATCAGGACCCAGTGCGTTAGGGGTGGCAGCAGGGCTAGGCTGGGGCTCAGATCTCCCATCTAGGCCTGTAGCAGGACTTCCCTTCAACTTTTGTCTTGGTTTCCCTATCTGTCCCAGGTCATGCACCTGGTTTTCTTTGTAAATCTGCTGTTAAGAAGGGCATTGCACTACACTGTGTGACAAATGTGGCAGTTGAGTTCTGCTCCCTGCCCTTAATGGCTCCTTCTCTCAGTATGCAGCTGTCCTGTGTCACTGCAGCATGGTTTTTACAAGCGTGGGATTGCTGGTCTGTAAACTTGTTTCGCATCTCAGTGCTGCTCTGATAGCCCCAGCCTCTGCTCTTCCTTCTTCCTGCTCAATCTTGTTTTTGTGTCTGCTGCCTCCCTGATTCAGAGGCAGAGCTCAGGGGGATGCAGATGTTGCTAGCAGTTAATTCAGAATCAATGCCTTGAACTTCAGGCCAGAAAGAGGCACAAAAACTGGTGCATTTTACTCCTGCCTGTTTGTGAGCTCAGAATTCCAATTTTATGGACTCCCTGGCAGGAGCAGCCTGATCTCAAGTGACAAGGGCACACCATGAAACTCCCAACTTGAAGTTCCTGCTGTCTCTGAGCCTTTCTTTCTTGCTAATATCTCTTTGCATTTGTGCAGCTGGATGCGTGTGCGATGCTGGCTGGACTGGCAGCAACTGCAGTGAAGGTAACACCGACTTCCCCTGCACTCTGGTGCTCCGTAGCTGCTGGGGTAGTCGGGGCCACAGGCTCTGGGCTGCCTGCAGCGGTGGGCAGCGCCTGTGCCCTCCCCTGGGGGAGCAGCGAAGGGAAGGGAAGGGGGTACAGGGTGCTCTGCTTTTTCCCAGATGGGAGTTTATTTGCACTGGGAGTGTCACACTTGTCTTGGTGCCCAGCAAGCACCAACAAGCAGTGGGGCCCCCCAGTGCTCCTTGTTCAAGACAGAGGCTGCTGCTTTCCTGCAAGCAGCCCCTCAAGCCCCCATGGCAGCAAAGGCTGAGCAGGTATTAGCAGGGGCTGCTGGGCCTCATACCTGGCAGTGATGAGCTCTGTCCTTGTCTCTTGCAGTTTGTGCTAGTGGCTTCTACGGGGACGCTTGCTCCCAAAAATGCCTGTGCCAGAATGGTGGCCTGTGTGACCCCGTGCATGGCACCTGCTCCTGCCCCGCTGGCTACTACGGAAGCATCTGTGAGCAGGGTAAGGGCAGCTCCAAGTAAGTGTGACCCCTTAAGGGCTTTCCTGTCCTACCTAAATCAGCTACAAGGAAAAGCAGGCAGCAGGGAGAAGAATTTTTCTTTATTATGAGGAGAGTATGGACCTCTATCTAGTCTCTGCCCAGAAGAGCTGAGTTGCTTTCCCAAAGAACACAAATCCTTGAATACCTTGACCTTGAGTGTGGCTCCACCTCTAGGCCTGGGCTGAGGGGGGGGTCTAAATCAGTGGCTGTGGAAGGCCCCCAAGGGTCATTTTGGTTTGTGCTCTTTGAACTTGTTTTACAAGTCCTAGAAGTAATAGGACCAGTAATGTGTTCATCTCTGTAGCCACTCTGGCTTTTCTGACGCCCTTCAGGCTCCTATGACTCTGAAAATCATGCTCTGGTGATGAGTTAATGATAGCATGGGTGTAAATCTTGGGCACATATGGGTAAATAGTGAAGCTTTATCCTCAGCCCAGGAATGCTCTGCTAGTCTCATCCCCACTAGAAGCAGTCTGAGCATCTCTGATCTGCAAGAGTTCTGAGGCTCTCCTAAGAGTCCTGAGGGTGCCTGGCCTCCCGGGCCCTCAGCTGATGCTGCTGGTGAAACAGGCACCATTGAATTGAGGACAGAGGAAGCTCCAGAGTGATGGATTTAACAGATTCAAAGTGGAGATTTGACAATGACTGACTTATGTTTTTAATCACTTCCCTAGTGTGCCCCATGGGCTGGTATGGGCCAAACTGCCAGAAACTCTGTGCCTGTGAGCACATGTGTCCCTGTGACCGACAGACGGGCAGCTGTAACATCACCTATGAAGGGGAAATACAGGACCAGTTAAACAAAGGTACCACCAATTCCCTCCATTGTTTATTTTGGTTTAGTTTCAAAGATAGTTAGAGGAGCAGCTTTATCACTTCATGTTTTATTTGTTAGCACTTTAGGGGTGTTGTCACCTTATCCAAGGTGGTTGTTTCAGTGAAATTTTACTTCTACCTTTTTCTTCCTGCTCTTGTTTTCCAGCTGGGCACTGTCTGGCTTCCTGGAACAAAGAGAAATTCTCTCTGTCACAGTAAGTTTGTAATGTAATGCTGGCAATAGCTGACCCCTGTCTGACATATAGGCCTTTTGTGTTCATGTACAGACTTAATGTGTTCAAGTATTTCAGTATATGATGGGAAAGGGAGTAGATTGAGAAGGGGGAGTGGTAAAAGTCTGATTGTAAGAAGACAAGTGCTCAGCTGAAGTCACCATCAGTGATCGAGGTGGCACCTTGAATCTAGCACTCAATGCTGTTGCCCTTAACCAAGAGCCACCTTTCCTCTTTAGCGGCTGTACGGTGGATTCAGCCCAGGCAAGGGGCTTGAGAAGAGCCAGGGAATCTTGCACACTGGAACAACTCCAGATTGCAGCAGCTGGTGAAGCTGCAACCTCTGGGCTGGAAGAGCTGTCACTGGTTAGGGGAATGCAAAGCTCAAAACATCCATTCGAAACAGACGTGTTTCATAGCATGTTCTCAGGTGCCTGAGAGCAGAAGCTGGTAATAAGAACAAACTTCCATAACACTGTGGGAAGTGGGAACAACTCATGGAGGGTTTTTGTTTGTTTTGTTTTTGTTTTGTCTGATAGAAGAACCTGGATCACCATAACCACCGTCTTGGCTCTGCTTCTCGCCGTTAGTGCTCTGGGAAACATTGGCCTTTTTCTCAAAGCGAGGTCAGAGAGGCAGCGGGAAGGCAGGGACTACCGCTACCACCCCCTGCGGGAGATGAACGGCGAAGCCAGTCACGGTGCTGCCTGCGAGGCAGAAGATGCTCAGGACCAGAGCCAAGCGCTCCTTTGAGGCCTCGGCTGGAGAGAAACAGAAGGTAGTTACTGCAGCCCATGTCATGCCCATGGGGGCTGCTTGACCCAGACTGCAAAACTGCTCACAAACAGGAGCAGCTGTAAGCTCTGAGTCCAGACCCATTCCTTGCTTCTTGCCCTGCCCCACACAGCCTGGGGTTCATTTCCAGCCTTCCTCCCTGCTCTACCTGGGCCATGCAAGGGTAAAGTGGAGCCAGCCTGTCCTGTTGCACACATGGATGAGTGTCCACAGCTGCAGCAAGAATCCTCCTGCTTCCCTGCAGTATTTGGGGTAAGGCAGATGATAAATATAAGCCATAAATACTCCAGAAAGGTCCCTTCTCACCTGAAAGATGGATACACATTTTATAAGATGTGTACCAAAGAAACCCTGTATGTTGCTATAGCATAAACAAGATTTAAGGAATCTGGTTTAATGTTTTACATTCTACAACACAGCTTCCCCAGCAAGCTTTAATTTCATCAACAAAAACTGACAGAACAGTTTAAAAATGTTGCAACAAGTGCAGCAGCAACACAAGCACAACATCCCTAATTCTGGCCACAACAGCAGGCTTAAAGGCTGACACAGCACTGGGGCTTTCTCCACCTCTGTCTTCACTCAGTCTATGCTGACTGCAGGGAAAGAATGTTCTCTTACTCGATTCTTAGTCCTTGAATTAGCTTAACAAACAAATGTTTCCAGAAGCTCTATCTTTGGTGGGTTCTTTCAGCAAAAAGAAAAGCCATATACTAGCTCAAAGAATTAACTCCTATTCTTTTTTTTTTTTTTTTTTTGTTTTTTTTTTGTTTAAGCACTCCTTCAGGAAACCTGTGTGCTCTGCTCAGCTACGTGACCTGCTCCTGAGGGACCAGAACCCACGCCTTGTTCCCCTGCAGAGAGTGCAGCAGCCCCGTGTGGCCAGCACGATGCAGCCTGAAGGGGCCCTGGGCTCAGCCCCAGCCTCTCTGGTCACCCCGTGTTCCCTGTGCCAGCAGCAGCCTCACAGCCACTGCAGAAACTGCCCTCGGCTCCTCAGAGAGGGTGGCTGCCAGCGCTGAGCTGGGACCGTGCGCAGTATTTCAAGCAACAACTCAGCTGGGAATTAGCCATCTTCCCGGAATACATCCTTGCACAATACATTCAAAAATACATATGTAAATTGGCTTCCTTGTGAAGAAAGCTAGCCTTTAATATGCCACTGTAGTGCTGCAAATTAGGTTTTTAAGCCTATCTGAGCCTGAATAGTAAAATGTGGTATGCATTCTATTTTTCTCTTCAAGCAAAATATATGTAATTTTTGTGCCACAGTTGGCATCAAATCAACCTGTACACTGAAGATTCTATTTTTTTATTATTTACAGAAGACTATTTGATACTTGAATAAACTCAATTAGAATGAACTGCCTGAAAATTGGATTCTTAATATTTATTAAGTTGGTCAGGATGAAATAATCCTTTCCCAGATAAGCCTGGTAGGCTTTTGCACCCGCCCATCTCTTTCATTTTAATAACCAGCTGTGTTGCAGGATGATGTGTACCAGCCTACTTAGTCATGTAAAAATAAAACAAAGAATGCTGGTTCTGCAGGAAAATAACCATTAAAGTCCTCTTTGTTTTTTAAGAACAGAAATAACTGGATACAAACAAGACTTACCTCCATTTCCATGGGTACTTAAATAGACCAGCACACATGCTCTGGCTTTTCAAAATTCACCACAAATTTGAAAGATTCAGTTGTATCAAACAATCGGACAGTCTTTAGAGATGCTTTATTTCCAACATACAGAAGTGTACAGCTCCTACCAGAACCTACAAAGACTGTAGCTAAGTACATTTTTAGCATCAGATTTGTCATCAAGTAACACGTTACAAAGCACTTTGCATTTTGCTAGTGTGCTCTTAAAGAAGGTTTGATTTTTTTTGGCTGCAGAAATCAGGATCTTGATATATAAAAATAAAGACAGTTGCAAAGTCGAGAAATACAGTGCTTGCTAAAATTTTAATGCCCATTTAATTTACCTGTACTAATAGCTTGGGAGTGGGTGTTAATGTCATAAAAGCCAATGCATGTCACATGATACCAAATTTAGCCTTCTAAAAGATAACTAATTTAGAACAGAAGTCATTACAAACACACACTGGAAGAATATTAAAAGCTTATAGCATGCAGGAGTCTTTGACAAATGCCCATCAATTTTAGTTCTTAGAGTAATAGTCCTGTTTTTAGCTCACAGTATAAATGTTTTGAATATTAAAGAAGCATGAGCTAGTAAAATAGGGATTCCTCTGACTCTAGTATGGCTGGAGTTAGCTCCTGTGTCAACAAACAGCCCCTCAACACCTGAGCTGAGTCGATGGTTGGGCTCACTTCCCACTGAGAATTGCAACAAATGTCCCAGAGCTAAAAATGACTATCAAGATCTTGTGATCAGTAAACCAAGCAAACCTGAAAAAAATAATTCAGACCCTCTCCTAACGCTCAAAGCCAGAACTGGAGGGTTGTGCCAAACATTATGATTATGCAGAGCTCATCAAGGAATGCAAAACTCCAGCTAATTAAAGCAGGGTTTATACATTCTTACTAAAAGATGGTATTTTTTCTTCAGACTGTTATATTCAAAGGGAACACACAGTGTCACAACCAACCTGGCCACGAGCAGACCCAGGAAGCAGAGCAGAGCAGCCTGGCGCTGCAGAGCGGCTGCAGCCGATGCCGGCGGCACCTCCGCGCTCTCCCGCGCAGCGACTCTGCAGCCCCCAACAGCCGCTGCCCCGAGGCTCAAACCACCAGGACACCCGTTGCTGCTGGCAGGACAGGGTAACCCTTGGCACACGGACAGTGGTCACGAAACCAGCCGTGCTCATTTTGCATCTTTCTGAACTAGCATCTTCCTTACACCAGGCGAAGTTATTCTAAAATCTAATAATTCTAAATTCTAAAATCATTTAGAAGAAAGCCCTTTGCAAACCTGCAGAAACACTGTAATGTTCAGCCAGAATTACTCAGTCACAGCATCCTTGGCATTGCCCTGCCTGTCTGCAAGCCAGCGACTCCCTTCTCGATACCTGTGCCATTTCTGAAGTGCTCCCTGTCCATCTTCCCAGTCCTGCTGTTCCAGAAGGCAGTAAGCAGTGAAGTGGGGCCTACCCTTGGGAACTGCAAAGGGTAAAGGTTTCAAATACGGCCATATTTAACTGTAAACAGCAGCATAACACGTGGTACCTACAGCGTATCCTCTCTTAAGAGATATCACCTAAGAAACATCACACACGGCAACTGCTCTTTGAGGTAGGTATTAGGTTTTATATATGGAATAAGTGAAACAGGGAAAAGCCTTCACTTACTGCGTAGCTAATTTTTCAGTGCTCAGCTGGTACCTGCACACAGCCAGAGCTCGCTGACCCTACCTGAACCAGCAGATGCTGAGATACCTCTAAGGAGCAGGGAGAGCCTCACGGTGCCGCTAACTCGGCAGCCGAGGCTGGGAGCTCTTCTTGCCTGTGGTGCCGATTACGAGACCGACCTACAGGGAAGCACTGTGAACACAGACAACAGACCCACAAGTATTTCCAGTCTTACTCTCAACTCGTAGGAGGTT
>JAUBNY010000244.1:4473930-4498025 GCA_032275445.1 Crypturellus soui
CGGTTTTCAGGAAAGTTTAGTTTGCTTTGGGTTAAATTTGTTGAGTTCAGCCCTATATGCCTTTACTTAGGATTGATCCCTGCCCTGCCTCATTTGTTTCAATTGCCTTTTCCCTGAGAGAGGATCAAATCATGGGAGACACAGATCCCAAGTAATATTCATTAGAGCACCTTTTATTAGTTATGCCACTATTAGTAACAGACAGCCATTCACATGACTCAAATACACTCACAGTTACTTTGGATGGGAGACCAGCCCCAGCTGTGTTCAGAAAGCCCCTCCCGGGTCCTTTTTTATGTGGTGTTTTATCTAGTCCTGTAGACTGACCTGCCTACAGCAGCTACTGCCATCCTGGACACAGTCCAAACGCAACCTATTGCTGATGCTAGTGCAAGCTGGTGGCCTTGGACAGACCTGGCAGACACTTCATGTTCTGAATTTACCTGTTCTTGCAGATTCAACAGCACAACTAGTCTCCAGAGCTCGTCAGCTCTGAGGAGACACTATTTCTCAGCACATTTTTCCTCTCTTCAGCCTGTTCTGTTTCTCCATCAACAGGTACCCACAGAATCCACACACACAGAAGGGGACTTAATGAGGTGCTCATGAGTTCACAAGCAGCACAAGTTCAGCACTAAGTCTTCGCTATATTTTTTATTTCTGCATAAGTGATGAGCATTAGTTTCCCCAAGGAGAAAGAGGTCTTTAAAAGTGTTTAAATCCTTTATAATCACAGATTATACATTCATTCCTTCTCTTAGGTCTAAGCAAGACACAGCAAGACACGCAGAAAGTACTGGCAATGCTCTTCGCAAATAACAATTTTGTAAAGGACAGTTAGCAAAAAATCTGAGGCCATGAAAGCTGGGTGCCTCCTAGACCATTTTGTGCAACTGTAAACAGTTACCTCCTATGCCAAAAACTATTACTATTGAAACCTTACCTAGCTATGGCCCCTTTCCAAGGAATATCAATCGCTTCAGCTTTCCCTCTCCTGTTTTCTTCTCTTCCCAAGGATTCAATTGGGTGGGTGCATCTAGCTCACCCAATTACACCTCCATTCCTACCCACACAACCTCTTTGCATCAGGAAACTTGAGGGTTAGGCCACTTTTAAAGATATTCATGCTGCTTTAGGCTTTTCTCAGCCACATACCACATACCTCTTGGCCTTACACAGACTGCCCTTAGACTAGGAAGGAACTGCTGAATGTTTCAGTAGAAGCAGAGCTGCAATTGGATCAAAGAATCCATGCTGCTTTTCAGGGAAATATATTTCCTCCTACACTAGATGGCCAGTCCCAGCTGTATTTGCCGCAAACTAGTGCCCTCAGCTCCTCTACTTAGACTTGACCAATGTATCTCCAATCATGACATAAAAGACAGTCTCCTCAAGTTCTGCATGTTTTTGACATGCAAATTTTGATAAAGGAGATTAAAATAAGATCAGGGTTAATTCTCCTAAAAGACATCAGCATTTGACTGTACCAACTTGCACCGTCTGCCTGGTATAACACACCCAGCCTCCTGCTGACATGGTACAAGCTGAGAGAGGTGCTACTGCCTGCCCCTAATGAGCAACATCTGCCAAGAGACAGATTTCACCTAACCTTGCCAAAACAGTGGAGCCTCAACATAAATCATCTGTGATTCTCAGTTTTATGGGGGAAATTGAAGGCATACAGGCTGTGAGAACAACGCAACTCAGGCTTGCCAAAGGGTGTTCTGCCTCTTCTACCCACCTTGCCTTTGTGCGTTTCCTGGAGCCACTGGCGAAGGCGGATCAGGCAGCTCTCCTGCAGTGGGGTCAGCTGGCCCAGGTACCGCTCGATGTAGTCGGCGTCCAGTTTGTCAGCTGGAGAAAGAACAGAATCATCCATGGGAGAACGGGCAAAAGCAAGGGAGAACCTGGGACATGCAGTTAGTTCCACGCAACGGGTTATTTATGATTTACACTGGAGGGCCACAGAAGCCCTCATTTTAGCTACCTGTCCTGAGAGGAGGATACAGCAGGTGAAAAAAATCTCATGCCCTCATCACCATGAGGACATAAACAGTGTGCAGTTATCAAAGCAAGTTCACTCTGTCTCTATTCTCAGGGCAAATATTTCATCTGGCCCTGACCTGTGCAAGCGGGAGCTTTCAAATAAACACCCTGAGCCTGGCACTCACCTCTCATTAACAACTTCAGGCTCTTGCACCAAAATCTCTTGGTGTCCTAAAAATTCTCATTACTCACTATTCCAATGGCAAGAGGCTAAAAACAGTCATCTCAAAACTAAAATGTTATCCTCCTTATGGACACCAGAGGGATAGGGTAAATAAAGCTGGCAATTCATAGAGCAAGGCAGACTTTTGTCATGAAGTCCAGTGTGTCCCAGCAGCAAAAGGTCCGTCCAGATCAGAGACCAAGGACAAGCAGGATTTGACTCTGCCAACACCCACAGACAGAAGCATGTGGGCTCTCAGACACTTGTGTGGGCAGATGCCCCTGACGAGAACGTAGTAGCGATAAAGGAATGGGCACAAACCTGCAGCTGTGCGGGAGACACATGCAGGCACACAGAGAGGAGGACCTCTGAGCTAGCTCTGCATCCAGCAGATGCTACGGAATTAGCTAAGGAATAAGGACTGGACATCCACAGGACACACTGCTGCCGACTGATAATACTGAAATTATATTTGATAAGCTCTGTTTCCTCACAGAATCTATAGAACTAGCAAGCTGAGGAGCAAACCCAGGAAGGTTTATCAGTTTACAAGCATGAATATAAGCAGAATGAGCACAGCTGCTCTCCTCTTCTGCTAGAGGAAATCTACCACTCTTAAATCAATTTTAATCTGAAGATCTCCAAGTATGTGGATGTTTCTTATACTCACAGTTCCTCTGTGGATTTGAATTCCTTCTACAGACTGTTTCCCAGAGACTAGAAATGGTAAGAATCCCAAATTGCATGCTTTTTCCCTAGCTACAGTCAAGCAAAGCAGGTGCTATCTTTGCTCCCGAGTAACAACTACTTCTATTCAGTGCCACAGCTCACACTACATTAAGATGACTCCTATTTTTTTCCCCTCAAGACAAGAATTTTATTTTGTCTGGAAGATATCCTCAGATCAGCACACAGAAGGATAAGGCTTTGTTTGGGCATTTGGGGTAAGAAACAGGCCCAAATGCCAAGAACATTAATTATGAGAGCGCCAAAATTATATGGTAATTATTTTGCACTCAAGATACTTTAAGGTTTCCCAATTTAAAGTATAAAATAAAAAGCAGATCAATGGAGTTTTCTCAGCTCAAACGAAACATACTATCTGCTTTTCCCTGTCTTTTCAAGTCTGTCTTTTCTTGGCTTTTCAGCTGGGATGGGGGACAGGGAGAAGTTGTTGTTTATGTTTTTGGTGAAGAAAAAAAAATGGAACTTCCTCTCCTCCCTGTCCACAGTCTAGAAGAAAAAAAACTCATGCCAAAAAAAAAAAAAAAACCCACACATTAGTCACACAGCGCTACTCAAGGCATTCAGATTGCCAGGTGCTGCTACTGCCTGGACCCCACATACCATCAGGAGTGACTGCCTCTGCCGGAGTGCAGGAATTGCCAGCTGGCTCTTTGGTAGCTCCACGAGCCCCGCACTCGGCTGGGACGTCATCGACACCGGGTCCAACAGCCGGGGTTTGCTCATCCTTCTGCCCACTCTCCGAGGGAGGTGTCCAACGGGGGATGAATGTGATACCCTGTGAGATCAACTCCTTCAGATAGTGTTCAATCACTTCCTTGCCCTGGAGAGGAAAACTCATATTAATAAAAACACTACAAGCCCACTCCATTGAAAATCAGCAAGAAGCAGAAGAGTTTAACAACTCCCATCTGCAAGAACCTGTGGAAAAAAATTATATAGTGCTTTCACACTGGAAAATGGCAGAATACAACTCTCCAATGGTATTCAGCATGATTCAACTACCTTTCTAATACTTTTATCCTGATCTCCTACTCTCAAATGCATCAGGCTGCTGCATTGCTCCTCTGCAGCCCAGGGGAAAAGGCCACCAAAGGAAAGAGCCTCTCCCACAAGCTACTGGAGAGGCAAAATGCTTATTTTTACCCAAAAGTTCCCTATATGAGAAGAGTATCCTCAGTGCCTGGCACCACAGCATCCACTGCAGCCCTCCGCTGGCACAGCCTGCTCCCTCCTCTGCACAGAGGCATCCACTGAGCAGCTGGTTTTTGTTCCCTGCACACTGCTTCTGTTTTTGTTGCTTTTGCTGTTTTTACTTTTCATTCATCCTACTGAGCCACTTCAGGAACAAGCAAGACAAAGCAAAAGTATAAAACTATTGAAATTGACACTCAAGGTGCACTGACAGCAGGTGCTTGCTTTAATTTTGTGGCACAAGGGGAAGCCCATCTTACCCGTTTGATGTTTGAAGTGTATTGCTTCATGGCAATTTTTTCCACTGTGCTTTCAAAGCCAAAAAATGACTTGATGTCGAGAGATGCAGACTGTTCAAAGCAAGTCCACTCTTCATTCTCAGGATGCACCTAAGCCCAAAGACACACATAGGGTTGGATATTAGATAGTAGCAGACAACTTGGGTTATGGCAGGGCCCTCACTGCAGGTACCCATTTTGCTGCTTATTCTCCAGAGCTACAGACTGAGGGATCAGAGGAGACTTCCCATGAGCTACTGACAGACCCACATTTAGCAGCCAGACTAATGCTTCCAGAGTAACAGAAGCACATCAGGTACATTTGTGGCTAAAACAGCATATTCTTCACACATTAGGAAATTAGAACCCATCTCTGCCTGGCACACCTACACGGTAATATCAGTCTGTTGCAGAAATTGCACTAAAATAGTAGCCAGGCTGCCAACCTGAAACCATCATGCCAATGCTCCTTATGGAAAGATAGGCACTGCCTCACAAAGTCTGCAGTTAAAAACCTCTATAACTTCAAAGAATCACAGAACAATTTTTCCTCTTAATGCGGACAAGAAACTCAGCCCAAGAACGCTGGTCTTCCCCGCAACGCACAGAAAATACATGGCAGACCAGGCAGTGTTCCCTCATTGTCACTTCAAAGTTCATCATCTCTTTCTAGCCATTTCCCTTGGATACTTTACGTACAGTAAGAATTAGAGTAACCTTTCCATCTTCTAAACTCAACTCTTCAAGGGACTCTGCACCTTTTCTCACCTTTTCTCTGTCAGTGTTACTATTCACAAACTGGCATGAAAGAAAAAAAATCCAGCTCCTGCCCTCAACTCTGCCAAAAGATATAGCGAACTCTACCAGGGACATAAATTGCCCTAGGGGAAAATTAAGCAGCTGTAAGAGAAGGATCATATTTCTCCAGGTTGCTTCAGGAAACATCGCAGCAGTAGAAAGATGAGAATAAACCTGTTTCCGGTGCATTCTGGCAAGGAAAAGGAAACTGGTAAAAATAGTCCAGGGAACCATCTTGAGGATGCAGACGGCTAAATCCTGCTCTGTTCCAGGAAGAGCCCTCCCCTCAAGAGCTGAGCTGCTGACATTTCCTTATGAGGGACACAGGCCAGAAGCGATACAGCCCCAACCAGCAAGTGCAACAAAGCCTGAACAATTCCAGAGTTGGCCTGGCACTAAGTCAGAACTGTCATCACATGATGCAAGTTTGACCTACAGTAATTTCTGGGAAGCTCCATGTAGACACACAGCAATCTCCAGCTCAGGGGCTCCGCTTCGCTTCTCAACAGCTAATAGCTTTTCAGCTACGTGTTCTTCTTGAAACAGAAGCTCCTTACAGTTTGCTTGCTCCTAAGAAGCTGAGCTGTTTTCCACTTGCCAAAAGGGCAGGTAAGTAACAGGATCTGGTCTTTTGTTTAGGGAACAAAGAGCAATCTCTGATGAAACAGATGAACATATTTAATGGTGACTGAACCCCAAGAGGCCAATAGTAAAGGGGCACAATGCTGCCTAAGCCAGGGCCCCAAAGTGAAACATCCCAGGCCACAAATAATGCTCAAGATCTTTAGCCAAATATTTGGAACAGGGACAGTGTGGCAACCTCTTAAAACTTGCACTTATCTTTGGGTTAAAAAGGAAAGCTAATTGCCATACCTCTAGCCACAACATATCTCCTATTGTAATAAATACTCTGGGCTTCCTTCTAAATGCCCACATCTAAGTACTACGCCTAAGCTCCAGAAGTTAACTTGAATTCCAACCATTTTTCCTACTTCCACTCATGGATGTAACATTCCAGTCAATTTAAGAAGTGTCTTAGTCCCCAGGAAAAGGTTTGCTCTGAGTCTCAAAGTCATTGGAAAAGGTTTGCTCTAAGTCCCAAAGGCCTTCCAGTCCCAGAGCCCCTCATTGCAGTATGCTACAGCTCAATGTTCAAACTTATTCATGCAACTTTGCCTTGTATGTCAGCACATGACTTGCAACACTTCACAAACAAATAGAAAAAGCACACTTACTGAGTAGCTACATGTCTCAAGGACAACAACACGGTTGGCAAAAGTCTCATTGTGGGCTTCAATGCGAAGAGTTCGTTCTTTCCAATTTACCGTGTTTTTCTGTATGAAGAAAACATACTCTACCCCTGCAATCTGACAAGGACGAAAAAACAAACGAACATGGAAAGAAAGAGGGCAAGAGGAAAATCAGAAATCAACCCTTTGTAAGCTCAGGAGTAAAGGCTATTTACTGCCTTAGAGCATCTACTCATCTGTACTGGCCAACAAAATCCAAGACTCTGTGCCCCTAGATTTTACTTGCCTTCTTTAGCAGCCTAGGAGCATCCACATTCAGTTTGCAGCTCCGCTCAATAATATGTATAGCTCCATCATCACTCCTGGATTCATGCAGGATTTCACTCCCCAGGAAGACTGGAATCTCTGGACACGTGGGAAAGCGTTTTTCATATGCCTGGAAGTAAAAACAGAGCAAGTTTCAGTGTCTAGATAGAACCATCTTACTTCCTTCTCAATTTATGAATTGCCTTGCAGCAAGGTTCCAACAAAACAGACTTTTGCCTCTGAGAAAAAAAGGGGCTAACGCAGATGGAGAAAAGTGAAAGCAGAATAGTCATGAACAGAGTCGGCCTTCTCTCCTCCTGGTCATGAAGCTGAGCATGCCTCAGCATATCTTTCCTTTCACACACGAAGTAGAAAAAAAAGCTTGTTATTAAAGAGTATTAAGTAAGGGAATCAAAAACTTAAATGCCAAACTCAGGTTTTCACCTAGCAAAACATCCCCTAGCTTAAGGCTAGACGCAGAGATAGCAAATTTTAAGTTAGGCAAATTGTCTGGATGAAGAATCTATTTTAAATAAAATGCATAATACCTTTATACCTTAAAAAAGGAGATGTGCCTAACAGCAAGTCCTGACTATCAAGACTGCCAATTCCCATCTACTCTGTTGGTTTTGATTCCCCTGCTTCTACCATGACTCCCAATGTCCTGGATCTGAAACCTTCCTCATTTTAACTGATCAACATCCCTTTGAAAATCTAAAGCCCGCTTTTCCATGACACTTGCAGCAAATAAAGTTAAATTGCATAAGTGTTACTTACTGTTGCTTCCCCTCAACTTCTCCCTACTTGCCAGCCTCATTAAATTGCAAGATCTTTGGAGGATGAAATGTTTCTCTTGAATTTCTCAAGTGTTTCAAATATCAGGTGCTATTATAAGTATATAATTGAAGCCACACCATCACACACTGCATAAGAAGCCCAAGATT
Source organism: Crypturellus soui (assembly GCA_032275445.1). Classification (NCBI taxonomy): domain Eukaryota; kingdom Metazoa; phylum Chordata; class Aves; order Tinamiformes; family Tinamidae; genus Crypturellus; species Crypturellus soui. Next base: position 4,481,654 of record JAUBNY010000244.1, read on the forward strand.
CAACCACAGCAGTCACTGCAGAACCTCTGCACGCTCTCACAGACATTCAGAGCACCTTGGTCATTAGACTTTTCTCCTATTACTCCCTAGATGCACTTCACCTCTTCAAGCTACTGCCATCTCCTCCTCTTCCGTAAGAGGACTATGTTACACAGCACATAATTCTCTCATAAGCATTTACACTTTTATCCACCGCAAGAGAGAGTTACTGGGATCCTGACTGAGATGAGCTCTGCCACCAACACGTGCACAGCGCTACGGGCAAGCTCAGGGTGGCTGCGTTATCCGCTACCAGAGCGGTCCCAAAGCCTGGTGGCCCCAGTACATGCTTGTGTCCCTGGTGCTGGGAATGCCCCCTGCTCTTAAAATAGCTCAGGCACTTAAGGACACATTCCAGTCTCCTTTTCCTAGATCTCCAAATGGAACATAAGTTATTTCAAGTTATCGCATTGCTGCAGTATCCAAAGGGGAGTGCAAGCAGTGACCACCAACTGTAACACAGGCCATAAACAAAGTACCTAAGTCTTTAAATCATCCTCCCCATCACTAAGCAAACTTCTGCCTACTTTGTCAGGTGTGCTGGACTACTTCTGGTGCATCTATTATAGCCTCTTTCAAAAGCCCTAAAGCAAATTTTAGGTAAATATAAAACTTGAAAGACAAATGACTATTTCCAACACCTGGATACATATGTCAAATCAAACTCATTGCTTTAAGAAGATTGTCATAAGGGAAGTTCATGGAGCGGTATCAGGCACTGCTGAAGTACGGTCCCAGCTTCCCAGTAAACTGCACTTTTCTCAAGTATCACAGAGCAAAAAGTTATAATTTGCTCCGAGCTCTGCAGCAAATTCGTCTTCTCAAGGCAAAATTAGTACTTCTTACCTGCCCATCCACCTGCCCTCTACCAAGCCTCAGTCCTCCAAACTACCAACTTTTGCTGGCTCCAGGTGCTCTTTTCTGCTGTGGTAACACACAAGCAAGGGTCTCTGCAGGCCACCCAGACTACATTCTCAGTTACTAGGGCCCCAGTGCTCAGACAGCTAAAGTTGTAACACCCTGGTAAGCTACTAGGATACCAGAATACTTGGCAACTGTTTTCAGCTCTTTTTCCATGCCACTCCTTACATGTGCCCGTAACGCTCTTGCAAAAAGCTTAACTGGAAACCCTATCCCAAAAGCACACCTCCCCACAGTTAATCCCCTCATTTCAGAGAACAGCAGTTATCAGAGGCTAGAAAACACCTCAAATGGCAGGAGGTTTGTATAAGAATGATACTAGGATTGTCCACACAACAAATTAAGCCTGTGAGCCTGTTGGTGGAGAAGCAAGACTTGTTCTTCCAAGAGGAGACAAAGGTCTCACTTCACTTTTACCATAAGTGCTGAGGTTTAAGAGCCTCCCCTCAACTGAAAGGCAACATTACAAACATGAAACCCCATGTAATTCCACTGAATATTGCATGCACATGTTTGATTCTGAAGGTAAAACTGCTAGATCTCAAAAGAGAGCTGCTTGTGTCTCCACTATATGAGGACCTGCCCTAACTGGAGAGAGATTTCTCAAGAAACCTGTCATTAAACACAGCAAAACCAGTATCAGGACAACTAATAAAACAATGCAGTTGCAGTCAGTGTTTCAGAGAGTTAACAACAGCTGGAGAGAAAAAATAAATAAATAAAAAAACCAGGGAACTGAGGGACACATCAATGTACAGCCCTAGTGGTTTAACTAAGAAAACAATCAACCTCTCCCCATCTACAAGCAGAGCGTGTTCCCCTATTTGAAAAATTCCTTTTGCACATTGACATTAAGCCCTTTTCTAATTTTCCTTGCCCAACAGCAACTCTAAATCTACAGCAGGTCGAAGATGGCTGGATCACAGGATCCAGGATCATCAGGATGCAGCTGAAACACCGTACTTCAGCACAGTGAAGTTAGACTCGTCTGTAGTGACTGAAAAGACGAGACCCACTCTGTCTTGCACACAGCATCCTCTGATCAGAATCAGTATCTGCACAGTACAGTTCTGCTCCAACAGCAAAATGCTGGGAATTATAAAGAAGTGCCTTGGAAGGTGTCGGCCATTACCAAAACTGGCCCTTTCTCTCTTCTCTGATTCTGCGGAGTGAACGGCAGAACATCTAAGTCAAATGAAAGGCAAAGGGGACTTAATATTAGCCTGTTTTAATACTTCAGCAGCTAATCTGCCTGCATTTGCCCTTTCATCTCCTGGCCGCCGTAGCTCTGCACTGACTAGCATTCAGGAACCAGGATTTGTCTCTCCTATCTGTGACAACCTCATAACTTTCCCAGAAACAAGGGCAGCAATTATCACATTATTTCTCTTTCCTAAGCCCATGCCCACAAGGTTTCTTAAAGGTTGATGACTGAAGTCTTGAGCAGAATCAAATGGGTTTGATCAGAATGAAACAAGGTTTCACTTTTAAAATTTAAATGTTGCAAGAAAAATTCATACAAGACTCAGAGCTTTAATAGTGCCAAGGGAAGGCAAGAGGGGAAACCTGTGCAAAGGCTACTGGCAGCTTCATACAAACATACCTGCACAGCTATTTCTGAAGCACCTCAGCCCCTGAGCTGATAGAAACCACATGGCTGGAGAGCAGGAGAGTGCCTGAAGCTGCACAGGGCGCTGGGCAAGGGGAACATCCAGCTTTATTCCTTAAGCATGATTAGAGGCCGTGCAGACGGGGCATTTCGGACCGCTACAAGCTGACCTCTCCATCTCAGTGCAAGATGAGCTAGTGCCACGGGAGCTGACAGCTGATTAACCACACTGAACCACACAGTTAATCAGCTGTGATGTGGTTGACTAAAATCAGTAAAGAGATTTGACTGAGGGCTTGCCAGGCAATAACAAGGTCGGGCCAGCAATCTGCTGGGAAATGTCTGCAGAAAGCAGTTTTACCTATGCTGGCCAACAAGACTACAGGACCAACACTGTCATAACTTTTTTTTTTGTTGTTGCAAGAACAGAGCCTTTGAGGGCAACAGGAGGAAGCTGCACTTAAAAAGTATCCTGATCACAATAATCAGTTTAAAATAAATGCATCTGTGACAACAGATTGCCCTGAAGGTCAACTGAATGCCAACAGAAAATGTTATATAAATGTATGAGTGTCAAAAACAAAAAAAAATGATACTCTAAAGCCTCACAGCCACCAAGAAAAGTGAAGATTATCCTGCTCTACCCTTTGACCACCCCATGCTTGCTTATCCAAAGCACAGAGGTGCTCCCTTGAGTTCATCACAATACCTAAGTGTTACGTATATTAACAGTGCAAGAACACTCCTGCTCCCCTCTCCAATTTGATCTCCAGTGGATTGACGGCAGCTATAGCATTCTTGCTTCGTACACGATCCACTGAACTACAGCACATGGCCGGAGGTTTCAATTTTTATAACAGCTACTCCTGTTTCTTCTCCGTGGGTTTCAACAACCTTTCTGGCAAGTAACCTTGAAATCAGTTACGCAACAGAGGCCTTAGGGAATTCGAAACAACAAGGAAGTCCAAGTAGTGAATTACCACATGAAATAAAACACCTCTAAAGCTGAACTTTCCTGCAAATATATAGACTCCTGGCATTTTATTCCAGCCCACTGCCTGCTAGGTCTTGAGTGGCTTCAATGTGCTCCAGCAAGACATAGCTCTCAAGTCAGATTATCTAGCTCTGTATCATAATATCCTGGAGGAAATGTTACCCTCTTTGTCCATGAAAGAAAACTGAAATGGAAAACACAGGGAGTCAGCACAGCCTGCGCACTGACTCCCAGGGCAGCAGATCTGCATTTCGCACCCCACCAGTCACCTTTCCAAGGCAGACTCCTCAAGCTTCCACTAGCACTCTGAGAAAAGGTAACTGATTTGGAGCTTCCCTGCCAGCAATACGGATGGAGGTCCTTAGAGATGGTTGGCAGCACGGAGAGGTGCTGCTTCAGATGCAGGCAGAAGCACAGAAATGGAAAAAAGTATGGACTAACTCCTATATGCTAAGCTGGACTCAAGGGGGAATCTTCAAGCATGTAAAAACTCAGAGTGGAATAAGTGATATTGAATAGAACACATGAAGGAGCTAAACTGTTATTCCCCTGATATAGACAGAGACTGCCATGCTTAATATCATATGAATAGGTTTCAAGAAATAGACTTCACGCTTGGGCTAAGAGCTGAGACACTTCAAACATTCATGACTGAACAGAGTCTAAATTTGTATTAATTAACAGGATTCCTCAGGGTTGTGTTACTGTCATGTGCCATTTGTTAGGATAAAGGAAGAACAGCACCTCTATTCAGCTGAAAAGAGGAAAAAAGAGAAGATAATACCAAGTTTTAAGTTCAAAATGCCCAGATCATCATCCCTTTGCAAAGAGACGACTAAGGAGCAAGAGGAGACTCCTTATCATTGCTAGGATGATAGCTACTGTTATCATCCACTTGTAGAAGTGGATGGATTTTGCCCAGCTCTAGTAATATATAAATATCTCTCCTCTCTCTCTCTCTGTATGTATGTATGTGTTCAAGTGCTTTCAGAATTTGGCTTTCCAAAAAAATAACCATTTCATCCAGAATTCCCTTCCACTATTAGTCCAGGTGCTGAAGGTAACCACAAGGCCTGCATTTGTATTCACCAGATATAATAATTCATTTCCTCCATAATGGCTAGAACAGATACTTATTTCTTGCTAGCCACAGGCAGCACAAAACAAAATACACACAGAAAAATTGGGAGCAGGGGGGTGGGATCAAACAGGTATTTCAGGTGTGAAGACACACTCAAGTCAGAGGAAAGGTAACACTTCTAAGGAGACTCAGAGCAGCTGCTGAATCACATAAAACGTGGGGGTGGAAGGGTCTGAGAAAATACCTTTGCTGGGAAAAACAAAAGACCATTAGTCCTCAGAACCCTAGATATAAACACTGACCTAGTGCGGCCTCTGCCTGGACCACAGCCAGTAATCTGCCTCATTTCTTCAGATTTGGTGAAAGGAACAATTCAGAGAGCACCAGCTGGTTATTACAATACAAGCACAGAGGAGTGACACAGCAAACTTACTAAAACCAGAACACGCACTGCAGCTGCACACAGCCAACTCCGGAAGTCACCAACATGTCTGATCCCCTGCCTGAAAAAAGAAAAACAAACCAACCCTACTCACTAAAGAGGAGAAACTCAGGGAGCAGTTCAAGACAAACTCCACAGAATGGACTGGCCTTTACAAATACCAATGGAAATTATGCCCTTTTCAGGAGGGACGGCCAGCTAGTTGCACCCATCTGCACACCCCATGGCGGGTAGAGGCAGAGGCACTGAACAAGGCAGGCACTGAAGCAGGCACCTCAGGTGACCACCGCTTGGAAGAGCAAAACACAATAAATCAGCATTACACCAAGCACACAGTGCCCAAGGACGTATCTCAAATCAAAAAGGCTATTTCGCAAAGTGGTCCCTGGCGCCTGGCAGGATGAGCTGTCACAGCTACAAGACACTGGACAGGCCCCTGTGTTTATAAATTAAAAAATAAAACAAAAATCAACATCCCAGGCCTACCTGCATGTTGGTTAAGATCTAATAACTGCTGCTGGTTCTAAATTTTCCCACCTCTTTCAGCTAAACTATTGAGCATGGGCCACACTCTGCATTCATATGATGTGCAGAAGAGAGAAGAGTTTTTTGAGGCACTACTGAAATACAAGGTGTTGGTGACACCTGAAGCCCCACTGTGTCTCCTGCTGGACTGTCGCTGAGAGCCAGCACTGGAGTTCCTCCATCCTCGCGCTAGACGGCACCAGGCAGGCCTGGCTGGAGAGGCTGCTCACCCTCCTTTAACGCAATCAGCCTCCCTTGTGCAGCTGGAGAAGATAATTAAAGAAAACTGGAAAGATCCTACACAGAGTCCTTGAGTGACAGAACTGCTGTAAATCTTAACTCCAAACCTATACATTGTGACAAACCCTTCCTAAATAAAGTCTTACAGCTGGCAACACAAGGCTACAGAAGAGACTTGCATGATACCCCCAACATACATTAGGTAGGCCAGGGTGTACAGATATTGCCAGCAGGTGTGTGCCAGAACCCTGCATGAATAAAGAGCTCTTCTGTTTGCTCCCGGCGGCTGCTACCACAACATTACCAAACCTCTTCGACTCACTGGGACAGATCCCACACCATAAACTCCCACATCAGCTATTTGTACAGCCTGACTGATGCTCACGCTCCTTCTGCTGAGCACTGGAGGGAGGTGGTGGCAGGACTGAGGGAGTGAGCAGTCAGATCTTCCCAGCCAACATGGGGATCCTTCCTTCCAGACTTTGGTGCCAAGTGTTTCTCGGCAGTAAGATGCTGTGAGGTTTATACTATATCTTGCCACAGTGGTCCCAAACCATCAAGGCTCACTGAAGCAGCATGGCTTGAGTCAACATTAGATCTTCTGTAAGTGTATAAAACGTTAACCCAGTAACTTCTGACAGTCACAAGTGCTATCTTCAAAACACAGCAGAAAGGAGACATGGGAAGTTGCCTTCCTTTAAAATACCTGGCACAGACCACAGTTGGAGAGAGCATCCAAATACAACTACCTTTTGTTTGCACTCAGGAGGCAAGTTCTATATATCTAACAATGCTGCTAAAGAGAGCAAGTAATTCTGGTTGAGGGGGATTGAACACCAAAGAAAAACTCCTTAAAAAAAAAAATCCCACTGTCCTGGCTTTCTCTCCATCTCTAGCATACTGTCACCCTGAAATACCATTTCAGGATGGAGGTACATTCCAGGAACTCCAGAGGAACCCTGGGCATGCAGGCCGTGTGCTGCCAAACGCCACTGCAGGCCGCCTGCAGAAATCCAGTGCCAGGATGGGGGGCAGCCACCACAAGCATCTCCTCCCCGGCCTTGTCCCTGCTGCTGCTTGCAGGGCCCCACTGCAATCCCTGGGGTTCCCCAGCTTCACGCTGGCTCTGAGGGGCTCCGGCCACAGGAACTCACCCTCCTCCGCGCTGCGAGGGGGCTCCTTCGGACCGGACCCAACCTGGAAAGCTGAGCCTACAAACCAGCATCCGATATTTGAGCTAAGACTCTGCTTTATATACAAAGCAGGCTGGAATATTACTTTGAATAATGACAACAGCTTGTAATTTCAGACACCTATTAAGTATGTACAAACTCCAAAATACTTTTTGTGATACATCTACGCTGTAAGCACTGTAACTGAACTGTAGATAACCTAAGCTGTCAATCTGCAAATCTTATGCACCAAGACAGCAGTCTCCATACTTGAGTGTGCTGTGAGCATGCATATTAAACATGTCAACAAACCCACAGAATTAACACGATCCTTGCTAGTTATAGCTAGTTATTATTTTGCCTGTGCATTAGACTCGTTTCATCCACCATTTTGTCTCTTCCTGATGCTCTCTTCTCTTCCATCCTGCCAGCTGTTTGAAGTAGGCTTACTGTAGTGTCTACATTACCTGGCAAAGGAGGGCTCAGAGGCTCTACTGCCAAACAACCAGCACATCAATCAGTGAAACCCTGAGTCCTTTAAGATGCTCCAGCATTAGAGAGCAGCATATGCACAATACATCAGGACTGAAGCAGACCCTTTATGCTACCAGGGTGTTAGATGTGACAGGAAGAAGCCATCAGATAAAGCTTAAAAATCTAACATCTGCAACATGATACATGCTGGTGCTGAAGAAGCATGAATAAAAATCATTTTGGAAAGGTAAACAGAAAGAAGCTCTAATTGCCAGGACTTGTACCTCAGCGTTCAGAGATATTCCTCCTACAGCAGATCCTGACAGCGTAACAAGTTGCTTTCAAACAGACTGTCTGTGCAAGACCTCTCTCACTTCTGGCACAAAAGAGCATAGGCAAGATAATGAAATAAGAAGATACAATTAAAATAAAAATGTATTAGATGTTTAAGTCTTGCATGTATATGAAAATATTTAAAGCATGTCAAAGCGACAGATTGTGTCAATTGCAAGTGTAAAGAGCTGCGAGTACTACTGAAATTAATGGGGAACCAACTCCCAAATTTGTGGCACTGTTTAAAACTATTTTATCTGACCTAATAATTCACTAGTGACAAATGATATTGTAAATGCAAGCTTAGCGCTGTTTCCTATATGAATATGCATTTTGGACTTGCTTGCCCAAATCAAATGCCTTATCTCCCTATGTCAGAGGGAGCTCACTAAAATTTGCATCGTTCAGAACAAGTTATCGCTCACAAGCTACTTGGCAGAAATCCCTCCTTCCGGATTTGTCTCTCTTTATAACATTTTTAGTATAAAACTTTAGCTTTAAAACTGCAACACAGATACTATAACCAAAAAAAAAGAAAGTGTTGGCATTTGGGGATTACTTGGCTCTCAAGTAAAATCAGGAGAGATGTGCAGTCTTAAACCTGCTGATCTAAACAAAGAGAACACAAGATCAGGTCCTTGGAGGCATGAACTTGGCTGGAGAACTCATTTGAGAAAGGCTCCAATTAAAAGCAAAAACAAAAAGGAAGGAAATCGAATTGAAAGGAAAACCACAAGAAGATAAAGCATGACAAAAGTCAAGTTATTTTCAAGTACATGGAGAAAAGATGTCAGGCACTAGTTATAATTTGAGGAGTACAATCCTTGCATGCAAATGCAGCTTAGGAACATTTGGACAGGTGTGGAAAGATTATCTTTTGTTAAAGAAAACTTGTGCAGAAGAAAAACATTCACACTCCTAAATGGTTGGGAGAGAGAGAAAGAGAGAACACTAAGCTGATTCCTTTTTTACAGCCCCAGCTGCACAGCAGCAGCAAAGACACCAAGAAGGGATGTGATATGAAAGACAGGGAAGTTATGTCAAATCTAGAGCCTGTGGAAGTCAGATTGTGAGCTGCAAAACTATTAGCAGAGCATAAACTCATAAACAATTATCCAGAGACCCACTGTAACTGACGTAAAAGCAGCGGCTCATCTGTTGGGCACAGCTCATGCAGACCAGTGGATGAGCTGCACAAACCTGTGCTTTCAAGGAGCCCACTAGATAAATCATGTTCCTGGTGGCAGGGCTCAGTGAAAGGTATGGGAAACACTGTGGACTTTAATGAGGTCAGAATGCAGGGGATTGCTTGGCTCATTTGGCTGTGACGATCCTATTTCTCACACTCTCATAAAGGAGCAAGATTCACACACTACCTACTACAATGAGACCCAAACACCAGAGGTACTGGGGGAAAATACTTTTTCTAACACATACCGCAGGACATAGCCTGAACAGACCACTGAAAATAAGATGACCCCCCCATTATACAGATGTCAAGCTCAGGAATATCATGCTGAGGAGACCACAGAGACCAGTAAAATGATGCAGAGTCTTGAGGTCACCCACATAATCTTAGGGTCCTCCCAAACCATGGTACGAGATCACTAAAGGTTCGCCCGAAGCATTGGAGGGGAAAAGTTGAAAGCAGCTGAACACCAGATTTCCAGCACTGAGGAAGCTGCTGTCAGATTTATGTTGAAGCAGATTAACAGCAATACCATGTGCTCAAGAGCAAAACAGCCTCACTGAACGCCCACGCTCCATGTGAAACTTCCAGCGACTGACAGGCAGCACTTGACAGCTCCGAGAAATCTGCGCTGCCTCCACACGAATGGAAGACTCCAGCTAAACACACCGAATAAACCCGTGTTCAGCTCAGCTTGCATGAACTGGGTTTGAACACTAATGTCTTCAGGGTTATTTACCACATTGGTATTCATAATAATACAAATCCTGCTGTGAACACACGGTTTTCACAGGACATTGGAGTAGGACTAATGGGTCTATATTTGGTTCCTTAATCCACCACACAGGCCTCTGGGTGACCTTAGACAAGTAACAATCTGCATAAGAAAGAACTAATGCTTTTGTTAAGGTAATAGGAATTTTGAGTTTGCTCAGCAAAAAGATGACATTTACAATCCCAGCCTTGAAGCTCCAGGGAACTGTGAGTTCTTCCACATCAAAAAGTCAAAACTGAAAGCAAATAAACTGAAATCAATTAAAATTAAATGACTTGAAAAATAAACTCATCAAACCCTGGCCTTTAGGTATTCTGCTAACAAGCTTACAAAGGATTTGCCTAGAGGCAACCCACCCTCCTGTATTAGCAGCCAATCTATCGTTGGGCATCTGGTGTTAGGGTTATCCTATTAATACCGATGGTAGGAACATGGAGAGCAGTGCATACAGCAAAGAAAGAATCTTCACAACAACCACTGAGATCTTATTCTAAGACAGGCTACACTGAGACAGCAAAAACATAGCCAGAGAAGTTTCCCTACCACAACCAGGTTGGGTACATCCACATCTACCTCAAGCTACTGCTTAGCTCTTAAACTAACTGCATATTCAGACAAGGCTTGGAAAAGGGAATTAAAAAAAAAAAAAAAAGAAATGAAGTGATGAGAACCCAAGCATCAAAAAAAGTATTTATTTTATAATCAAAAAGTATTAAGGTGAATGGCAATTGCTCTTGGATGAGGAAGTGCTGCTGTCTGAGCTGCACACAAACCCAGTCCCAAATAAATAATCTCTCATCCAGTTTTAGCTATTGAAAGAGGACGGAAGACTGTCTTGGCTAAACAAATGACTTGTAAGATAAGATTTGTATCTTGTGGCACTGACTTGCCAAGAATTGAGAGGAGACAGGGTTTTCAAAGCTCTCCAACTCAGGCTCTCCCTTCCACTCATGGGGACAAGTTCAGCTCTCTATAGGCTATAGCTTTTCATCTTCATTCTTGATCCATAGCAGACCAAAGAAAGTTGTTGTCCATGCTCAGTGAGTAAAATAATGGAAAAAGCAGCAGATAAAAAAAAAAAAATCCCAGGGAGCCTGGAGTGAAATGCTCAGAGGTCACAACATAAAGCCTTGCAAGAATCTGTAAGCAGAACTCTGAGACACATGCCCAAATGCTCACTGCCCAATTCCTTGGAACATAAGCAGCCCTGCAGAAGAATACTTGGCACACCTTGAAAATCAGCAGCAACGTCCAGAATGCCACCTATGCCCTTCAGCTGTACGTGCTAAGGAAGTTACCGTAGCCACATCACCACCAGCAAAGGAATCTCAATCACACCGTGTAGTCTCTTTCGGAAATTACAAGAGACAGAGCCACAGACAGAGAAGAACAGTATGGAAGATTTTTTTTCAAAAGTTTCCCATTTTGAACAAAATGAGAGTTCAGTGTGATTGAGAATTGAATTCTAGATATAGATGTCCTGCCATACTGATCGGAATGAGAAAAACTTGAGAGTTTCCAAAAATATCCAGGCTGAAGCTACTTCATTACCTCTCTTTAATGATTTTTGCTCAAATCAAGAAACTCTAGACAGAATGGTATTTTGTGATAATGCAGAGAGTCTGACCCAAGTTAAACAAACTGTCTAACCCCATTCACCTAAACATTACATTTTTTCCTTTCTGGTGATAGTACTCTTACATGTTATGGAAATTATTTTAATTAAACTATTAAAATATTTACATGGTTATTCTGATTTTTCATTTTTTTCAAGAATTGAATGAACGTTGGAAGACAGCAAAAGTTAAAAAATCTGTTCCCACAATTTGCCCATAAGATTGCCATGAAGACACACTAGCCAGAACTGCAGCTCCCCACCTCCCACTGCCCTGTGTCAAATAAGACAGAGGTTGCAGCCCTTGGCTGCAGAAGAATTAGAAGTGCTGCGCGTTACTCACTGCCATGACGAGCTCAAAAGGATATTTGTAGACTCGAACAGGGGATTGATACTTCTGCACCATTTTTATTACACACCTGTAACAGAAGAAAAACAGATCTTAGATCCATCATATGAAACATGTGCTAGCAATTTTCACCTACACACCTTAGTGGAAGTTTTTCCACAGACAAGGAGGAGAAGACATATTAAGCAAAATATCTTGCCCTGGGTCACTCAGCAAGTCAGTAGCAGAGAGGGAAGGAACCGCAGCCTGCGGTTCCAGTGAACAGCACTGCCCTTCGCCGCATCCCAGCACCACTGCAGTGAATTCCACTTAGAGTTTAAACAAAACTCATGATAAGAAAGCACAAAACAGATGTAAAGTCAGAATGAACTGACTACAGCCTGGAGAAGGAAGCCTCTCAGAGCTTGCAAAATTTAGAAGGAAGAGGAAAAAAAAAATCACATTTTTTTCTGCATTATATTTGCTATGACCATGCAAAATCCCTTATGTAGCAACAGTTTCCAGTACTAAGTCTTGGCTTCCTGAACGCTCCCATTTTAAAGGCTTTTGTGCACACAGTAGCATACAGCTGTTTTAACCCCCCTAAAAGAAAGAAAAAGAAAACAGCATGCTCAGAGAACATGCCTGATGCTTAGCTAGCAATCACATCCCACTGACTGGATGCCCACTGCTTCCAGCTGAACTAGGAAAATAACTGTATGCAATGGTAACAATTCAGACCTCAGCATTTCGTTTCTCCAAGCCACCTCTCACTGTTCTCATCAGGATTCCTCCCTCAGACTCTTTTGCCAGGGTTTTAACCCTCAAGCATGCACCAATAATCAGCATCTGAAGGAGGCATGCAAAACATCTAAAATGTTCTCAAGTCACTTAATCTAAGTCCCTCAGGATGTTGTACCTATTAATATCATCTCCAAACACCAGGAACACAAAAGACTGGGCTGAGACACTATGTTGATTCCACCCCACTCAAATTCCACTGCGAAGCAGACACAGCCCTTGGCGACATGATGCAGCACTGAACTCAACTGAGCAAAAGGCAACTTATCCCTGACATCTTGAGCCAAAAACTGCCATGGAAACATGAATTAAAATACAAAAGCAGCAATACATTTTCCTCCAGGAAGACCTCCACAAAACAGTACTGTACAGGGAAACCTAAGCATCAAGCAAGGGAAACGGAGGAAAGAAAATAAAATTAAAAAAAAAAAAAACAAAAAAACTTGGGTACCTGAGAAGGAGGGATGTTTGTAGATGGGTCTCACAATCAGATGGTCAGGCCTTTCAGGGTTGCAGAGAGTCTCATTGGTCCTAAAAGCCAGTCCATGTAGACCAAGTAAACAGAAAAGAAAATGCATCAGTAGAGCATCCAGCTCCAAGTGAAGTGAGCAGCACAGGGGCGAGAGAGCACCCAGGAAGCCCAGGCTGATATCAGGTAACAGATACTCGAGCCAAGAGAAGCACGGGGCACCTTGTAACGCAACGCTGTAATATGATTATGTAACCCTGATACCCAGGCTGTGCAGGGACCTTCCAAGGAAGCGCAAATATAGCAAGAGAAGCCTAGGCAAACACTCTGCTGGGATCTCGCCACCAGTTACAAGTTTGCCTTCGATACCAGAGCTCTATTGCTCCCTACTTCCTAGCTGAGGAAAAGGGTGAGAGACAATCATAGCCACAAGAGCTGTGGAGGACAGATCGCTGACAGCTCAAACTTGCCCCAAATACATTTATACCTTGGAAAAAGCACAGTGGCTGACCTGCTATGCCCTCCTCTTAGAACAGGACTGCAAGAAAGTCATTCTGCTTCTCAAAGCAAGAGGGACTCCAGGTTGAACATCTGAAATAAAACAAATAAATAACGCATATTAGCAAATGCAGTTCAACTGAAAAGCAGTTACACACTAAACTGCAGCTTGATCACTTGTAACTGTCCATACACATCGAAAGGAAGACCTGTGGCCATTAACTGGGAAGACCGTGATCTCAGCTGGCCAAGCTTAGTCTGGTTTACAAACCTCCAAGAGGCTAGAACAGCTAATGCGCTGCAGCAACCCATCTAGCTAACCATTTAATATCTCAGTCAGACATCGGAAGTATTGCACACCTGAATACACACAACAGTGGCAGCTACCACATTTCATAAAGCATCCAGGATCACTCTATCTGCAAGGTCAACTGCACGGACTCAACAGGCTGAAGCTCTCCAAGGCCAGCTGGCCTACGGAGACCATTTTGCAACAATCCATACAGCAATTCATAATTAACCAAACCTGAGAAAGCAGGGAGTTGATTACAAACCCAAGATACACCAGCTCGCAGGAAACTGGGGGAAGGAGGGCAGGCTCACTATAAAATTCAACCAGACGAGCCCCTGGCTGCATATACATTTGCCTGCTCCAACTTTGGTAGAACAGAAAAATAAAAAGGTGAGTCTTAATGAGAAATAATCTAAATACAGCATGCAGAGCTACTGTTACATATTAGCTGAGCATGAAGAGTGAGGGCTCCCATGAGAAATGCTATGTACACATCACTACACATACAGCAAGGGGAAGAAGCAGCAATATTAACTGCACGTTTCAATTTTGCTTAGAATCATCCCCTGGGTACCTGAGGGATTTTTCCATATGTTTAACTTTTATTCCATTATTATTTGTAAGAGGGATGTAACTGGCAGAGTACAGCCAGTTGGTTGAAAATAGAAAATTGGGTGTTTATATATAAGTATACCTAACAAATAAAAGCCCCGAACCTTCACCCTTGCTTCTCAGGCAGCCTAGCACCAAGTCACCCAACTCTTTCTACATTAGCACTGCCTGGTGGATGCTGAACCTCAGCATCTAGTGACACCAGTAACTTCCCCCACCTGCAGCGGCTTCTCTTCAGCTGGAGAGCAGGGATGTGGTGGGGGTTTTGTTTTATTCTGGGGGGGATGGGGTAGGGAGAACACAGCACTTCTGAAAACACCGGAGCCCCAGACTTCCAGTTCTGCTCTGTTGTGACACGCGAGAGCCGCAGCACCCGCAGCTGGTAATTGTGGTGACAAAAGGGAGGCTCTTGGGGCATCAGGGGCTGCCCTCCCCTCATGGGGCAGCAACACGGAGAGCATGGAGGAAAACAGGAGCCGGGTGATGTTTTCTCTGCCTTAAGCACCTTCTCCTTAGGTGGATGTTGACACAGAGCTGATGCTTTGCACATATAATAGCAGCACAGTACCAAGCAATAAGTTATTTATTAGAGCCTCTTCACACGAGCCAAGAACTTGTTCAAGTTCCCTGTACTGAAATAGCACAGGCAGAAGCTTTCCGTATCTCTTAGGAGTAGATAGTCTTCGCAGGCAAAAAGATTTGATCTTCCTGCTCCATCTTACACCTAAGAAATGCCTACGGTGTAGGGAGTGAAGGAATATGAGAGTCTTAGAGCAGCACAGTGCAGTGGACCCGGCCTCCTCTTTTTACACCTTGCCGAGAGGCCTGAAGTCCTGCTGTTGGTTATAATCAGAAGACAGACAACACATTTAAACAACACTCAACATGTTCTTCATCATACAATTAAGGAACCATTTTCTCTGACTGAGAGGGGAAGAGGAAAAGAGAAGAGCGTGGAACAGTCTGCTCCTGGAGCTGAGGAAGTTAGCTGTGCCCTCCACCTAACTGCAAAATAAGCTTCATGCAAAATAAGCATTTTCATCTCACACTTGCAAGCGGATTTTCTTGCTGAAGAACCATGGCTGTCCCTTCACACTGCCACACACTAAATGCTAATCAAGACCTAGCGCCCTGCAGCAGCAAACCATCTTGAAGAGAAGTCGCACTCCTCCCCATGCCACTCTCAGAGAAACACCCCTTCTCCTTGCCATTCCACAGGCAACGATATGCTATATACATAGCTATACGCTTTTTTAATCAAAAGCACAGCAATACGCATCTAACAGTCGTTAAATTCACCTTAAAAACAAAGCCCTGCTCTGGGTCATCTCAACACGTGCAACAAGCGCCAGTGCCATCACCGGGTCCCCTCACGCAGCTGGACGTTCCCCTTTCGGCACCGCACAGCAGCCCCATCCCCTCTGCACTCTCCAAGGAGCCGACTCTGCTCCTTGGAGGAGCGGAGCCAAGTGACCCGGGGCGGGAGCACATGCTTGGGTCAACCCTACCCTAAAGTCAAGCGCGTTTTATATAGAAGCTGACCCAAATACAGCGGGGCACCGCGGGGACTCACCGTGGGCAGTCGCGGAGGGCCGGCTGGGACCGCCAGCCCCAGCCAAGGGCCGGCGTCTCCCCTCCCCGCCAGCCCCGGCCAAGGGCGCCCGTTGCCCTGCGCGGCCCGCGGCGCTCCCGGCCTCGCGCGACCACCAGCCCCTCCTCGAGCTGCGGCCAGCGGAGCCGCGGGCAAAACGGGCTCCAACTTCGCCGGCAGCGCAGGCAGCGGCCGAACTTCGCGGGCGCTTTTTAACCCGGCGCGGCGGCTCTGCCGCTCACCCCGCGCGGCCGCTCCAATCCCCAGGGATCAGCGGCGGCAGCGCTGCCCTCCCCGCTCCCCGGCGCCGCCTCCCCCGCGCCCTCCTCACCGCTGAGCGCGGCGACGGGGCCCGGCCGGGCCCATGCGGAG
>JAUBNY010000244.1:4529825-4546385 GCA_032275445.1 Crypturellus soui
GCAAACCTCTGTCCCACCAGCCTCAACAGACCTTTGCGCCCGCCCTCGCGTTGCCACAAAGCACTGCCTCTTGGTCTGGCACCCTGGGAAACTGCTGGCTTTTCCTTGCAGCCTTGTTCTGTCCCTGCTCAGCAGGAAGCAGCCACCAAACTAAGTCCCGTTGCCTCTCATGACCAGACGCCACCAGCACTTGCAGTTGTTTTGTAGATGGACTCCGTTCAATGAGCAGTTTTGCTCTGGACTTCACACTCATCATCGTCTCAGACACTGCCTGCCTGCCTACAACTGCTCTTTATCTCAACCTGCTCTATTTTCAGTGGCTGCTGGCACATCTTCCAGACATGTATATTTTTCACAAGCAACAGGATGCTCCAGCACACTGTGTCAGATACCCCAGAACCTCTAAGCTGAATGCACTTAAAGTATCTCCCTAATCGTGCCCTCTATCCTGCCCTCTATCCTCATTGTCTGGCTGAGACAGAACCAAACTCTTTCTTTATCCTTTCAAATATTCAACTGTCTCAAAAAAATACAAGATTCTCCAGGGAGCAGGTAGTGAAGAGGCTTCAGGGAGAATATGATCTCCCACTCTGGCAGAGAGGAATTCTGTGGGGAAGGTACCACTCTATTTCTAAAGCCCTTCCTAAGTCTTGAAATTGGGAAACACATCCAGGTGAAAAATCATCTTGGCATAATGTATCTAACTGGAAAGGAAAGGGACGGCAATAGCGACTCTGTTTCTGTTCCCGTTATGACTTTTGAACGTTTCCACCGTTTTGGAGCTAATGAAGACCTTTGGCCTTCCCCAAAGACCTCAGTTTTGTTTGTGCAGGCTGCAATTCCCATCCCAAGTGTTGGTGGTGGAAATGGAGGCTAGGATCTAAGCAAAAATAACATCTCTGCATAGCAAGGGTAGAGAGGGCACGTGGCTCCAACAATCCTCAGCCAGACAGGACGAGCCTTGGTCGTTTAATGGCAGCAAGAACCGGTGCCAACAAGTGCCACGATTACACACATGACACCACCTTACCTGGCATCATCATCTCGGGCTATAAGAAGGCGCATGTGGCTGGTGGCAGACGCTGTTCGCAGGATATCCACAGCCCTGCAAGAGGACAGGCCAGCAAAGAACTGTAACGTGGCAACACGGGTGCAGCAACACATCCCCGAGCTCGCTCCTGGCACATCAAAGCTCATGTCAAGCCCAGCAGTGAACCGTATCCTGGGCAAACCCTCAAGAGCCGCCAAATGACATTTTTTTGAGGGAGAGGCTCTGGTAGGCTGAATATCTGTTAAGTAGCCTTGATTTTCTTGCCTGGTAGCAGGGTTGGAAGGAAGCTAAGTCACCACCCAACTCTCTGCTCTTATATTAACTTTAGAAGCTCCTGATAAGAAAGCAAACCCAAAATATGTTTGTGCCAGCAGGTAAATACCTTCCTGCACACCTGTTCCCTCTGGAAGGCTCCTTGGAGACATCCACTACTTCCCAGTTCAAAATACACATATCCCAGTTAGAGGCAGAGGTCCATGGGCCAGACAGAGCATCCCTGCGTAACAGAGCCCCTGTAGCTCCAGAAATGTGATTGGGAACATCCTCCATCAAAAAGAGCAGGATCTGGAATTTGGGAGCAAAAGAAGCTCCTCAGGCTGCTTTTTAAAAATCCATTCAGTTGTGGCAGCTAAAGAGTGACATGCAGAAGTGCAAGGCAAGCAGTGGTTTAACACAATATTTAAAGGAAAAACAGTGCCCCAAAAGTGTGGTGTTCACCTGGATCAGCTAATTACATTCTTGGCACTGCGACAAGGGGCTGGATCGCAGCTCTGGGGGGAATCCCTGCACTGCTCAGCTCATGCTTTGGCAAATCTCGTGTGGCTGTGAGCAGAGGGGCTTGCAGGCAAACAGCAGCCCATGGAGGGGGGCCATAAGCAAGAGGGGGCAGCTCCAGCCCTCCTCTGTAGCAGGTCAGGGCTGTGGTGCGGCTCCGGACAAGGCATTTTTGTAACATGCACATATTCTTACAGCACTGCTTGTGGAAAGCTAAAAAAATATTGAGAAAATGACCATTTCCACAAGGAAAAGTGAGGCTAGATTCAGTCAGCATTGCAAGTCATATGTGAATTTCTCATATGGGCTCCCTGGCCTATTTTTATGTAGAAACTTTTCAGTCTGTAATAGTCCCATAACACAGCTGGCTCTTGGGAACAGCGCTGGGTACTTTGCTTACATTAGGGCAGGGACCAAGCAATGGGCTGGTGCTCTTTATGCAAGCCTGCAGCCTAAAACACTTCTCAGAATTATACAAAACCAACAAGAATGCAAAGTCCCCATTTGGATATGGTACCTCTCGCTTGTAACTCCAATTAGGGAATCTCCATTGACCTCCAGGATCTGGTCTCCTGGTTGCAGGCGACCTAGGAAAGAAAACTAATGGATAGAAACTACAGCAAATACAGCTAGAAGGGACTCGCAGAGGTCAGGAAGTCCCTCCCTTTACGCAAAGACAAGATGAAATATGAATAGGTCATTTGTGAGAAGCTTATCCAACCTGTTTTTCAAGATGTTCACAGATGAAGTTTCTGCAGCCTCCCTAAACAATTTGTGTCGTTGTCACAGTACTTCCTACGCTGCAGGAAGGTATGACAGCAAACACAAAAAATGCAGTAAAGCTTTTGCTTGATTTAATTTTTGAGGTCAGGTAGAAAACCCATGAGTTTCACCTCCACCTGTTCTGGATTTATTTTCCTTTATTAGATGAACAAATGATGTTGTAACATTTGAAAAATCTTTCTAGCTTATGTTATAAAAGGTCAACTCTGCAGACCCTTGCCTAATACTGACTTATCTGAAGAAGTTTCACAATGAAACCAATGGTGCAGTCCAGATCAGAGCAGAAGGATCTAAGTGCATTTTCAGGCTACATGCAATTAATGACACTTGAGAAAAGAGAGATAGCACAGAATGAAGAGAGCTCTTTCTGAAGCATGGATGTATCATGGAATAAGTATAGTGGTGTCATCTAAACGCCTCAGAATCATCTGAATGTCCTTGACTCCAGACAGAGGGCTGCTCTCAGACATTACAATGACTCCCCACTACTAGCAAATTGCAGGAAAATGTCTCAGATGTCCAGTCACACAAGACATAAAATGGGTACACTGTCCTTTGGCTTTCCTCAAGTTGCGATATTGCCCCTTGCATTTAACTCACCGTCAGCATAAGCAACACCCCCTGGTAGGATCCTCTTGACATAAACTCCATATTCTTCTCCTGTGAGCTCCTTGATACCACCAATTACCTTAATACCTACCGAGAGAGAGGGAGAGAGAAATTACCGTATTGCACACAGGCACCAACGAGCGTCGTTTCCACAGGCGAGTGCTGTCCTGGGCCGTCGTGGTGGGAAACAACCTCCCACACAGCCCCAGGACATCACAACAACAGTGTGAGAGGGCAGCCTCCAACACCCCATCTTTACTGCACAGATTTCTCAATGTACAGAAACACAACTGAGGAACACGCACTTGGGATGGCATCACCTCCCTACATTTAAGTGTATGGGTAAACTGTACAGAAAGGTGATTTGCAGGCATTTAAGCGTAACCATCAGATTTGCTAACGTGCCTTAACTATTTTATTAGCTTCTTTCAGACATAAATAGTTCTTGAATTTCTTTGAAACTATTTTTTATCCTGCAAATCCTCCACACTGCACAAGCAGCAACCCCCCCCGCGCACCCGAAAGGAGCTCTGGCAGTGAGGGAAGCAGCAGAAACAACGGGATGTGGCCAGGAACACAGGAGTCTAAAAGCTTCTGTTCAGAGTAACAACTACAGAGAGCTTTCAGGAAACAGAGAGGCAGGGAATGTCAACTTCCATCAACCAGAAAGTCATGTCCAGTGAAAGCAGTCACTGATGGGGAAGCTCTATCAGGTCAGTCGTTGGCCACAGCTGGTGTGGCACATGCCCATGTCTCTGATGAAGTCAATAAAATCTTGTCACAGGCAACATCACTGGGGACAAGAGCATTTCCCCAGAGCCTGGAAGCAGCGATCTTTGGAGCAGCGAGTTCCACTACTCTGAACCCTGCGTTGCCACAGGGCACCCAGAGCCCTGCAACACCATCCTTGAGTAGCGCTGTCCGAGATGCACCGACACCTCCAAAGCCACGTAGGTCCGTGCGATTCCCCAGCCAGACGTTCTTCTCAGCACAACAACAGGCACATACAGCAGGTTCTCGCTCGGTGCACAGGTCAAACGCGGGTACAGGCGGCTGGTGCTCTGCAGCATCTGTGCTGGGCACTAGGAGCAGCGCGTGTTCACCCAAAGCCCTGACCCTCCCTGGCCGAGGGGATTCCAGTGCACTCGCTCCTTGGGACAGGGCGGAATTACATAAGCTGTCTGGCAGGAAAAGGCTGAAGAGACTTACTTGTCAGGGTCTCATTAAATCCTGCTTCCATGATCCGGGCTGTGGACAGTAGGATTAAAAAGCCTGGCTTTAATTAACAAATCTTCCCGGAGACCCATAGATCAGACGTTTTGCTGTTGTGAACGCGCGGTGAGGAGGGCACACTGAGGACAAGGGGCACGGAGAAGAGCAGCTCCACAGCGCAAGGGTCAATTCTAGCGCTTCAGGCCACGTAACTTTCTCCCCTGGCAGCTCCCTTGAACTTTTAAATCACTAAACAACCTCCCAGGACACCAGCAGGGACAGGCGGTGACCCTAGTGCCACGCTGAGGAGGAGGAAATGGTGTTTGCTGAAGGCCCCACAGAGACTCAGTGACACCATTCTCACCACAGCGAATTCTCCACCAAGACCCCAGGGCAGCTGGATGTTCAGGAGTGCTCAGATGTCTGACCTGGACCTGTCCTGGGACACTTCTGACCTCTAAGGAAAGCGTTTGTGTCTCAAGGCATCACCCATTAAAACAGGGATCAGAACCCCATTGCCATCATTTGTTTCTCTCATATACACACCCATCCTTTGCTTCTTATCCCACATACAAAAATCCCAAGGCCACTCCGGTGATGGCACTGCATTCCTGACTGGGTTTGACCCATCGAAATATTGAAGACAGTTCTTCTCCCCTGCAGTCCTCGGAACCCCACAGAAATGGGAAGAACAGTGCAGCAGAGGGGCCTCTTTGGGCCATTGCAGATTGAATTCTCAGGCCCTGGTTTGGGACTAATGGAGCACTGTGCCCTTAGGCAGGAGCAGAGATAAGCCACTAGTAGTGGCATATTCCCAATCCAATAACAGGTCAATTAAGTGCTTGACAGTATCACCAATAATGAATTAATTGCAGATTATCTGGCACAGCACTGAGATCATTTTAATGCCTTGTCACTTTTTTCCCCCGCTTAAGTCAAAAAGGGTACTGTAAAAGTCTCAAGAAATAACAGGAATTGCATTATGCAGAAGAGCAAGAACTGTCTGGGTGATGGGCTGCAGAGACAGGATGTGTCGTAACCAGGAGGACCAGAACATGTGAACACGCCGGGGAGCTTCGCGGAGCAGGACTGGCCAGGCCCGTCTGGCCGGTTAGGCGCCTTTGGACTCCGAAGCATGAGAGCTATTGCACCCCCATCAGTCCCGGAGGGCAGCCGAAACTTCCTAGGAGTGACAGAAGCTAAAACAAACTCAGGCTACTCATCGCCAAGGATCGCCCGCTGCAAATCCACTGAACTGGTTCTTGGCAGGACCTGTTGTCTCCTGACAGAGCTGGGGTGGCTGGTGATGGACTTCTCATCCCAAGCAGACACGAGGTGCTCCCGTAAGCCAGGCATGGAGACAGCCCTGGATGGGAAACCCTGTGGAGCAGGCACTGAGGCTGGGGACATGTTTAGGAAGCTCCTGGCAAGGGGATGCTCCAGGTCTATACACTGATCTGACAGAGGCGAAGTCACAGCATTTCCTGAGGGTAAGGAAGACACTGGAAGCTATATTTAAGTCAATGTGATGACTCAAAAAGAAGTTATACATCTTTCTATGCACCTAAAGTACCTAAGGTAATTAGAAATGATAAAATGCATGAGACACCATGAAAGATTTGCATCTCAAAATAGTTGCAACTATAATATCACATACCAATGCAATGAGGCCTGTTTCTGACAGAGAGGGTGGCTTCTGCAGGCTCCTCTGTCTAGGTATCAAAAGCAATAATGACTCATTTCCCTTTTGTGTCCACAAATCAATTGTAATAATGGCTTAATATAGCTGAAGTATCTACAAATCCTCCTTTATCCCCAACAATGTCAGTAGAAAATCCGATCTTGTTATTAAAATCAGTGATTACTCGCAGCATTACCCCCAGACACACTCAAACTTTGACAGGGGGGAAAACTGACTTTGAACTCCCTTGTTGGCAAAACAATCCTGCCCTCTGCCTCCCTGCCCCTGCCACCCACACGGTCCTGGGAGCAGAGCCGGGGACCTTCCCTCCATTGCAGGGCTGTGTTTGGACATGGAAGAGTCGGAAGGAGACATCCAGTTCCAGGCTTTGTCCACACACAGGATGTCCTCTTATGTGCCACCAAATTCAAATCAAATTCTGAATCAAATTCTAGCATTGCTCAAGCTACAAGATTTCTAATCTCAAATATTTCACAACAGTAAAAAAAAATCCCACTAGTTCTGCATGGCTCAAGTCTACCCTGCAGGGGTTTGCTCTGGTTTTTCTTTGGAGCTTTTAGAGTTTGCAATAGCATTCATGGGAGTTTTTGTATTTTATAAACACTTGTTTCAACCCAATTTATATTTGGGACACAGTTTAGGTAAATAACGGCTCTTTAATTATCACAGCATCAAAGCCCCACCATAATGCTTATTAAGTCATACTTAGGACGAGATAATCTAGCCTATTTTGGATCTCTCCCTTTAATCTTTCCTTTCTGGCAAGGGTCCTGGAGTTGATGCTGACGTCTCCAGGAGCTTCTCTTCTGCAGAATCAAGTTTGTAGGGGAATTCCAGGTTGGATGGTAGTTTGGACACAGAGTCTGCATGAAATTCTTAAAGATTCCTTAAATTGCCTTAAGGTCCTTGAGCTGCACTGGTGCACTTAATCCTGCTCCCACTAATGCCAGTGTCACAGTTCTCAACTTCTCAGGCCTATAATCTCACCTGCTCTTGGATCGCCGTGCAGCTCCGTGTACCACGGGTCAAGGGGTGCTCCAGCTAATCTGCGCGTTTAGCCTAGCTCTAATCATCTCCGGTGGCTCGGAGGGCTCTTGGCATCCAAGTAACGGATATGTGGCATAGTCCAGGGCCTCGGGACTAGACACAAGATCAAAAAGCCTTCTGGCCCCAGCTCTGCCTCCCAGTACGGGGCATACTTGCATTTTGGGGCTGTCTTCGCCATGCAAACTGAAAACCACAGTGGCCACCCACCTTTGGGAGCTCTTTTCTCAGGGAAGCACTAGAGAAGAGCTGACGCTTGGCTTGTGCTCAAGGGAGAGCAGTTGTGACTCGCTGTGTGTCCCTGTGCTGGATGCATGTGGCTGTGCCTTGCTGCTCTCGGCACACACCGTGCAGAGGACTCCTGCTCTGCAAAGTCTAAGCTAGCAATGTTCAATTACATTTCCCTTAATCCCTCTGTTGATCTTACAGTCCCTGCCAGGTTTTTCTGTCTGGACAAAGGGACAGATTGCAGGTGAATCACTTGCTGCCCTGTCCTAAGAAGATGAAGGTCAAGATAATGGGATCTCGGGGTTTCTGAGAAATACTTAATCAACACTTGCCTTTGATGGCTTTTCTTTAATTCAAAGTTCAGGTTTTAGGAGCTGCCAGGTAACCTCTTTGAACTTTTGCTGAGGTTCACATGTGGCTTTCCCTTTAAAGCCACAGAATAACAGACCTGGGGCCAAACGCTGACCTGCCATGCCGGCGTGAAGCGGACAGATTCTACTTTAAAGAAACTGTGCTGGAATAACAGCGGGACCTGGATGCTACCAGCAAACACGAAGGCTCACAGGTTCAAGGGTTCACAGAGGCGTCTTTTCTCCAGCTGAAAAAATCTATGGCAGACATGGAGCTTCTGCAAAGACTACTCTGTGCTAGGTTTCGAGCAGAGAAGGATGATTTTTGGAGGATTACTGCTTATTTTGGATCTTTCATGTCTCAGAGCACTAAGAAACTCATGGTGACATTAGAAAAGCTGTATCATTACAGCCTGCTACAGCATGTTGCAACACCTTGCCAAGCCCTTACCTGCTTCTGGCCACAGAGTAATAGAAAAAAGAACATAGGAACTCAGCAAGGAGACTCTCCAGGGGAGGTATCATCCGCACATCTCTAAGTTGTGGCCTCAGCAGCATCCTTGGTGGACTTGGGTCTCTTCCTTTAACAAGCTAATCTAATTCATCAGCTAAAATCCCATCAACTCAACCAACTCTACCTCTGGAGATTAAAATACCTTATTCGCTGAGCAAAGAACTTACACTGAACTCCCATATACCTCATGAATGAAACACAGGGGGAAGAGATCCTGCTGAACCATTCTTCTGCAGCAGAAATACCCGTTACCCAGTCCAAGAGCTAGAAACATAGCAAATAATTAACAAGTGATCCTAGTTCTCAGGAAACCTAAGACCTAACTAACATGTGAGCTTGTTTCTCCAAGTTGAAATTATGAAACTATATCTCAATTCTGATGGATAAGACCATCTTTTTCATGCCATTTTATGTCAGCTCAGGTGTCATCCGTTACTTTGGTGTCACACAGTGTTACTTGCAGCTCCATTGGTTTTGACAGCTCAGGTTGGTATTCATATTGGCCAGCCTGGCTGCACTTCTCCACCACTGTGGCTCTGCAACCACAGCAGTGGGAAGAAGACAGAGCCCAGCACAGGTGTGGGTTCTTTTCTACCTTTCCTAGAAGCTCCTAGAAGCTTCCAGCTCCCAAAAATCCCAAGGAAAAGGACAATCTTGCACTGAAGTCTTGTGCAGCTCTAGAGCACTGCAACTGTTCATAGTAAACACAGAATTAATCAGGACTTTGACCTTACTTTAACCTCTTTGTCATGCAAGCTGACATCAGAGGCTTGACCAGCAGGCAGGGACAAGAAGCAGCGCTTCTGTGAGCAGTCAGACTTCAAAGAGGGAGAGGAAATCACAACACAGATGCTGGAAATGTAGAGGATTGTTCCCGCTCCCCTGGCGCACAAGGATGTCCCCTGCATAGAGGGATACTACTCACCCAGCCCATTTGCACAGTCATAGAAGTCAAAGCAATGCACGACCCGATCCATTCCATACGGTCCCATGAGCGTCCTGCAAGAGAGGAGACACATCTTTCACAGGCGAAAATAAGGGAACGCACATGCGTGCACCAAGCAGGCACACATGGACAACCTCACCTTCTCACCAGGCCTTGAAGGACACAGCCCTATGCAAGTCCATGATGACTAAAAACAACCCCCTTGCCCTGAGTTTCCTCCCCAAATTCACACAAATCAATGAGAAACATGTGCAGAGATGGACATCATCAGCATCTCCACCCAGCAAATCTGATGGACCTGTCTGTGATCCGTTACCCCGGATTAATGGGGCCGGACAGCTGTCCAGCTCCATGTAAATGAGATCAGAGCTCGAACCAATATTCTAAGAATAAGCCAGTTTCACAAACACGCACAATCTGTGATGAAGAAAATGGGCGAGAGCCCATTTCCAAGGCTTGGTACCTCATGCACAATCACAACAAGGAGAAACAGTCTGTTTTGCTGCATCTCTTTCTCTGTCAAGGGAACTAGAAAAAGAGGGACATAAGATGTAAAGCAAAACTTATTATCAGACTAAGAGCTGAAGTTTTTCACCACAGGCCAAGTCCAGTAAAACAGGAGCTTAACCCTTAGTTTGTTCTGTGCCAAGTTGGGATCCCAACCATTAGGTCTCTCCCTGCCCAGCAGGAATGAGCTCTGAGGAAGCAGGCACGGCTCTACGGAGGTGTCACACGTCACCCAAACTGCGTGTTACTGAAGTCACTCGTATCACTCTGCCCCAGCCAGGCGCTCTCCACTCCCATCCCGGACCATTCCCAGCTCCCATAGAAGTCAGCATAAAGTAAGGGTGAATTCCCAGCGCATCCTGAGGAAAAGAAGCCTCAAGCTCCCTGGGCTGTGTGGGAACGCGTGCGGATCTGGCCTTCCCGAGCACCTTCCGAAACAGTGTCACACGGACACCTGGCAACACAGGCACAGACCAAAGGAGCAAAAATTAATTGCACCCTTCCCTGCCAGGCCCTTGGAGAGGCATCCAGAATGGAAGTAGCTTCACACAAGCAAACAGCCCCAGCACTGGACTTCAGAAACTCCTGCCTATATTTATTAAGTTTTGAAAGGGAGATTAGAGGCTGCAGATTACATTACTGCTAGCTAAAAGTCACCCTAGTTTCTCTTTAAGTTTAATTAGAAAAAAAGACCCACTCATTCAAGACACTGCTTCTCCTCCTCCTGTCAGATCACCTGGGCAGGATCAGTGAGCAAAGCAGAGCCAGACGGGCAAGGAGACACAGCAGTGTTCTCCCCGAACACTCCAGTTTAGCAATATTTAACTTGCAGGAGGAAAGGAGAGTTTCTGGATCAACATCAGAACCCAAATCTCTACTGGACTCGGCCAACGAGGGTGAACACCTTGGGGCACACCATACTCATCTGACTCTAAGAGGTCACAAGAAGCTTCAGGGAACGTTTCCTCAAAGAGCACACCTTAAATGCTTCTAAATATCAAACTAGTCTAAAAGACAGATTTGACAGGAAGTTTCCTTTCCTCATTAAAAATAAAACATGTTAAAGTTCTTGTGATGTTTCTCACGCTCACAATATCTGATGAAGTAGCCACCAAATGATCCACTGCCAGAGAACGGCAGTGGTTCCCGGGAAGCCAGACCAATCTGTGTTCTCTAAAGCTTCAACCCAGCCCCATTAAACAATTGTCCAGGCTTTTCAGAGCATTTTGCATAAATATCTGAGGAAACTCCCTCAGGAGCAAACAGGAAACAATTCAAGCCACGCAAAAAATCTAACATTAGGATGGCTTTTGGTAAAACCAATGCCTACTTGATATGATCAAATTTGATTATTATGATGCAGAAGCACAAGAGAGTTAGAGATACAAAACCCCCCAAGAGCAGGACCACAGATGAAGGAGCAGAGAAGGAGCCCTGTTTGCTCCTAAGAAGGAGTATTCAAGAAAGCTTCATTTCAGAGTGACTGTCCCCTGAATACCCACACCTCCCCTTGGAAATCCAGCAACATAAGAGAAAGTCTTCACAGGAGACAAATAAACCAAACAGAACAGCACAGTATGCAGAATATCGACCCCATCTCTGCATCCTCCCTGCTTAATAACCCAGACCCCTTTTCTTCACAGCAGGAGACACAAAACCAAAGGATCCTGCACACGTCCCCGGTCAGGGGGATCTCACAGTCAGGGTTAAGGCATCGCACACTGCTCAAAAGCGAAGCTTCCTTCCCATTTCATTCCCTCAGCTTTCCACTATGTGCAAATAATCCCTGCTGAGCAAAACCCCCTTCTCAAGGAAACCCCAGCACAGCCAAGCAGGACCCCCTTGCCAGGGAAACCCCATCAGAGCTCCTCACTTTGCACTGGGAAGGTGCCCCAGCCCGCGCTGAGGCGGCCGATCCGAGGCGCGAGAGCCGTCCAGCGCCCGCTGCCCTCGTCCCCGCGCGCTGGCCCCGCTGCCCGAAGCGTTACCTGCTGATGATGATGGCTCCCTTGTAAAGGATGGAGACGGCGGGCATCTTGCCGGGAGCCGCGCGGCAGCCCAGCCCCGCCGCGCTCCAGCCACTCTGATTTGGCAGGAATCCGTTAAAGCGATGAAAAAAGGGGAGGGGAGGGGGTCACATGGTCTCCCCGTATGCATGTTAATTCCACCCAACATTAACACAGATCAGCTAAAAACATCTCCAACTTTAGATTAAAGCTTACGCAAGCCAAACAAAGCCAACGCGGCCTCTCGCTGTGCCCTCCCGCGAGCAGGGAGGGCTCCGGGAACGCAGCGCTGCCACCCTCGCCGCACAGCCACGGGATGCTCCTTTGGACACATCCTGTTGCTTGGCTCTGGGAACATCCCCTCCTTGGCCAAGGGGCAGCGCTCGGGGTAGGACATTTGCTCCTGCCATCCCCAAAGGCTTAAAATCTGCAGTAAAGCTTTGGAAGTAATAACAGACTGTAGCATTTAGGATTTTTTTTTTTTCTTTTAACATCTTTTCCAGTCCGCAGCCTTTCCTCCTTAATACAGAGCGAGTTCTGCTGTTCCAGCGCCTGCGAGGAGGTCAGAATAGGACTTGCCCTTAGCCAACCTCTTCACCCACCCGTGTCACAGCACATGACCCTGGCAGAGGAGGAACACAACTCCTGTTCTACAGAACAAGGAAACTGAGGCAAAAAAAAAATGAGATTATCCAGGGTTGTACAGAGAGCAGAGGCAGATCTGGAACAACTGATCTGTGCCACTGTGTGGAGTGATGAGGGATTCCCACAAAAAAGGGGCTTTTCTTGGGCCAGACACAGCAGGGGAGACAGGAGGACAGATGTCCTGCCTCTCCCTATCCCTGCCAGCGCTCAGACAGCCCTGCAGGTAGCTGGGACAAGCTGCTGACTGTCAATATTGTCCTTTTCTCACTGCTCGCACTGCTGTGTGCAGGCTCCAGCCAGGCATCAGTAGCTGTACATCAGCATAGATCAGCTGGTGATTTCACACAGACACAGTTGCTTCTAACTGCAGACTCTTTGCTAAATATTTGCTTCTACTGCATGCTGTTGGATATTACTTTTCCCATTAATGAACGATTAGTTTTATTAGCAAGAATTTTCCCAGTGGCCACATGAAATTGCACTGCATGAAATCTGGGTACTTGGAAAACAATGAAGAATGTGAAAGGTTTTATTTTAATTGCTGCTTTAAGCAATTTCCATGTGGGTGCATTTTGATGCAATATTAAAAAGCTTTGGCTTCGTTGCCAAAGCTCTCTAAAAATTCATCTGGCTGCAAGATCAAAATCTTGATAAATAATGCCCAACTAGACTTCAAATGTAGAGGTATCTAACAGCTCATATTTGCTTATTGCAGTAATTATCTTATATCCACATAAAGGTTTTTGTTTAAGAGACTGGGAAATAGAACAGAATAAGCATGAGGTGTTTTGTCATGTCCCGGTCCCAAACCCTTCTCCTCAGGGTGTCCAAGAGCATCACAGGAGAAAACGTCCTCCCAGCAACCCCACTCCGTGGAAATGCAGCTTCCTCCCATCTTGCAAATGGCAACCGGGACACAGAGAAGCTCAAGTCAAACCTCACTAAGGCAGCACGGGCTTCTTCCCTCCCTGCTGCCTGAGGTCCCACCTTCACAAGGGTTTCAGAGGATCAGAGTGTCCTGGTAGGTCTGACCTAACAACTAGATCAAGGCTACCAAGAAAGTCTTGTAGCAAGTTAGACCCATGAATTTACCTTTGAGGTGCTTCATCCTAGTCCACTTCCCTTTGCAAAGAGCTGGCCCTTACCAGGGCACAGCTCCCTTAAAAACATTCTCCCCAAGCAACAGGAATCAGGACAGTGCCCAGCTCAGGCTGTCCTGCTTCAGCAGCTCATTTGTAAATGAGTATTTGAACAGACCCAGACCTTTCCTCCTCCTGCTGGTTCCACTAACAATCATATTGGAAATCCTCTAACGCACTAGTAATCCTGCCAGTCACAATACGGGAATCTTTCCATCTCACCACTAAAACTCATTACATGACTAGTTTCATACAGCCTGGGGAGGTCCTTGGAGACTCTGCTAAGGAAATAATTCACCAAATGAACCCTTTGACTCATAGGCCAGAACCTCAGCTGGGATAAATTAGCTCTGCTGAAGTCAAGGGATGCTGCAAATGCTGGAGGCAGCTCTGCAAGAACAGGAAAACTCTGACCAGCATGGGCTTCAGAAGGGTCAGTTTGGTGCCCCAGGTCACTGTGCCTCAAAATGGGGAGAAAACAGGAGAATCTCCCTCCCTTGTGATTCAGAAAAGGGTCATCCACCCCTGTTTTTAAGTGTTGGGGAAAATTTTCATGCTTAACAACAAGCAGACACATGTTTGATAGGGTCTCAGGTTTTGGGGTTGATGGTGTTTTAGATTTTTAAATAAATGAGTGAGTGCAAGGAGTATGAGTTAAGTATGAACTAATATCACTGGGAAGACAGCCTGTAAACATGTACTTAACTTGCATTTCCACTTTCTATAAGAAATAGCATTTTTTTCTATGTAAAAGTAGGACCACAGGACAAAAAAAATTGTTGATAACAAAATGCAGCACAAATCAGACATTTTCGATACATTTTTCTGTATTGTATTCACTACATTTTCTGTATTCTGTAAGACCATGAACCTAAGAAAAGAAACAAGTGGTAGGAAGCAGCACAGAAAGAAAGGAGGTTACATACCGGTGACTGGGTCTGTTATAGTTGCACTCTTCCCCCATCCTACTGCCAATCAGCAGAATTGCCTCTTCCTGCCAGGAAGCAAGAAGGTAAAACAGGCTGTTACGTTGTGTAAACAGAATGTTGCACACACCTTCCCTGCCTCCTCTCAGAAGCACCTGAAAAGTCTGGCTGGACTGTTCTGCCCAGCCCACATTGCTCATGGCTAAGCAATGAGTCCTCTCCAAACATCAAACTTGGACCTCTGCCGTCTTGGACAAGATGGTCTAATCACAGCTGGAAGAGTCATATGGTTCTAGGTTTCAGAAAGAGGAGCAGAGATGAGGATGATTGCAGCAAGTGCAATGAACAGTGAAGTACTCTCTTGTCATACACATCTCCCCTAGCAATTCCTACCAGACTACAAGCAAACAGTGCTGGGAACAGCCAGCCCACAGTGAGAGCAGGTCTTGCGTTTAACGTCATTGCAATCCCTGGCACTGCATGAACAACACAGGGAAAGAGAGATGTAGACGGGAGAATTAAAAGTTGTGTGGAAAGACATTGCTCAAGACTGATACCTTGCAAATACACTTTCACAAATCTTGCAAATGTACTTTTATGTGAAACTGAGAGGTGCTCTGAGTACTCTTGCTAACCAAACCATCCCTTCCAGGCTGTCTGCTACAGTGGAATGACTTCTGGGTTGTGCTAAGGCCACACAAGCAAATAGAGCCATTGGTCTTCATAGCTTCAGCCTCAACACTCAGGCTAAAACCCAGAAAGTCTTTTCCCTGTATTTCTTTTCATGTATCAACTTTCAGAACCAATCGATGGGGAAGACCTACAGAACTAGCTGATTTGTCTAGACCAAGCATCCAGGTCTTCCACACTGTCATTAGTCCCTTTGCCACTTCTCATTACAACTCCTCTAGCTACCTGGAAGAGCCACCTACTCTAAAACCAGCACAGAAAGAGACATCTGCAGTGCTTCAAGAGAGATGTCTGCCTGCTGAAAGGAAATGCATTCCCCCCGTTTCCTTGATTTAGCAAGAACAGCACAAGTTCCTGTGCCAGAGCAGGGTTGTTTGCCCCAGGATGCAACAGCTGGTCATTTCCAACCTTGGACTTCCGTGGCATTAGGTACCTTTTAGAATGCAAAATCCAGGAGAAAGATGCTTTCTTGTGCTTTCTCCACCATGAGTTTTCCCAGCAGCACACTTCAAATTTTAAAATCCCCTTGGATTTTCTCTTAAATATCAAATACATAATTCTTCCTGCCCCTAGGCAAGCAGTGCATCGTGTTCAGTGAGATCTGGCCTCAAACATCTTTACCTTTCATTTCCTAGGGCAGGAGATTTTAGCTTTCCTGATATAGAAAGCACAGATAGAAGGTGCAAGATCTATAAAGTTACAGCAGGGATGCAACAAAACTGATGAGAAATCTCTTTTTTATCTAGTAAGTCAGGAGCAGATGGTGCAATTCCCTGCTAAGTTATTATCCAACTCTCCTAAAAGCATTAGTCAAAGAACTTCCTGGGAATACCTCGGGGCAACATATGGGTAGTGCAGTCCTTAGGCTGTCTTTGGGTAGGAATCTTCTTTATTTCTTCCTTTGTTTGTCTTCTGCCTCCATTCTTCCCTGCTTCCTGGGAAAGGGCAGCATGAACTTGGACATGGAAGACCCCCATAGATTCACACTAATAGAGCACAGGGGCAAGAAAGGCCAGAGGAAAAGCAGCAGTGCTCGGATGTACCTTCACGTCATGGATGTTTCCTTGGATCTTGCAGGATCACTGCTTTCAGTGCTGGCAGGTTGTAAGACAGAGAATCACAAGACTGTGATAAGAGAGTCACAAAGAAAACTATAATCACTCGCACAGGAGTGAAAGCAAGAATGAGGAGAAGATAAAAAGCAAAGGAGAGAGATGCACCTCTGGCAGAAATACAGGCAAAATGAGAAAGGTCCTGTCTTCACAAGGACGTGAAGGCTCTCAGTCCTGCCAGCAAACCAAGAGGCAGCTTGTGGTTCACTGGCCCCTGCCAGCCTCTCACCGGGGCAGCAGGGCACAATTGTCCATGCCAGGGACATGTCCCTTTCCCAGCACCTGCGACTGCCCAGGTCCCTTTCTCAGCACTGACCTCAGG
>JAUBNY010000244.1:4552472-4572892 GCA_032275445.1 Crypturellus soui
GATGGAGCAGGGCCCCAGCTCTGCCCACGTGGCTGCCTCACAGCCCCTAAGGGGACTGGGACAGGGCAGATGGCACCATCAAGCCCTGTGGCAGCCCAACAAAAGCAGCAGCCCTTGTCTCCTCATGCGGGCAGCCACCCCGTCGAGCCCCCAGCGGGACCCGCACTCCACACCACTTGCTCACGGGTAGGGACACGGCCTCTCCAGCAAGGTCCCACACTGCTCCAGCCCCACACAAAGCGGGGCCCCACACGCAGCACGGCAGCCGCTTCCCGGCCAGCGGCAACACGGGCTCCTGCGGGAGGCGGCGCTGCCCTCATGCCCGGCTGGGCTCACCCTGTGGGGAAGCCAAGCGCTTACAGCCGGGCAGGCACCACCAGGCCCACCATCACCTCCCACAGCCCCCAGCAGAGCCCAGGCCACGGCTGTCTCCCGCTGCCGCTGCTTTTAAACGATCTCCTTGGCAGCCTTGCCCGCATCCAGCTGCGTCTGCGATCCCCGCGGGATGGCGGCTGCAGCTGGGTCCTGTCAGCAGGACAGCCCCAGCCCTGGGGCACACCGCAACACGTCAGGGTCACCCTGGCTCTGGGGACCAAGCTCAGCCCAGCCCCACTCGCAGAGCCCCCAGCCCGGCCCGCTTACCAGTAGATGAGGGAAAGCCCATCGAAGCGCTCGAGGTCCCGGCTGGCCAGCACGCGGGAGGACATGATCGGGGCTGCCGTCAGCCGCGGTGCGGGGCCGCGCGGGCTCCCGCCTGCCTGGCCATGGCTCCAGCGCGGGGGCCGGCGGCAGCAACGCGGCCCCTCTCCTCACACAGCACCCGCCCAGGTAATCAGCCCGTCTTTTAGCCGCAGCGCGACGCGTCTAATCCCCGGCGGCCGAGACATGTGATCGTCTCCTGACCCCGCTCTCCCGCGCTAACCCGGCCTCCCAAGTTTGTCCCCGCAGTGCGGCGCGGCGGCCGGGCGCCCCTGCTCGCCGGCCCTGCGCCCGCCGCGCCGTCGCCGAGCAGATGTTCCCTGCTCGCCCTAATCCTAACTGGCAGCTCCGCGGCCTCCCGCAGCGCCGCTGCTCGCACCCGCCGGGGCTCTGGAGCCCGGCTCCGCTGACCGACCCTGGCGAGCTGCCCCGTGCCCACGAGTGGTCTCAGCGGATCAGTCGCCTGCTCTGGGCTCTGGGCGCTGCGGCAGGTGCCCACGGCCCTTCGTGCAGCCTCAACGCGCCGCACTGTTAAAAGTGGCCGTAGGCGTTGCCATCTGCGCTAAGATGAGGCTACGGACATGGAGGAGCTTCCACTGGCACCCTCAAGCTCCGGGAGCCCCGGTGCCTGGCCCGTTCCATGCCGTGGTGGCACGAAAGGTTCTCCGTTCGCGTCTAAGTGCTCGAGCAGTCCTGCGGGGGAGCGGACGAGTGCCGGGCGCCCACACCAGCACGAGGCTCAGGCCCACTGGCCCTGCTGGGAGCCTCCTTAGCTGCGTGCAGGGCAGGAACAGGACGGGATGGGATCGGCGTGAGCCGGGAGTCCCTGCCAGGCTCTGCACGGCCAGCAGGGCCTTGGCACACTCTGCGCCGGGCATGAGGTGAGCACCTCATGCTGCTCCATGCACATCCGGTGATGCTGCGTCCCCGGAAGATGCGTGAGGCCGGCCCTGAGCCTGCGGATCATGAAAGTCGCTGGGATTACGAAATGCATCTGTCTCGGCACCAGGGGCCCGCGAGGGCAGCCGGCAGGGCGGCAGGGCTGGGCTGCCCAGGGGCATCATGGAGAGGAGAGGGGCACTTCCTTGGCCAATCCTGCATGTCCAACTGAGCCACCAGGATGGATCCAAGTCGGACCTCTCCATCCCCGCCGGGGATGGTTTCAGACGCAATGAGATCCGCATGGTTTCCACATCTCGATGTCATCAGCCCTTCCTTAGGTGGCTCGGGGCCTTGACAAGCTGCATCGCTCGGGGACACAACAGTTCAACGGGTGCATCAGAAATGAGGGAGGGGGACGTCTCCTCGTCAGCACCAACCCGTGTCTCGCTGGAGCTCAGACAGGATGGTCTGCACATGCCACCCACAGCCACCTCATGGCCCTGGCCTGCCCTGGCTGGCCCCAGACACGGCTTAGCCCCGTGGCCCCAGGTGGCCCAGCGGGACGTCTGTCCTGGAGCATCACCCTGCAATCAGCAGCCCCGGACACCTGGGAAAGCTGCAGAAATTAGCTCCTCTTCGCTCCTTGTCTTCCTGAGATACAAATCGGAGCCCCTTATCCCTGGGGACGTGGCTCTCCCAGCCCCACCGCCAGGTCGAGGTGCCAGGGTCCTGGCTGTGACTGGAGCTAAACCCAGGCACCGGCCAGACACCGGTGCCTCTTCCAGATTTAGGGAAGCGTGCAGCACCCCTGGGTGCCAGAGACACAGCCACAGAAAAGCCCCCAGAGGCACCCGGGAGCAGGGGGACACAGATGTCCCGGCAGCGCTGGCACGGCAGCGCTCGCCGCCCCGGGACGGCGAGGAAGAGCGGTGGTTAATTTGTGCCGTGACACATTTTCATGCCAAATGAGTCATACCGCTGGCCTCCCTGATGCCAGCGAGCCGCCTTTGTTTGGCTTGGCCGATAGCACTCGCTTTCGCTTAGTGTTTGTACAATATTTAACTCTGTTGATGACACTTGGGCTGGCAGCAGCCACTTCTCCACCACAGCCAGGCTGTGCCACGCGGCGGCACCATGCCAGGGCTCGGCCGGGTGAAGGGCAGCCGCTCACCTCTGGAGGAACAAGTGGATTTTGTGTTACTCTTTTTTTTGCAGTTGGATACGTCCCTGATGCTCCAAATTGGGTCTGGCCAGGCTGCCCCTGACTTTGGAGCAGGAGCATCCCCAGTCGCAGAGGGCGTGCAGGAGGCTGTGCCCACGGGGGGCTGGTTCGGAGAAGCGGGACAACATTCCGACTCTGCAGCCCACCATGGGTTGCCTCCTTCGTCCAGCAAGACAGGGACCAACTCAGCCTCCCCGCCAGCCAGGCTTGTCCAAAAATTCCACCCAGGAAAAAACAAAAGAGGTTTTGGCTCATCCAAATATTTTCCCACTAAGCACCTCAGCTCTTGGAAGAAATTTCCAATTTTTTTCTGCGCTACTCCCAATCCCAAGATGAATCTATCAGCCCAAACCCTCTTGGCTGGGAAATGTCACGGAAAAACTTGCCAAGAGCTGGCTCTGTTTGCCCCCATGGCCCTGTTTGCCCCAGCTCCTAACCCACAGCCACCCCATCCTGCGCCAGGACTGGAGCTCTGAGTGAGGGGAGGGTTTACGGTGCCTGGATCCAGAGCCAGTGCGAGGTGAAAGCCCCAGGCTGCTCCCCAAGGAGCCTGGTTTGCCCCACACTGGGGCTTCCCACACACTTTGGGCTCTGCGTCTCTCCAGGGCCCCCATGCGCACAAATGAACCACGCCGGAGCTGGGGGAGATTAGGGGGATTAACAGCACAGAGGTCACACAGGAGGCGAGTGAAATGAGAAAGAAGGGAATAGAAAAGAAAAAATATTCCACGGTGGACACAGAGGTTTGTGGGCTACACGGAGGTTTGTAGGTGACACAGAGGTTTGCAGGTGACACGGCACTGGGTTGGGCAGGGGAGCGGGCGCAGAGCTGCCTTGTCCCGTGCGCCGTGACCAGGCCGCGCTGCCACCACTCGCTGTAGGTACGAAAGCACGAAAAGCACAAAGTGCCTGCAAGAACAAATAAAAAATAAGCCAAACTATCTGCTCTTTTTTAATCCAGATTAAAAAAACACTGGGTTATATGAAAGGAGGGTGTCTCCTCACCCACTCCCCACCTCGTTTCGGGCCACAAGCGGCACCCGCTGCCCTGGTGTTGCTGCCGGGCTGGGCACAGAGGCGGCTGCGCTGCAGCGGGCGCTGGCGGCACCGTCCCCGCTCAGTGCGGCGGCCAGGGCGGCCTGTGTGCTGACCTCGCTACTAAGACACAGGCCAGGGCAGCTGGGAGAGTGCTAAATATATCTCTGCTCGTCAGAGGCTTTAAGATGCCGCGTTGCAGAAGGCTCGGAAACACGCAGCACGACTGCTGGGGAGGCGACAGCAACCACACGATCCTCCTCTGTGGCTCCGGCTCCAAGGCGGCAAGGAAGGCGCATGCCGGAGGGTCGTGCCACAACTCCTTGCTGCCCTTGCGCCCTGCCTGCCCCAGCACAGAGCTCCCCGCATCTCCCCACCTCCAGGCTGTGCTTCCCTCCCAGCCTCCACGGCTCCAGGCCCATCCCACCCTGCTCTTCCCATGCCGAGATGCGGAGGAGCAGGGAGCACCCGTGTCCCCCTCCTCACACCGCAGCACACCCTGAAGAACCAGCGCTCATTGGTGACCCTGCGCCGGGGGCCTGCACGGAGCAGCGCAGATGTTGGGGACCTGCGCCAGCAAGGAGCACGTGAGAAGGCCACCGGCTGCCAGCCGGGAAACCTTCCCTGCCCACAGGTCTCCCGCCCTTGCAGAGGGGCAAGGTCTCGGCTGGAGCTGCAGGGCTCAGTCCCCTCTCCACGGAGTCCGCCACTCACCCCGCAGTTCCCAATCCCGTCTGACAAGACCTTGGTGCTCCGCGGAGACAAGAGGGGCACGCGGGGGGCACGGCGTGGGCAGTGCAGCAGCCTTTGCCAGCCAAAGGGGACTCAGGGGATCAGAGCACATCACAGCACATGTGGGAGAAGGACGGAAAGCCAGGAGGAGCTGGGAAGCAGCTTCCCCATGGCCGTGGAGCCGTGGAGCTTCCCCACGGCACCAGCCCCGTGTCCGGCCTGAGGGGGCAGTGGAAGAGGTGCCCCCCGACACCCACGCACACGTACTTGCCCTGCTCGAAGCTGCCTCCCCGCTCCGTGCTGGGTCTGTGCACGCAGGAAGGTCTCCGCTCGGCGAGAGCCAGCCCGGGGCTCGGGGCTCTGCGCGCTGCAAACGCCGCCGAAAGAGGTGGCAATCCGGCCCGAGCCGGGGATCAGGATCAATAGGTCACAGCCTGCACTGACTTGCCCCCAGAATGAAAATCAGCAGAGGATTTGGGGCTGGTGAGGTAGTGACAATCATGCATGCAGTTGTTTAATCCCAGATGGGCACAAAATCCCTGGATAAAAAGGCCAGAGCTGCTCCTAATTGCGCAGGGCTGGGCAGCGGGGCCGGGCGTGCGGGACCTCGCGGCTGCCGCGGCTGGGGGGAGCTGGCGCCCATCTTCCCTGCTGCCCCCTGCGCCCCGGGACCGGCCCGAGCGGCATCAGGGAGCAACCTCCGGCAGGGTGGCCGGAGCGCCTGGCAGAGCGGCCTCGCAGGCTGTTCGGTGGGGCCGGAGGGAAGAAGAGAGGCTCCCTGTGGCCCCAATGCTGGAGAGCTCGGGAGCACCCACGTGTGGGGTCTTGGTGCCGCTGGCGCCTACATGGGGTCTTGGTGGCGCTGGCGCCAGGCTGCCGGCCGGGCACAGCCCTGCCTGAGGTCCAGGGGGACAGCCCTGTGCAGCTGCCAAACAGGGTGACCGAGGGGGTGCTGGGGCAATGATGGGTGGTGCTGAGAACCCTCTCCCTGCCACCCTCCATCCTCCTGGAGCTGGGGCTGTGGGAGAGCCCCCGGGTGCCTCAGAGGGGAGAGCCCCCTGGTGCCCCCGGCCACAGCAGGCGCTGACAGGGACTTCCAGTGACTGCCGTGGCCATTGCCAGGGACTCCGTGCCTCGCGAGGATTTCCCTCGCGGGGAGCTGCCCTGCCTGTCGGGGGGCTGTTTTCCATCTTTCCCGTTTGGACGCCCCGGTTCCACGCGGTGCTATTTAACTCTGCGCTGTTTTTTCTTAGAGGGGTGCGGTACCTCCGAGACGCATCTGAGCACGGGCCGAGGGGGCGGCCGCAGCCGCCCGCGTGTCCCCGCGGCCGCCCCCTTACCTACCCCCCGCCCCGCTGCCACCCCCCCGCGCCATGTCGCTCGGGCCCCGTTCTTCACGGGAAATGGCGCCCCGCTCCCCGCGGGCGGGCCCGGCCGCAGCGCTGCCCGCGCCGCCTCCCCCTCAAGGTCACGGGCCGCAAGGCCAGCCCCTTGGCCTGCCCTGCCCCGCGCCCGGCCGGGCCCTCGGCGAGGCTGCGGCGGCACCGCCACGGGCCGACAGCGCCTGTGCTCGCACCCCGCGGCGCCGGCTGCGGGGGTGTCCCTGGTGCCCGGCTAACACCCGCAAAGCGCTGCCGGGCCTGCGGCTTCTCTACCCGGCCCTTCCTGCGGGTGCTGTGCGTGGGCCTGTGCGTACCCCCGGCCTGGGTGTCAGGGCGCACTCTGCCTGTCGTGGTGCAGGTGTTCACGCAGGTGTGCGGTGCCTGAAGGGCCAGGCATGTATTCCCCACGAAGGCGAAGACGCGTCTGTCAGCGATGCCCAGGCACGGATATGTGGCCCTTGGGTACAGGAGAAGCGGGTGCGTGTTGTGTCCCCTGGGTGCTGGAAGTGCAGGAATGCTCAAGCTGGGATGGAGCTACACCCGTTGTTCCCTCTCCTTAAAATGGGCAAAGCTGCTGTCTCGAAGGGGCAGCAGCCCCTGTGCAAGGGGAAAGGGATGAACTCTGCAAGCAGCCGTTGGGAGTAGGAAGGTTGCAAGGTGTTATGAGGTTTTATGTCCCTAGGTGTTTTTCTTTGAAATAAACTTTGACTTTTGTTCAGACCACAAATTAAAAACTGTCAATTCATAGACAAGTTCTTTTTTACCTCTTCAGGTAGACACGAGTTACTACAAAATACTATGTGTGTCCTGATATGTCGCTGTCCACCCAATTTATATTCTGTGCTAAATAAGAAGTAGGATAGAACTGTTTTCACCACATTTTTAGTCTTAACATAAGCAAACTGTCCAATGTTCTGGTTTTGTATTTAAAACCCAGTCTTTGTAGTATTCTACCAGGTTCTGGGAGTGACTCTTATGATTAGCCTGTCAATAGTCTATAGAAGTTAAAAACAGAAAGGTAAACTTAGGTTTTTCGAAGTCATGATATCTATGTTTTATTAGATGAGAATGTCACTGGAAGAGTTAGGGAGCAACTATTTAAAATATTTTTACCTTTTTTGTTTGTTTGTTTCTCCCTAGTAATTAAGTATTGACTTTTTCTTCTACGCTTTGAAATAACACAGTGGAGATGACAACAGCTTTTTTGAAATGTGGACTTACTTCACCCAATCATTTGCTGTTTCTCTGCACCATCTTCACAAATCCATTTCAACTGTTGAATCAGGTGCAACTGCAGGATCTGATTCTGAAAAAGCTACATAATAAAGCTAAGCCCGTAGTTAAGTATTTGTAGGAGAAGAACCTCTTAGCAAAGTCAATCAGTGTCTTAGCAGATTTTGTGAAAATTCTATTCTAAAAGTATTGTTCCTAGAAAATAAAAAATTGTGAAATATGGTATTAATTTCGCATAGCGTGTCTATATGCGTTCTCTGTACATATTTGTATTTACATTAGCAATATTCACATAGTTTGCATCCAATATCTGCTCTGCCTGGAACATGTCTTATAATATTGTGGGACATAATGGTAAGAAGTTAGTTAAAAGTAAGTCCTTCTGGTGATGGAATGTGCTGTTTTATTTGCATAAAGAGGCACAAATTTGTGAATGATGCTTACAAATGGCAATTGAAAAGAAGTGTATTTAGCATTAGTGTGGCACTTCTCAGAGGATATAATGACTAAAAACAAGGCCCCAGCACCCCAAGCAGGCAAGCTACATGTCTGTTTTAAAAAAGTCCAGCTGTTACCATTCTTTTTTGTGTATAATTTATTAGGTGAGATCTGCCCTCTCCCCCATTTGGCATCAGCTAGGGCAGTGTGTTGCTGTGGTGTCTGATGCAGTTGTGCCAACGCGCAGTCACCTGGCCTCAGGGATGCGTCTGCTCCAAGTGACTACATATCCTCCATTCTGGCAAGAGCCTCATCAGAGAACACCCTTATAAATGCTTATTTTTGGGAAAGACTGTTCAGCTTTCAGCATAGTAAACATGTCTGTATGTTTGACTAGGACCAAGGAAAATTTCATTTTCAGTTAATACACCAATAAGATATTTGTCAGTTGCTTCTTAATATTGAAGGTCATCTCATCTGTGGTGGGTTTTTTTTTTTGATTCTTTTCATTTCTTTACTATTGAATATCATTTCTTTCCATTCTGCTTCCTCAGTGTGAACCAGTTTTTTTATGCTTTTCCCAAACATTGGGACTAAAAGATTGACTGTTAAAAACAGATAGTTAATGAACTATTTTTTTGTATAGTATAGACAGGTATGTTCATAAAAGTATTTTTCACAAAAGAGGCTGAGATTTTCTTCCATTTTTTTTCCTCAAACTTGATAATCTGAAGGCCAGCTTTATAGCTGGAGGTTGATGTCTGTCTTCTAGATCTCCTGGGCAGAAATTAAGGGTGAAGAGTTGACTTCTGAGGCAGGA
This sequence comes from Crypturellus soui, assembly GCA_032275445.1. Lineage (NCBI taxonomy): Eukaryota > Metazoa > Chordata > Aves > Tinamiformes > Tinamidae > Crypturellus > Crypturellus soui. The sequence continues at coordinate 4,560,916 of JAUBNY010000244.1, forward strand.
GTAGGTTTAAATCTCCAGCTATGATGCAGTATTTTTAGAATTTCTGAGATCCAGCAGAATCCCTATACAAAAAAAAAACCCACACCCTGTTGCCTGTGGGATTGGGGTCCCCTGTCATGCACTGTAGAGAATTAATTTAATAAGCTAATTTCTGGTGATTGAGTGAATTTCTGCCAATTGGAAAAAAAGAAGAGTAATTGCTCTAACAGAGACCACAATTGTTAATTGTAATGTTTGGGGTACTCTGTGGCTTAGAGGGAAGTGTTTTACTTTGAAAAAGGTACTTGTAGAAGCTCCGTAAAGAATTAAAAAAAAAATGTACGTGAAATCCTGTTTCAAAGTAGGGGAAATGGACATTGTTCAAAGAAAGTGGATCTGTATCCCTACACAGTATAATTGCCACAATTTGGAATTAAAGTATTGGCAGGCTGCTTGTTTCCTGCCACTCATCATTTTTTCTCAAATTAGGCTTTGGTTATGCATTTCTTTCTCTTGAAAGATGTTTTATTTAACTTTTCCTTTCAGAACTGTGTTTAAGTAAACACGGGAACATATGGTACTTTCCTATTTACACTATACAAACCTTTCCTTATACACACTGTCTTTTTGCTCTTTTTCACTCTTGGTTGTATAAAGCAAGACAGATCCAGCTTCCTTGAGCAAGAACACTTGGTTAAAGGCAAAAGAAATAGACAAGAAAAAGCAGCCATGCATCCCTGGCATGCTCACAAAGAATAAAAGGGGATAGTGTATGGTTAACTTTGCAGCTCTGTCTCACATCCAAAGATTTTTAAAGGGTAAATCCAGTGGGGAAAGAACTGCCTTTGCGTTACTAGCAAGTAGATCAATTGAAAAAATTAGCAGCAGCCCTGTATGTAACTCTGTGTTATCACTGTGTTTGTATTAAACTTGATCTTGCTCATCTTTCCTGCGTTGTGGGCATTTTCAAGACACACTCAGTGACAGTGTAATGTACTTGTTAATGTGTAGGGGGCTGGTATCATCAGCTAGCAGACCTCGTGAAGACAGTTGGTTAAAATCGCTATTTGTTCGCAAAGTTGATCCAAGGAAAGATGCTCACTCCAACCTTCTAGCCAAAAGGGAGACCAGCAGTCTGTATAAACTACAGAGTGAGTGATCTTTTTATATTTAACATTTTCATTTCTTTATCCTGTTATTGCATTTCTCATCTCATGTTGTTGTTTCAGTTCACAATGTAAAACCAGAATGTCTAGATGCCTACAACAAGCTTTGGTAAGTGTGGACATTACATTTTAACATTTTAGACGTGTTGATTTGATCACAAGCTGTCCTGAAAATTGACAGATACCGTAATTGTTAAGAGGGGAAGGGGAAGGGGAAAAATCTGTCTTTACTTACAGGCTACAATGGTAAACTGTTTTTTGTTGTTTTTGCTTTGGGTTTTTTGTTTTGAGAAAGGTGGCATAAGTATTTTACTCAGTTTACCCTCTGTTGTCCCTCTTGGAAATGCCATTTTCTTAGGCTGCAACTTGGGGTGGTGCTTTTTGTGGAAGTGCAGGTGGAGTTTGCTGGAACACCGTTCTTCCATCTCCTGGTTGTCTTTCCATTGCTGCTTCATGCGGGTAGATGCTTGTGTCCTCACATGCCCCCCTCCCGATCGCCCTGAAATGAGATGTAGGGATTTGTTGAGGGCGGGAGAGGGAGGATCATTGTCTGCCTACAGAAAGAAAAGGGATAGAAAGCAAATCATAAATCAGCTCATGTGCCAGTATTAAATAAAAGTAGGATTTGGAAGAGATTTTGGCAAACCTGGATTTGACTCTTACTTAGCTCTTCCAGATCTTCTTTCTACCAAGTTATGTTACTGAAATCTACTCTTAAACAGATAAGCAAATCCTTGCACAGGATCTTTGTGTTGGGGTTGTACCCTCTGAAGGGAGGAGTACTATATGAGGTTTCCAAAAAAGTTTCAGGTTTCAAAATACACAAATAGTAATATTTTAAATTTACTAATATAAAGAATTGATTACTAAAATATTAATTCTGAACTCTCGCTGCTTTACAGCCAAACAGCTGCTACTTTAAAGTTTCAAATACTTTGTTTTGGAAATATAGTTAGTCTCGTGTTTCTAAACAGCACTGTCTCGCTGACAATGGTCATATTGTCAGTTAAATGTTCTTAGCATAATGATATCCTACTGGAACCGGTTGTTTGATTGCGGTGTATTTGACTAGAACACCAGCTGGGCTGGAGGGTGGGGAAGAAGTTCACATCTCCAAATTTCTCAACTCTGTTATTGGTTCCTTCTACAGCCATGAGCAGGTTGTCTGATATCTCTGTGTCTTAATGTTTTCAATTTCAAATGGGAATGGATAACCAAGAACTGTGTTCCTTACTGTACAAATTTACAAAATTTCCTAGAATTATTTCTAGATGCAAGTTATTCTTCACTTTCTTGTTTTAAAATATATATATACACACACACAGAGAAGTACAATTAGTTTGAAGCTGAATTTCTGTTTAAAGGCTTAGTATAAACATGTCCAATTACACAAAACAGAGAAGGACTTTTCGGCAGTATCTTGCGAACTGCTGAAATACTGAGTGAGAGCAGAGACTTATTTTCAAGGAAAAAGACACTAGCAGAGAGATTCAGATAAAATATGTGGAATTTGATTTATTCTTTCCAAACCAAAGTATTGAGGGAAGGAGAAAAGAATGGAGTAATAAAAAGATTGAAGAATCTATAAACTTTTCTCATTCTTTCCCCTAAATTAAATATGAGGAAGTAAACTCCTTATTTTACATCAAATCAGAATAAGAATTAGCTATTTTGTAGTAATAAAGAAATAATGTAATAAAGACTATTGTAAAAATAATTCATGAATTAATGGAGTTAAAGACTCCCTTATGAAGATTTAGGAACTGGTATTTTTTAAAAGGCAAAACAGTGCTGTTCATGTCTGTGAATTATCAGGTATTCTGTTTGTTTTAAATTATATATATGTGTGTGTGTATATTATTTCAGCAATTATATTTTAGGATTATTACAGTAATAGCTTAGCTTTAGTGTTAAGGCTGCTTTTCTAGGATCTAATTATGCTGTGCAAAAATGAACTCATGGTTGCTGAAAACATCCTTAGAGAGTCATTCTATCATATTATTTCCATTGTGTAACCAGAAATATTGAGGTACATATTGGTAATGGGATTTGCTCAAGGTCATCCAGAAAGTCAGTGGCAGAACCAAGAGGAAAATTCCTATTTTCTGACTCCCAAGCACAAGACTAGCCTATTTCCAACTATTTCGTATGATGCAAAGGCACTTTGCGTATGTGCCAAAACGATTGAGTAGTAATAATCAAAGGAAAAATATTAGAAGGCAAAGTTCAACCAGAGGAACAGACTTACTCACAAAAGTGCAGTGCAGTGAAAGCTGTCTTAACCAAGTCAGCAATTCATAAACCCTAATTTCTTAATGTAGGTCACCTTTAAAGTTTGAAAAAAATAGAAATATTAGAAATAGTTGTACAGAAGTTTTGTTTTGGCAGTTTTTTAGGGCAGTTTCATTTTGCTCTTTACTGGATGAGCTGCTTCAAACCAGCTCTGCTCTCTAAACTGATAAAAAGCAGCAAGGCTGCATACTACAAAGTACAGTCATCATTTGCTCATATTCATATCCATCAAAATACTTGTTTTTATGCATCTGGCACAACAGACTTAATAGCTTTGTAACTGGTACAAAAGACTGTCCTGCTTGGTATGTTTTGTCTCTTGAAAAAGATAAGTTTCCTATAGCAAGTGTAGATAGAATACACTTCTTCTAAGCGAGACATCGTAATACTTATTTTTCTTGTGTATCACATTAGGTGACATCGCGTAATTTTTTGCATCAAAAGAATTGTGCCATGCTGTGTATTTGTCATACGGTCTAAGAAATGGTCACAGATTAATTTTACATAGTATTATAGCTGTCTTTTCCCTTGTGTAGCACATTTGTGTATTTCAGCTTTCTATTCTGAAAGTAGACCTTGTGAATTTTTGTACCATAATGATGAACCTGTGGTGATTTGTTATACATATCAACTGTAGCCTCCGTGAAGGAAATGCAATATAGTGTCTGTATTCCTTGTTTTCAAGTCAAGAGGTGCTGCCAAAGATTCATGAAGAAAAACACTACCCATGTGCACTGGTGGGGACTTGGAACACGTGGTACGGAGAGCAAGATCAGGCTGGTAGGAGATAGAAGTACAACAGAATTTAAACCATACAAGTGAAACGTGTGCTTGGCAGGTTTCTTCTCTTTAAATCATCTCTGTTGATAGTAAACCTTTAGCAATGTATACAGTGAGGATGTGTGTGCATCAGTTACTGGCAGTCTTTAACATATACAGCATTTGCTTTTTGTCTTGTTGAGTTTGACAGCAAAGCATTAATTCCTAAAATTTGTCCTATTGTTAAAACACTTTTGTGTCTTCCTTGTGATAGATTAACAGCTTTTGAAAACCCTTGTAAAATTTATTCCTATAATATTTTGCAGGTGCAGATTGTGTTGCTGAATATTTAGGCCAAAGGCTTACAAAGACAGCTTACCTTATATTGGCTAGTATAAAAACTTTGCTCAGACTTTCATGCTGTAATTGCTCATTGATAATGAAATGCAAATCATTCTCACCATCTGAAAAAGTGATCGCACTCTGACTTTGAAATAATTAAAACCTTTACTGGTGGAAAGTAAGGCATTTCTGTTCATGTTCATATAAAGATACTGCCTAATCACCCAGAGTGAAAATATATTCAACTGCAAATTATAGAAAAGCTGCTACAGAAGTAACTACAACATGTTTAGTGTAGATAGAAAACCTGAAAAGAAAAATCCAAGACTGTGGGAAATTTGTGGGAAGCCACAAATGTTGAATGAAGTGTTGATATTTGTTCTACAGAAAAAGCTCTGTTGTTAGAGCTTTGCTAATACTAAGGTTGTTGCTTCGCTGTTGAAGTATATACTTTAATTTTTACTGCATTCAGAGTGTTGCATTATTGACTCTGAACAAATGTGAGGAAATAACAGAGAAACAGAACATTGTCTGAGAGACAATTCTTAAAAATTGAAAGGAAATTGGGGAACAAAGGTAACTGAAATGAAAATATCTTAGCCAAGGCTCATTTGTTATTTTTGTAATATATTAACACAGACTGTATCTGTAATTGCATTAATAACCTGCCTTGAAAATGCTATTGCAACTGTTCTAGCAGCCTAATAATGCAGACTAAGGGGGTTGGTCTTATACAGTACTTGTGCCCAGGCTGGATTAATAGCTGGTTATATCAAATCTGTCCTGGGGATTAGCAGCAGCAGATGCCCTGGATGAATCTGCCCTGATAACGAAGTGTCTTGCATTAGTCTCCAGTTTGCTTTCCTGGTAAAGATACAAGACAGCGTTAACTTCTTTATATGCAAGGAAATAGATTTTATGAGTGTTCAAGGAGAGGCTAGAAGGAGATTTGAAGATGAAATATTGTTGCCTTGCTATATTAAATGCTTGTAAATAAATCTTCTTACAGAAGATGCTTTGAAAAGCCTATCAAAAGTAGATACCTATTTTGAAACTGTTTAGGAGGGAAAATACTAGCAAATATAACAATTCTAGCATGCTTCGATATCTTTTGTTTTGCTTTTTTTAAAAAAATACTTTTTTAACTAAAAATAACATTTGCATCATATTTCATGCCTCTCAGAAATTGTGTTGTGCTCTTTTTCTTGAGTAATTTATTAAACTAAAAATTCTGCCAGTCTGTTCCTCTCACATGAAATTGGTATAAAACAGATCTTTGGTATTGAGTCACTCTCTTAAGTGGAATCTCAATTTCAAGTACAGTTATCTAAACTCATCACATCTTATTAGCATGGCAACAAAAGTTCCTTTCAGAACTATTCCTTTTAGAGTAAATTGCAAAATTCTCTAAGAAAACCTTTCAAAGATCAAGTGATTCCATTATTCTTAAAATACAAATGATTCTTTAATGAAAATTCATGTTTGAACTTGTTACCAGGCTTCTATTTTTGTACGATTCTGTAGTATGAAGAGCTTTTTATACTGTGATGTTCCATAGTTTTAGCACTATTATGCAACATTTCTGAAGAAACTTCCTTTTTACATTTTAGTTCATCTCTGGAGGTATGAGGGAGGCTATCCAGCTCTCAATGAGGTCATGAGTAAACTCCGGCAAAATAAGGTAAAATGCGGGATTTTTTTTTTGATGGTTTTGTTAGAAATAGCTGATTTACTTAGAAGAGAACGTAGAATAATCAGAGCAAAAAAATGGAGATTTGGACACCTGTTTTTACTTGTGTATCTCATCACTTGCTGTACAACCTTAGTCAGCTTCTTTGGGAAAGGGATTATTCTCAAATTCAGAAAGACTGAGGTTTAATATATGAATATTTTATGAAGTACTTGGAGATTGTCGGTTGTTGTTTAAGAAATACCAGCTGAAAATTTCAAAGATGCTGGGGGAATCTAGATTTCTGTAAAATTAGAAGTATTTGGATGTCCAAATTCTCAAGATAGCATTGAAATATCTCAACTGCTGTATGTTGTGGATACATATTATAAAGTTTGATAATGATCACCTTGTTTTAAGGAATTCACAGAATTTCGCAAAGAAAGAGGTAACATGCTTCTCTCTCGGAAGAACCAGCTATTGTTGGAGTTTAGTTTCTGGAATGAACCTGTTCCCAGGGAGGGGCCCAACATTTATGAACTAAGATCCTATCAACTTCGAGTAAGTTTCAATTTTTAATTTTTATTTTATAGGCAAAATATTGTTTTAAAATATTCAAAGCCTGTTTATACAATGTAGATGGAAAACAAGCCTCATCTTAAAAATCTGGTTCTTATCAAAGTTGGTGGCAAAGTTGTTGATGTGTGGGATTGAAATATGAAGGCAAGTTCCAACAGGATATCAAATATATCCTATGAAGGACTGAATACTTTGTGTTTAGATATGAGATAACTTCAGGCAAATGACTAAGATGTACTATAGTGAATAAACATAGTAATTATACATTATTATAATATATTTATCTTTTGAAGGAAGCAATTTTGTTAATAAATAGTGTTTCCCATATGTAAATATGAAAACTTATGAAATATTTTAACGTTACTCCAACTACATTTTTTAAGAGTCTCTCTTGTTTTTCTAGCCTGGAACAATGATTGAGTGGGGAAATTACTGGTAAGTGTTGCTTTACTGCATGTGTTCTCTTATTTGAGAGATGTATGTTTGAAAATTATCTATAAAGTGGAAGTGACAGAAAGGTACCAAAGGATTTCAGTCACCCGGTTAATGACCTTCTGCTGTTCTTTTGTAACTTGAAAATAATTGGGAAGAGGTAATTGGAAAGAGGATTTCTGTATGCAAACAATACTGTGTGCTCTGGCTTGGCTTCCCTTTACATAACCCTTTTAAGTTTGATGTCCTATAGCAGAGACCTTGGTAGTCTTTGTTTTCAGTAGGCAGCAGTGCTCACTAAAGGGAGAAAGTTAATTCCTTAAGACTATATTGATCTTTCACCACTCCCTCACCACTAAAAACTGGCTGACTTTTGGTTTAAATGGCCTAAATTTTAGCTCTGTTAATCTTTAAAAGTCGAACCTTTTCTTGGAAATTGTTGAGCATCATATTTGTATTTTAATATATAGGTTAAAAGCATTTAAGATGGTCTTCTCTTCAGTATATGCCTCTGATTTTGTCTTGTTTGTAAGTTTCTTTCAGTTTACATTGTGTAAATCCATGTAGTCCTAATAATTGATACTTAAATCATTTGGATTTTTTTAGATATGTAATTGTCTCCAATATAATTCATTTCATTACAGTAATTTGCCAATAAATTGGATCTTCAATTTTTATAGTACAGGCATATCTATAGTGGCAGCAGTTCTGTTTTAGAAGATGCAACTAATTTATATTTGAGAAATATTTAACACAGCAAATCACGGGGTGTTGCATAGTATAGCTGTGTAACAAAAATGCATGTGAATAAAAGCACTGCATTCCACTGCCATGAAATCTGTGGTGAATGAATGCTGCTAAGGGTGATATGATGGAAACTCAAGCATTTAGTTTTGGAAGAACATGCTGTAAAAAAATTCTTCCCTTTATACTGTGGCAATTTTAATTATACTGGTTCTAATGTGAAGGAACAAATTACTAACATACACTCTAATGAAGCAGTAGGCCTCACCTCCAATTAACACATTCTAACAAGATATATATATTTAATTGCTAAGTGCAACAACATGCAACAAATCAATGTGTTGTGGGTTTTTTAACATTTTTAATTGCTGAAGAATACTGCCAGTACCGCTTAAACTCCACTTTCTCCTCGACCATTATCTATTTCCTTCCTAGAAATCTCCTGTTTTTAAGTGTTGCTATGATCTTTTGTAGGGCTCGGGCAATTCGTTTTCGTCAAGATGGTAACGAAGCAGTTGGAGGATTCTTCTCACAGATTGGACAGCTCTATATGGTTCATCACCTTTGGGGTAAATTTGTTTGCATTCCGCATTTTTTTTTCCCTCACCGAGTCAGCCCGTAATAGACTACTGACTTTGTGTGGGACACAAGGTTCTTACAAAAGGAAAAAAAAAATGTGTCTTAAGTGTTTTTCAACATCAACACTGTTGGCTTTCCTCATTTTAATGTAGGCAACTTTATTTGCCAAATGGAAGCCAACAAAAGTGAACATTTCTTGTCTTATATTGTTTCCATCAATAGTTCCTCACAGTCCTTATTTGAGACTACTTCTTGTTTGCCTTCAATAACATAAGCATGACAAATTATGTCCTGCCATCTCATTTTCTTTCTGGTCAGATTCTTGCTAAAGGCAACTTCTTACAGTTGAGTTTCTAGCATCACACATGCCACAGTTGCAAGAGGAAAGTCAAGTGTTTACTAACATTAGTACGTCATGCTGTTTTGGTTTTCTTTTCACATTAGGCTCCACCAATATGCAGCTGCTTTCCACACATTAGGACCTTGTTGTCCAAAACTTATTTAGGGGAGAATTCAGAATATTAAGTTTCAACACTGAGAATCTGATGTCCACTTTATGGAACTATACTCTGTGGCAATATCTGTCTTGCATGATTCTAATGCACCAGATTTAAGCTTCCTTATGCTGCTATCTGTATTCATTGCTATCCTTAAAAACCTGTAATCATCAGTAGATGATTAATTTATTGGTGTTGTTAATTTATTCGTTTTGCAGAAATACTCATGGTCAGAGCACTGAGCACTGTTTGATGTCCCCCCACCACCCAAAATGCTCCAAGCATGCAATACCTAAATAGTGCAGCATCTGCAAAGGCTGTTTTTCCCAGCTCCTTCCATCTGTGTTGCTTTTGAAGCTTTTCCTTTTTATGGAGAAGAACTTTGGACTCTTTTTTCCTTCCCAATTTTTGTTTTCTCCCAGTTACATATTACAGTGCTTTTAAAGCGTCTATTCATGTGTAGAAGGAAAAAGAGTTACCAACTTCGTCTTGTCATTTTCTCTCTAGCTTACAAAGATCTCCAAAGCAGAGAAGATATAAGGAATGCTGCATGGCATAAACCTGGCTGGGATGAACTAGTCTATTACACAGGTAACAGATTTAACGGATTAACTTAATTACAGTGGTGGAGACACTCTTATGTCTGTCATTGTTTTTGTTCCTCAGTGCATAGCACACAGTGCTAAAAATTTTGAATAGGGTGTATATCTGTAAGGCAAAGAGGGGCGTTTCACTTAGCTGTAAAATGACCTTTCCAAATGACTGCACAGTCTTAAGAGATCTTACCTAGTAGCTAAGATAAAGTGCTACATTAATAGTGTTTATAAAAACACTTATCCTGTAAGGGAACAGATCTGTGAAATATTTAAGTTCATATCCAAAAACTTAGGCAGTAAATGACATTTATTGCTATATTATTTTTTACCTCTAATATTTCATAAAATGCTTGAGCTCTAAAATGCATTCCTTTGAAAAGGCAAATTAGACTTTGGAGTCTATTAGACTTTGGAGCCAGAAGGTCTTTGAGATCAAAGATGACTCTCAAAACAAAACTGTCACAAAACTATGCTAATAATTTCAGATTTTGGTTAAATAAGATAGATTGCAAAGAAAGTACCCCAGAATAATTGTAAGATAGCTTTAATTATGGTGAAAAGGAATAGAAATATTTGTCTTCAAAAGCTGTTTTGGTTCAAAGGATCAAAGCAGATCTTATTAACGAAATCACTTGTTCTCAAAACTATTATGCTTCAGTTATGGGATTGTTGATGGTTATTGGCATGCTGTAGGTATGAGAGTGATTCGAAGACAATAATACCTGTTCAAACTGAGTGTGCAGAACTATTTATGATCTTTATTAGTGAAATTAAAGCCTATCTCATTTTTTTTCAGTGCCCCTCATTCAGGAAATGGAGTCCAGAATCATGATACCATTGAAGATTTCTCCGCTTCAGTAACGTCATTGATTTACTTGTGCCTACATAGATTAAAGTGACAAGTATTTGTCTTAAATTAATTTATGGTATACATTGTATATCATAGTCAGAAATATAAAAGTACTGTACTGAGCTTATAAAAGAGACCTCTTTTCTTCAGAATCTAACGACCTTTTTGTTCTTAGACAAGAAATGTAGGACTGCAGGTTAAAAGTTTCTTAACTACAAACGAGTTCAAAGACGTATACAAGTTCCTTTGTGAGACAAGCTCCTCAGGTTAAATGTGACATACAGTGCTCAGTGTCTTGTAATTTTAAGGGCCTGCTCCTCAGTAACAGCAAAGGAAGAGACCTCGCAGTTGCTCTGGTCTTTGTGCAACATTACAGTGATGGTAGATTTAAAAGAGAGAGAAGGGGATGTCTGAAAGTAGGACCTCTGAAGCCCCCAGTCAACTACGATGTCTCTCTCATTCTGAAATACACCCATCTGTTCTGTGGGCCTGAAATCAGTAAGTAGCTCTTAACCTTGAAAGGAGGCAGTTATTAATTAAGGATAATCTGCCGGTCAGGTGATAGATTATGGGCAGAGACTAGCGCATTCCTTTTTGCAAGGACTCTGAAGCCTGTTGAAAGTAACCAAACATTCGCCTAGATTTCTACATCCGAATTTAATTTTGTGAAATTATTTACAGACTTTTTGAAAGTATGACTCAGTGTACAAAGTGCTTGTCAACAAGTGGTTGTCTGAATGTTCTCCAGGCATTTGAGTTGAGTTAAATATATGTATTGCTAAAAAAAAAAAAAAATTGCATAGACATCTAAGAAAAGGGGTTCTGTTTCATAAGCAATCATGCCTTCAGACATATGCTTGGTCAGGTGTTCCACTAACTATACGGTAGGTACTTATGAATTGCTGTGTGAAACCGGCGCATGTTGAGTCAGTAGAATTGGCATAAAGCAGTGTACCATTATGTCCAGTTCTATTTCGATTTCACTTTTAGACTAGGATATATCAACACTTTTAATGTCCGCAATGACGTGAACATCCTGTAAGTGAAAGTAATAGTCTTTCTTCAAAGTGGCTACAAGAGTCTGTAACATACAGAATGTACAAATCAATTACTGAATGTCCAGTTTGTACATCTCAGTGAGTGTTCAGCAAGAACATATCAGTGAATAAAATCCTTTTAATTTTCACATATTACTGGCACCCTATGTGTATTGCACCATCTGTGTTTTATATCATCTTGCTCAGTGTTTATTACAAAGAAAATCTGAATAATTGCATAAAATATTTCAGCTTAATTAGCCAATGTTACTTGCTGCGTGTCAAGGAAGTTATTTCCCAATATTCTGCTGTGTTTCTCCAAAATGAGTTTACAGTATATCCCTAACATTTCAGTTTACTAAGTGCTCTAGAGCGCAATCTTCATTTGTATTTTATCTTGAACAAAATCACCATTTGATCTCATTCTCGTCTGTTTTCATATTTTGTTCTTAATTG
>JAUBNY010000244.1:4588471-4598494 GCA_032275445.1 Crypturellus soui
TGTGGGGCTCCTGCAAGAGCAGCTCGGCCACAGCAGCACCCAGAGCCGTGCAGGAGATGCAGGACACGTGTCCTGGTTGTGTCTTTGCTTCAGTTTATTTCCCCCATGCATTTTTGAAGCTTCTTTGTTGCAGTTAAAAAAAAAAAAAAGACAAAGAAAAGCTTCAGACTACTTCTGTCTTTAGAGATGCTTTCTACCCCCACCACAGATACACTTAAAGCATGACGATTCATCCCTGGGCTTGTTAGAAGACACAGAGACCAAGCTGGCAACTACAGAGACAAGGTGGCAAGCCCTACCAGCTTTTCCTGAGCCCCTGGTCAGTGCCAGTTCAGCTTAATGCTTTAAATTCCAAACTACACCTGGAAAATGAGCTCGTCCCATCCTCAAAGTGTAGTTTGGCCTCCAGTGCACGGGTGAGAGGTGAGAAATGCCCCTTTGTGGTGGGGAGGATTTCTTGGCCTTGTTGCCTGGTTGGCGATGCAGCAGCGCGGGGCCAGCTCTCATCTGTGACTCACACATCTGTGAGCAATAACCGTCATGTGGCCACACAGGAATGCACACACGAGCATTTAATGTCTTTTTAGTCATCTGGCTTCCAAACACTTTCACTCCCCTGGTTTCATTTGCCATTCTACATGGGACGATCAGGTCCCATCCTTGTAGCACTTGGCATTGAACCCTTATTAAGAGCGTATCAATGATATGATCGATGCCCTTAGCAGCGGCAGCTGGAGCCCATCCTTATCCCCAGTGATTCCCCAGGGCTTCCAGCACTGCTCCCAAAGGGGCATCTGAAAGGCAGACTGGTTGCCCTCCGTAGATAGGAGCCCAGCGCAAAGAAGGGACCATCTAATCTCCACCCTCAGTTGCTTTTTGAGTGCCCCATACATCCAGTTAAACTGGGCTGCTTGGATTTGCTCCGGAAGAACACAGCTCTGCATTACTAGGACCACGGGGCCTCATAATCCTCCCCCTGTTTGAATGCAAACTGGAGCTCACTGATGGTGGATTAGAAGAAACTCTAAAATCGATTTTTAATAGCTTTTTCCCCCACTGTTTTAGCAGGACGCAGGCAACTGCTCTCCCAGTGCACACCTACACCCTCCAAACATGATTGTTTACCCATGGAAAGCTGCCCTCACCCCAGCAGATCCCGCACAGCTCCCAGCGCGTCACGGTTGCGGGCACATCCAGCTGCAGGTTGCTGCCCGTGGGCTGGCTGTATGGGGAGCTTTGCTCTGGGCCAGCTTACGGGAAAGAGCAGTCTTTGCCTCCCGGACAGCCGCGCACATGCTTTTCCTCTGCTCTGAAATTGCTTTCATTTCTGCTGATGCAAGAGGCCTGCAGTTCTGGAAGTGCTTTTTTGTTGTTGTTAACCAGAAGGTGCCAAGCAGCACTCAGAGTGGTGGCAGACACCAGGGACACTCTGGTGATACAGCCCCTATAAATACACTGTCAATCCTGCCCAGGCCGCAGCTGGGGAGAGCGGGAGCAATAGCCTCGTGCAGGGAGCTCCCGCTCAGAGCAGCAGCCGCGGCGCTGGGTTTGTTCCCGCTGCCCTGCAGGAGATGCCCGTGCGGAGCTACCAGGAGCAGCGGCGGTGCCAGGAGGGGAGGCTGCCTCTTCCCAGCAGTGTCCATGCGGAAAGGGCGGGAATGCCACTGTGGGAGGCTCCGGGCTGCACGGGAGCCGCCACAGCCACCTCTCCATCCTGCTCTGCCGAGGGCTGAGCAAGGGCGGGTGCTCGGGAGGCTGCTGGCCCGGAGGACTGCCGTGACCACTGCCTTCTGACAGGTTCAATCCCAGCTTTGGGCACCTCTCTGTGCAGGGAGGGAGGACACGGGTCACGCTCTGTTTCCTCTACCAAGGAGGATCCTGTTGGGATCCAGCTCCATGAGGGATTTACCTGCTGCCGGGCTCAGGGGTTGTCAGTGCAGGGATGAGGGGCAGCCCCAGGCGCCCTCCGTGCTGCGGGGAAGCCAGGCTGGATGCGGCCGCTCCTCAGAAAGCTGCTCTGGGCAGACCCCAGCCTGTCTCGCTGCCCCTTAGGTTTCCGGTGGACTGGTGTTCTCGGGCGATACACGTCTACTGGCAGCTATAAAAACAATTAACGTTTTTAAGCACCATATAAAGATTAATTCTACCACCACATAACAAAGTCATTAAGGCTTATTTACCCCACTCTATAGATGGTTGAAATTGGAGCGAGCCAGCACTTAAAGGATGGCTTAGGTCCACATGGGAAACAGGAATCACAGGTGGGCCACGAACCCCAGGCTTCCCGGCTGCCTGGCACAGATTCTGCTCTGTGAAGTTGCTGGGACCGTTTGGGAGCCCATGGCCTTTCGAAAGCAGCTGGCGGCCTGGGCGGGCGCCAGAACAGCTAATTACACCTTTCCTGAGGAGCTACCGGGGAGCTGCGGGTGGGCGTCGCGTCCTGCGTTTCCTGCTTGGAGCTGCCGTGCTGAGGTGTTGCTGCTGGGAGAGCTGCCGTGATTCATCTCTGAGCAAAGTGGTTTCTGTCTCGAGCCGGCACGGCAGGAGGAATGTGGGCACTGCCCGGCCCGTCGCCGGGAATGTGCTTGTCGTTCGGGAATGGACCTGGCACACTGCGCTCCGTCTGCTCCCCTCGCAGCAAAGCTAACAGGGAGGATGAAATGTTTAAAACAATCTTAGCTACGCAAAAGCTGTCACGGGGTGTTTAGTGCACTGGTGGAAGAATTTGCTCTGGCTCTGGCTGCTGTATCACTCCACAAGAGGACTGTGCCTATCTGGCTGACCGCAAGCAATCGCCCACTAGCATGGAGCACAGGGAGGGTCTCTTTATGCCCATCAGCGTTGCTGCATGCACAAGAGGGGCTTGGACGGCACCATCATCCTGGCCGTGCGTAAGAGGGGATGAAAAATATCGTGTAGCAAGAGACAGGGTGCCTGACAGTAGGAATGGGTGCTGTCCTGTCCCCTTTCATTTGACTTTAATTATGGCTACGACCTTGCAGAGCAGGTGACATCTCTCGAGGGAGCCGGGGCTGCTGCAGGCCAGGGCCGGCCATGCAGGGCAGCGCGGAGCCCCGAGCCCAGGCAGGGACGGATGCAGACGGGGCCGGGAGAAGCAGCGGCCCAGGGTTGTCCTCTTGCCTGGATGCACGATGCTTGGGGCCCTGTTTGCTGGCAGAGAGAGGGGTTTGTGCTCCTCTCTGCTGGAGACAGCAGCCCTTGTCCTTGCTCACACGGAGGCCGAGTGAGGGCCAGGCTTGGCTGAGGTGGGGACTCCCATTTCCACAATGTGGGAGATAGAAAGTCCCCATCCTCCGCCCCCATCCTGGCAGCGTGGCCGAGTGTTTTGGAAAGTGTTAGGCAGGCAGCAGTGAGTCACGCGCAGCTGCAGGGCCTGGCAGCCCCGCTGGCCCCGCGTGCGCGGCAGGGACGAGCCCTTCACGCGCCTCCCGGCGTGACAGGCCTCCCTCCCCGACCTTCCTTTCCCCAGCATCTCCAGCAAAGAGCTGACCGAGCTCATCGAACGCCTGCAGAAAAATGCCGACCAGGTGGAGAAAAACATCGTGGAGACGGACTCCCGCATGCAGAGCGTGAGTACGCAGCGCGTGTGCGCCCACGGGGGGCTCCTTGCCCTCCTCCGACACCCCGCAGGGTCCTGCATCACTCTGCAGCCCCAGGAGCAGCCCCACTCCTCACACCCAACCCGTATCCATGTGCTCGCCCTGGCTGCAGGATGGCCCTTCTGTAGCAGAGGGAGGCACAGCTCCCTCAGGAATACAGGGAGAAGCTGGAAGTCCGTGTGAGATGCTGTGGCCCTGGGAGTCTTCTCCATGTGGGACGGGACAGTGCTGCATGGAGCAGGGATCTGCAGCTGGGATGGGGGTGAACGGGCTTGAAACAGCTTCATCTTCTCAAACAATGTCTTGGTGCTGCTGAAGGCACTAGAACCTCCAGCAACCACAGCTCTTAGGGCTAGCACATACGAGGAGAAAAATACAGCGTTAGGAGGGGGACCGTCTTGAGGTAGCGGAGGAACCTTCCCTGCTTCCAGGAGCAGCGTGGGGAGGCCCTGGCTCGGCCGTGTGCCCTCACCCGTCACACAGTGCGGGGCCAGGCCAACTCTGCAGCGTGCGGGTGCTGCAGGTTTTCCTTTGTGATTCTTTGCTTTCGCTCCACTCCCAGCTCTCTCCTCGTTGCCTCCCCAGGACTTGCACAAGATCAAGGCCGGCCAGCTGGCTCAGTACAAGGAGCTCACGGCTCAGAAACTCACCGAGTCAGACAAGCTCCTCTACGTGCTGGATGGGGATGCAGCAATTGCCAAGCACATGAAGCACCCCCAGGGCGAAATGATTGCTGAAGAGTGAGTACCACGGAAGGAAATCAGTTCCTAAAATCCCACGGGGTGGGAAAGCCTCTTCTCCAGGGTCTGCTCAGCTTCCACCTGGACCTGGGAGGACATTGGGGGCTTCTCCACCTCCCAGCGTGGAGATTTGCCCAATGCCACTGACCTGCGCCCATCCTGGGGCACGTGTGTGCAGGGGGCAGCGGTGGCAGCACCCTCCCTGTGGCCACGTGGCCCCTGTGGCTCTGCGTGCCCGCTGGGGAGGCAAGTCCTGCTCTGCTCCGCCACGGCCTGCCCTGAGCGGGAGGTTTTGCTGAGCAGCCCTTGGCAGAGGGTCAGGGTGCAGGAGCTTTGCCCGCTCACTCCCCAGCTGGTTGCACGACGTGGAGCGAATTGCTCTGCCTGCCAGGGCTACATTCTCCAGGGTCTCCTAGGACAGCCTGCTTGAGCACTGTCTGTCCCTGGCGGGGATTGCCTAGAGCTGCTGAAGTTAATGCCAGGGCTGGCTGCCCTCCACATGCTGCATCCACCCCCGTGTCTCCCTTCACGCAGCATCCGGCAGCTGAAGGAACGAGTGACAAACCTGCGTGTGAAACATGACCAGATCTACAGCTTCCCCCTGCAGCACATCGAGCCCCAGGTCAACTGGTCAACAGTGATTGAAGAGAAACAGGTACCGAGGGGGCCTG
Organism: Crypturellus soui; assembly: GCA_032275445.1. Classification (NCBI taxonomy): domain Eukaryota; kingdom Metazoa; phylum Chordata; class Aves; order Tinamiformes; family Tinamidae; genus Crypturellus; species Crypturellus soui. The sequence goes on from JAUBNY010000244.1 coordinate 4,593,503, forward strand.
GGATGGGACCAGTGACCGCTGCCCAGCACAGTGCCCACCGAAGACAGGTCTCCTACCTCATGATTTGATAGAACTGGGCCTCAGTGGGAACATCCCATCTGGGTCCTGGGCTTGGCCGGCTCCTGCCCTGCTGCTCAACACAGGGAAGTCGCTGCCCTCCGTGGGCAACACACCCAACTGTCCCAGCAGTGAAAAGGCTTTCTTAGATCTAGCCTGCATCTCCTGCTTTAGTTTATGCCCGTTGTCTCTTGTACCTGCTCACAGCTGCCATCACGCAGCCCTGTAAGGAGCCTGTCTCCATCACCTCCATCACCTCCATAACCTCCCTGGGGCACGAGGAGCTGGGGGGCTGGAGGGCTCTGCCCGTGGCAGGTGCTGCGTGCTCAGCAGGTGCCCAGCCCCAATCTGCCGAGTCTCTTTTCTCCCACCGTTAACCCTAAATTTTGCCTGATGCAGGACACGCTGAGCGGCAAAGGCTTTGGGACTGACCTGCCACTTGTTAACAGCCAAGTAGAAGAGCACAACATCTTCCACAACGAGGTGATGGCCATCGGCCCGCACATCGCCAAGGAAGGCAGCAAGGTGAGCTCTGTCCCTCTCCCTCCCTCGGGGACAGCCCTGGGCTTGGGAGAGCACCCATGCTGCTGGCAAAGTGAGGGCAATGAGGCCGCTTACCCAGGTGGGACCATGGGCACCTCCCGAGCTGTCAGAGCCTGGGCAGGGTTGTGTGGGTGCCCAGATCCACTCCTAAGCTCCAAGCTGAGCATGGCACACCGACCCGAACTTTATAATGGTGAAAATCCTGCAAAATCCACATCCCAATCCCTCATCCAAGCTTTAGACTTTTGCTCATTGGGGACATGCTCTTAACGCTTACATTTCTTCTATTACCAGGACTTCACGGGTGACCTCCAAGCCAAGTATCAGAAACTGCTGGTAAGAGACCCCACTGGGGGCCTTCAAGAAAGGCTGGGAGGCAGCAGGGTGAGGCTGGGGTGGGAAGGGAGCTCTGCAGGGACACAGCACCCCTGGCCAACGGCTCTGCCCCATGGAGGGAAGAAAGGAGCGTGGGGCTGAGCTCTCTAACCCTTCCCTGCCAGGCTGGCTCCCAGCAGCGGCAGCAGCACCTGAACTCACTCCAGGACTACATGCAGCGCTGCACAAACAAGCTCTACTGGCTGGATCAGCAGGCGAAGGACAGGACACACTATGACTGGAGCGACCACAACCTGGACTACCCGAGCCGGCGCCGCCAATACGAGGTTTGTGCGCGCTCGTGTGCAGCCCGGCCCCGCGCCAGCTGCCCAGGCTGCGGGCGTCGCAGCCACCCGCGGGCACGGAGCCAGCCTGGAGCTTGGACAGAGGCAGGATATATCCCTTCCCCGTGCCTCAGTTTCCCTGTTCCATCAGGCAGCACTTGGAGATTTACAGATGATAGAATATGAATAGCAATGTTAATCCTTGCCTCCTGCCAGAAAGAAGGGTGCTGGGTGCCTGAGGAAAGAGGAGAGTCATCAGATTCCTAGTTCTCTCTTTCCTTAGCTCAGCATTAACTTGGTAATAATCAAATCCAGAGATCTGCAAGCTGGGGAATAGTAGGCCAGCAGTCTTGTGGACCTCTTCATACCCTTTTGGTCTGAAGTAGCTTCAACACTGGACTAAGCCAGGGTCCCCTCTTGTCGCAGAATTTCATCCACCGGAAACTAGAAGAGAAAGAGGAGGCCATCAACAAGCTGCACGCGGATGGAGATGAGCTGCTTGCCCAGAATCACCCTGGGAAGAACGCCATCGAGGTGAGCTCCAGCTTCCCCGCCGGCTCCGAGGGGACGTGCGTAGACATCGTCCCGCGTGGGGCCTCCTGCTATTGCAACACATTAATTACTTCCTGGGATACCAATGGGAAGAGCATCCTTTGCTCGCAAGCCTATAAACAGAATCAAAGGAGCAGAGATAAACCTAAGTAGCTCTTGTAATCACCACTGTCATTATTCCTGTGGTGGTTATCCTGGACATCTCCACAAAGGATAAATTACATTATCACATCCCACGTTTGATGGGAAATTGGACATGCGGTCACAGAATTTGCCACTGTCTTCCACCATCCCCCACAGTCGCCTCAAAGGACCCCAGTTTTGGACCAGCTCTGTTGTATTCCCTCTAAGAAGAGCCCCTGGCTGGTTTCATGGGCAGCCAAGGATTTGGTTGTTCAAAATGGAAATGGGTTTTGTTACAGGCTCACATTGAGGCCGTCCACGCGGACTGGAAGGAGTACCTCAACCTCCTCATCTGCGAGGAGAGCCATCTGAAGTTCATGGAGGACTTCCACAAGGTACTGATCCTTAGGGAAAGCAAGGCATGGATATCTGCTCCAGGCAGCCCCGAGGGTGGAAGCTGGGCCACGAGTGATGCCAGCACATGAGCAAACCCCAGCACCCAGGAACAGGACAGAAGAGATTTAGTCCTTTAGTCTAAGGAGCTTTTAAGCTAGGGGAATTACTAAGTCCTCAGCCTTGACCTGATATAACGCAAGTCATAATTGCTCAAACCCTGAGCGCAATAATTTGGTTCTGGAAGCAAAACTTCCAGAAAGTCTCCAGTGCTGTTGCCAAGGGCCAGGAGCCGCTGCCCAGTGTCAGCCCCTCTGCTTGCAGCATGGCAGAGGAATTTCCCTCTGTCTGGGCTTACGGCAAAGTTCAAGCAGTCTTGTCCCACCTTACCCCAAGCCAGGCCACGGGGCAGCCTTGCATGTTCCTCGGGGGAGCAGATCAGGTCCGAGTAGAGAATTCGACCTGAGCAAAGCACACGGCTGCATTCGCTGCACAGGGAGCCCTGCGAGGGCTGCAGCGCTCCAGCTGAGCTCTGCAGACAGATGTCTGCTTGATAAATCGCATCTGACACCCGGGGAGGCTCTGCAGGAGAGCAGGTTGGGCAGGATTCCTCTCCCACAACCTGGGTGTGTTCAAGACCTGATGAATCCTTTGCCAAAGTTGAGCTGTAGCGCCCAGCCCAGGCCGTGCCTTTTGTAGGTGCCTCTTCAGTAACTGCTAGAATAACTGCCCCGTGGGATGGTTGGTGTGTGGAAGGGCTCGGCTCTGCCTCGCCACTGGCACAACGCAGAAAGGCGTCTTGATCATGACATTGTTCTAGTGAGACAGAATTAAAGGCGGGGAGGATGGGTCAGAAGCAGGATTTAGCAACACTGCAGGAAGGGAGCATGCAATAATCTGCCCCCTCGTTTCACTGGTTTTCTTTGCCCTAGCTCTGGGGCTCTGATAGTGGCAAGCAGTGATTCCTCATTCTCTTTCTCCCCGCATTTCTGAGTTTTCACATCTCTGTCATCTCTCCCATTAGTTCTCTCTACTCCGAGTAGCGTGAGGACCAGAATGATGTTGGGCCATAGGACCTGGTCCATTTTTCAGCAGGGACCTTCACTCACAAGAGATTTTGCTTTTTTTGCAGTTCCAGAAAGACACCAAGGATGCCCAGGAGCTCTTGAAGAAGGTAGATACAGACTTGGACCAAAAATACAGCCCAGAGTTCAAGGACAGATACCAGCTGGAGTCTCTCCTCCGGGAGCTGGACGTGAGTAGTTGGTGCAGCCAGGACCAGAAGGGGAGGCAAGCAGGGCGGTAGCGCAATGGGCACCCCAAGGTCCTCACAGCACCCACAGAAGGTCCATCCCTGGCCGTGGGGGCAGCTCAGCATGGCTGCAGCAGGGCCCCACGCTGATGCCTCCCTGCGCCTGGCCTTCCCTGACTCTTCCTTCCCCTCCAGCTAGAGATTGCCTCTCCCATGGCAACATAATTGCTCACTGAGCTGGTTTTTATTTGTTCTCTCATTCAGTCAGTGCTCGCAAGGGGTGGGAGCATAATTAGACCTGCTGCCAGAGGAGGCTGTGGAACTCGCTGTGCCGCAGCGAGCCGAGCCGGGTGGCGCGAGCGCCCGCTTGGGAAGGGCTGCGCGGAGCGGCCGGCCCAGGCATGTCACAGCAGGACTGACATCTCCAGGACAGCTGAGAGCTCTTCCAAGAGCCATCCCTCTCCTCGTGTGCGCTCCATCCCGGGAAACCCAGGGGGATATCATGGGCATACATAGAAGCAGAGCAGCAGATCTAGAACTGCTGCAAGAGGCTCCCTAGCCAAAGCTGGGCTCGGGGTTATTACAGCAATACGCAGCTGCGCAGATGCAGGCTGTAGAGCAGGAAACACCTACTGCCGCCTGTAGTCAAGGCATGAGCTCCGCATAGGCCTAGCTCTGCAGGGATGCAAAATCGTTGTGGGACATTCTGAAGTCCCAAATGCCAGTGGGGTTGCAGAGGCAGAAGAGCAGAGGAGAGGGCTCAGTGCAAGAGCGTAACAGCAGGATGATGGGACCCAGGAGACATTTCTGAGGTGGTTGTTCCAGCAGCCCTTGTGCGAGCTCTTCCCCAGGCTCCCAGGAGCTGGGAAAGCCCAGAGGCTCTGCAGCCCTTTGCTTTGTTCTTCCCGCACCCTTACCCTCTGTTTGGTTGTCACCCCGCGCTAGGACCAGGAGAAGGCCTTGGACAAGTACGACGCCGTGGTGAGGTCCCTGCAGGAGCGCAGCCAGCACATCCTTCCCCTGCGGTACCGGCGGGAGGCCCCGCCGCAGCCCCTGCCCGTGGAGGCGCTCTGCGAGTACGAGGGCGAGCAGGTAGAGCCCCTGCTGCCCGCGAGGGCCCTGCTGCCGCAGCCTGGCTGAGCGCAGGGGGAACGGACGAGAAAGCCGGGCCGGGGGGAGGTCCAGTGTCCAAGCAGCCACGTCTCCCTCACAACGATACCAAAGCAGCGCTTGCAGCCTAGGAAGGGCAGTTGAGGACAGGTCCAAGGAGGTGCAGTCCTGTTCCTCCTGCCAACATCGTGCCTATCGCACCCGTGCTGGGATTACGACAGCCCGGTTCTGTCACATTCCCGCACCTCCTGCAGCCGGGGCTGGCACGCTAGCAATGTCCAGGCATGTTTCTGGCCAGAGATA
>JAUBNY010000244.1:4599793-4619515 GCA_032275445.1 Crypturellus soui
AACCAGTATGTGCACGTGAAGGAGAAGACCACCAGCTGCAAGAACGTCCTCCAGCAGCGCTACGAGGGGCTGAAGGCAGACAGCATTGGAGGTGAGACTGGCAGGGCAGCTCCTGCCTCGGAGCTGGGTGTGAGCCTGTGTCTGTCCTCGGGGAATGGAAGCGGATGCTGCTTCTCAGCAGCAAGGTCAAATGTAACCCCAGCTTCTCTCCCATTCTAACCTGGTTCCTTCTCTTTATCCAGATGCGGCATCGATTCAGGGCCGTCAGCTTCTGGCAGGGCTGGAGAAAGTGAATAGTGACCTGGACAAGCAGGAGAAAGCGATAACGGCGAATCTCCGTCCCCCGCTGGAGCAGAGCCGGGCCGTGCAGGACAGCACGGAGCGCTCCAAGGAGCTCAAGGTGCGGCACTGCAGGGTGTAGCACAGTCCCTGCTATAGCGGGACTGCACTCCCAAGGGAGAGGAAGAACATGGGAACCCTAAAGATCCTGCCTTTCCTGCCCCCATCCCGGGAGCGTGGCAGTTACACTAATTCTGCCACTGTCTTCCCCAGCCAAGAAAGGAGAAGCAAGAAAACACCTGTGCTCCCAGGCACTGCTCCTGCTCGGGCACATTTCAGCACTTGCCCCACTAGGCTCTTGGCCTGGTAACTTATGGCTTCCTTCCTGTCCATCAGACCCCTAATTAAACCAGGCTCCTTGCCACAAACCTCCCTTGTTTTGGGAGGAAATTCAACTCGCTGGTTACATCACCTGCCCAGGGCTGTGTCAAAATCCAAATGCCACCACAAGTGAAAGCAAATTGCTCCAGCTCTCTGCAGTGCTTTGATGTCCAGGCAAAAATTTAGAGAAGTACAGAACAGCTATGGTCAGAGGGACCTTTAGAGATTATCCAGCCAAACACCTCTGCTCAAGCAGTGTCAAAAATGCATCCTTAGCATTGCAGAGCCTAGAGGACCACATTTTTAGCCAAACTAGAGCTGTTGTGAACCAGTCCCTTCTCATTCAGAGTTTCCTTGCTAAGAGCTGGCTGTTTTGTGCCAGAGCAATGCTGGATATGAGTCAATGGAACATATCCTGAGACACCTGCCATCAAACACAGGACCTCAACCTGACCTGCTCTCTCATACCACACAGCCAAGGTTCAGCTTTGTTGTCATATAACTGCAAGGTGTAATTCAGTTTCTATAAACATTTTGTTCTTGCTGCAGAACATCACCAACGAGGTCCGCCGCATTGAACCAGACAAAATAAGGAAGATCCAGGAGTGTGAGGTCTTCATTGAGTCTGTGCCAAACACTGGCAGTGCCACCTTGGTCAAGAAGAAGGTGGAGGACACCAACAATAAGTATGACCGTGTAGTCCAGCTGCTCAATGCTGCCCAAGAAAAGTAAGTCATAACAAGCCACATACAATGTAGAATCTTGTAGGAAGCAGATCTGGGGATACTTTGACACTTCTCCCCTTGTATCCTACAGAGTTGAGGTGGCCACACACCTCGAGAGGAGCCTCCAACAAGGCCGAGACCTGCTATCTACATATGAGAACAAACTGGTCATAGATGATACTGTACCAGAGGATTTGCGGGTTGTAGATCGTAAGAAAGAAGAGCTGCTGGTGAGTGTTTTATCAGACAGTTTTGACCCTATCAACATGCTCTGTATACAGAAACACTTTCCAAAAGTAATTGCTTTTGAAGTGACAAACTGGTGTCATTGGGATGACCTATCCCAGCTGGAGATGTGACACATACCTTGTAGTAAGTCCAGTGATCCCCACATACCTGAGGAGAGGTGGTCTTCTCTCAAGTTTCCTGCAGAGTGTATCTCAAAAAGTGCTCAGGGGAGATATGAGCAGTGAAAAACTTCTGAAAAAGGCCCTAAATGCCCAAACTGTTCCCATCCTCAAACCAGAAAGCAAACGCCAGTTGCCTAGTCCTGATTTGACTGAGGACTAATGGAAAGGATAAGATAAAATGGTCTGGGAAAAGCAGTGCAGAGGCCTGATAAATAAAAGAGATAGGTCTATCAGGGTTGTGAGAACATCTACCTCTGGGAAAACACACTGAGCAGAACTGGTGATCCTTCTGCTGCAAAGGCCAAGAACTGCTTAGGCCAGAGTTTCACATCCTTCTTCAGCTTTTGCATCAAGCCCACAAGTTCAGCATAGTAGGCAAAAGCTTTCATTGCTCCTTCTAGAGTTGCTAGCAGGAAAAGGACCTTAGGTCTGCCTGAGAAGCACTAAACATCTTTCACATAGTATGCTTATTTTTAAAGAAAACAGGTAGAGAAGGGAATAGAGCTGTCTGCTTTCCTCGACACATTTACTTGACAGCTGTGTTTACAAAGCACTCCTCTAACTTGCTTTTCTGCAGAACTCACAGCATTATTGTAGTTCAGCTGCTCCTTAACATCACCTGCAGCTCCAGCGCGGATGCTGGAGTTGATCTGGCATGTGCATAACCCCAGAGATCCTCTCTCTCCCGATTCCTTCGCAGGCCATGGGTTCCGAGCTGCAATCCAAAAGGTTCTTGCTCAGCGAAGCAGAGCAGAACTTGCTAAAAACGAAGACATGCTCCAACGCCCTGGCTAGCAAGTTCCAAGAGCACTGCCCTGACATCGAGCGGCAGGAAGCCGAGCTCTACAAACTCAACCAGCGCTTCAACAACCTCAGCAAGCAAATTGACCTCAGGTAGGACCCCAGGACAGGATCCAGATAGAACTGGACCAGCCTGAAGAGCTGGGATATTTACGGTAGAAGATGGAGCCACGCGGAATGTGGGAGAAGCCTAACACTGTCACAAGAACAAGTTGTTGCAGAAGGGCCTCAAAGAGGGCTAAGAAATAAGAGAGAGAGAGGTTCTTGGTATGTACTGGCTAGGTAGATCTGGACAGCTTCTAGGATAAAGAAATGTGAGCTTTGGTAGGAGTGTAGGCACTGGCTACCAAGTGGGTAAGTTAAGAGTGCACCATCCACCACACCTTCTCAAATATCCCTCTCCCTGGACACTGGGATTTTAAGCCCTGTATGCACTGGGATTCTCCCTGCAGTTGCCTCATGGGTCCTTTCTCCTCTCATTTTTGCCTATATTTATATTGTCAAGGAGACATCGATTCCTGCAGAAGACTCTCTCTCAGAGAGAAAAAGGGATGGGAAAAACAAATTGTGTTTTTAAGGAACTGGGGAAGGGAAAGTGAGGTCCAGTTAAGAGGTGTCTGCAGAAGACACAACAGACTTGGCAGGACTGAAGCTGAATTTTCTTCCTACAGAACTCAAACCCTGCAGAAAGCAAGAAGCGCCTATTCCAACTACCGCACAAACTATGACAAAATCAACCAGTTCCTTTGCAACATACCTAACTATGAGCCTCAGGAGACAGATAACATTCAGCAAGTTGAAGCGAAGCTGAAGAACCAAGCGGTAATTCCTTTTAAGAAGTCCTGGGCTCCAAGGGGGAGAGGAAAAGCAACAACATTATTCTAAAAATACTTAGGGGAATTCAGATAGCTCCCGAACGTAGTATATATATATATACACATTATATATATACACACATATATATATACACATATATACATATATATAATGTTTGGGAGCTTTCTTAATATATATATATGAATATATGTACATATATATACACATATATATACATATATAAAAACATATGAACACTTCAGCCTGAAAAAGGCTGAAGTGTTGGGGTTTTGTGCTCCTTTGATGTGTGTCTGTGCACATTAGGCACTTCTGAGTGACATTGCAAGCAAGGAACAGGAGGTGCAGAAGGTCTCCACCACGGCACAGCAATACCAGCAGGCAGTGAAGGTAAGGACCATGATTCTACCCCTGGGAGAATTTTCAACATCCTACAAACTGCTGCCCAGAGAAACCCTGTGCAGCCCAGTACACTTAAACACTGAGGTACTAAGACCGGCCTATGCCTGCTCTGACACCGACTCCATTTGTGGCCATTAGCCAGGCAGATGTCATGGGACTGCCTCAATTCTCCTCTCTGTAAAAGGAGGGTCCAAAGCTCACTTTGGTGATGTAACTTGGCAGTTTGAGCACACGTTTGCAATATATTAGTAGGGCTGTGCAACACCTGTGCAATATCTGACTCACAACTTGAGGGGAGATCCTGCCACTGAAACTCCGGGTCCCACCATCCTCAGAGACCTGCCTAAGGGAAAACACAGTTCAAGGGAAGAAATCATTAAGGCTGGGGTCCAGGAGAGATCTGTGTGTGAAGGGAACCCAGTAATCTCACCTTTTTCTGGGAATTTGATCCCACAGGACTACGAGTTAGAAGCCGAGAAGCTACGGTCCATCCTTGACCTGGAGAATGGCCGGAATGGGTACCTGAGCAAGAAGCCCAGGCTCCAATCTCCAGCGGCTAAAGTAAAAGAGGAGGTAAATAAGTGCCAACCCGTAGCGAACTAAAGCAGATTATAGCTTGTGGGACCAAGGAGGATTTTGAGAACAGTTATTTTGTTGTCAGTGGCTTCAGCCTCAGAAGTCACCTGCCTAAGTGGCTGAGGAAGCATCTTTAGTCTGTCCATTTTGGGGGCACCCAAAACCTGGAAAAATCTTTTCCCTCTCAAGACGTTCATACAGAGGTTTCACCACCAAAAATGGAATGCTGGATACACATATTTAGGAAGAGAGCAGGGTACAAACTATTTATCTAGGGTACAAACTATTTATCTGTGCAGGATCTGCTTGCTCCCTGCCTCAAACTCATCCTATATATTGAGGCAGGCAAACAAAGCGGTCTACCTCGTTCTTCCCTGGTTGCATCTTTTCTTGCAGATCTTAAGTAGGAACATACAGGGAGAAGTAGAAGTGAGACCACTGTGCAGGTGGTATCAGTGTGCACACACAAGCGTCACTGCTGCTTTCCCAAAGCTAATTGGATCACTGTTATAGAAAGGTTTTGGGAAAGCACCAGGGCTGCTTCTTTTGGGCCTAGCCCTTGGTTTCTATTCAGCAAATCCTGAATAAACATCCCTGGTTTTCCTACCTTTTCTGAATGCATTTTTGTTTTCTAGGAAGCTGTTCTGGCGGCCAAGTACACCGAAGTAAATGCTGTTAATAAACAGAGGCTGCAGAATCTAGAATTTGCTCAGAACCTCCTGCGGCAGGTAACCAACTGATCACCACCCAGCGCTGGCTTGGCAAGAGCGAGCATGGGCTCAGCCTTTCCACATATTCCTGCTCTTAAAGCCATTGCTCCTGGGGGGCTTGGGGAGGGAGAGGGGGTTCAGCTCCATTGCAACAGTTCAGATAACAGTCAGACCTCTGCCTGTTACCTTCGTTAGGCTGAGGCAGTGCTATTTAGAAAGAGTATTTATGTAAGCAATATCCACATGTGCCTTTGCTATTAATGGAAACATTTCAGTATTTTATGCCCTACAAACCATTAATCTGCAGAAAACTACGTTAAACAATCTGCCAAAAATCAGACAGACAGACCTTTTGCAAGGGACATTTGTATCCCTTGTTCTGGAAGCCACAGATATAACACAGAAAGGCTGGAAATCCACAGAGCAGTTCAGGAGAAGCCTGTTTACAAATAAACCCTATTCAGTGTTTGCAGCAGGCAGCCTCCATTATTCAAGATCCACATTCTTGTGTAGTGTTTGTCACTGGAGGCACTAAAATAAGCATCAAATAAAATCCTTTATTATTTTAACTACATGTTCTTTTTCAACAACAGCAGCCAGACGTTCAAGTGATGCAAGACTTTGTCCAGACCAAAAAATCTCTAAGACCTCTGGAAGAAGTCTGGAAGCTGAAGAAAGAGCTCGAGGATGAGACCCAGCGTCGGCAGCAACTAGAAACAGAGATCAAAGCCATTCAGAACAACATCGTCCACCTGCAAAACCAGAAGCCCCAAGAAACGGTAGTTAAGAAAGAACTGCTGAAAAGAGTGCCTGACCCTCAATTGGATGAGAGCTTCCACAAAATGCAGCAAAATCTAGCAGAAGAGCAGCGCAAAAACCAGGTGCTCCAGGATGAGCTGGAGGCCCTCAAACTTAGGCTGCGTGTTTTGGAGCACGAGAAGAGGGAAGGAGGACAGGAGTATATTGTGAAAGAGGTGCTACGTATTGAACAAGATAAAGCTCAAGCCGATGAAATCCTGAAGCTCAAGGAAGAGCTGGAAGAGCTTAGGAGACAGGAAGGCACTAGAGAGAATGAAGTTGTTGTTCTACGCCAGCAAATTGCTGTGCTGTCCAGTGAGAAGAACAAAGAGCAGGAGAAGGTAACGGAGAAGGAGGTGCTGAAGCTGCAGAATGATCCTCAGTTGGAGTTGGAATTCCAGATATTGCAAGAGACCAAGCAGAGGGAGAGTGCCCTTAGACAGAAGCAAGAGGAGGAGCTCAGGTTCCTCCAGGACAAGCTCAAACGTCTTGAAAAGGAACGGGCCATTGCTGAGGGCAAAATTACTGTCAAGGAGGTGCTAAAGGTGGAGAAAGACTTAGCAATTGAGAGAGAGGTGAATGAGCTTCGGCGCCAGTATGAAGATGAGAAATCCAAGAGTCGTTCCAACGAGCGGGAAAAGGCTGAGCTGCTCAGGAAGATCCAGCTGCTAGAGGAGGAGAATGCCAAGGTGGTTGTCCAGGAGAAAGTGCGTGAGATTGTGCGCCCAGATCCTATGGCTGAAAATGAAGTTGCCAACCTTCGTTTGGAGCTGGTAGAGCAGGAGAGAAGATGCCGGGGTGGTGATGAACAACTGAAGACCTGCCAGGCTGAGCTGGCTGCTCTGAAGAACAGAGGGCCACTGGTAGAAGTCAAAGAAGTCATTAAGGAGGTCATTAAGTACAAGAACGACCCAGAAACTGAAAAGGAACTACAGCGACTTCGGGAAGAAATCATAGAGAGGACAGGAGCAATTGAAAGAGCTGACCTGGAGATCTACCAGCTGAAACAAGAGATACAAGCCCTGAAAGACACCAAGCCTCAAGTGCATATGAAGGAGGTTGTTCAAGAAATTCTGCAGTTTCGGGAAGACCCTAAGACCAGAGAGGAGGTAGAGTCTCTGAGAATTCAGCTAGCAGAGGAACAGATGAAACACATCGACCTAGACAGGGAGCGGCTATTCCAAGAGGAAAAAATTAGACAGAAGGAAGAAGAGCTTTCCCAGGTGAAGGAGAAGGTGGTGCAACAGGAAGTAGTGAAGTATGAGCAAGACCCTGCCTTGAAAGCTGAAGTCAACTCCTTCTCTCAGAGCATTGAGAGCGAACTGAAGCAAATTGACTGCCTCCGCGAAGAACTCCGCAAGCTGCAGAGGAGACGATCCGAGTTAGAACGTCAGCTGGAGGAACTCGAGAAAGAAAGACAGGCACGCAGGGAGGCTGAACTGGAGGTGCAGAGACTTAGGATTAGGTTAAATGAGTTAGAAGAACAAGAGAGGGAAACAACGGAAAGAGTCACTGTGAAACAGAAAGTGATCCTGCAGCAAGATCCCCAGCAAGAGAAGGAACACTCCCTCCTCAAGCTGGAGCTGGAAGAAGAGAAGCACCGGAGACAAGTCTTGCAAACAGAACTGGAAGCCCTGAGAAAGAAGCTTCTTTCTTTGGAGAAGATGGAAGTCAAAGAGAAAGTGGTCTTTTCAGAGAGTGTCCAGGTGGACAAAGGAGACACAGAGTATGAGATTCAAAAGCTGAAGAGCAATCTGGAGGAGGAGAGTAGGCGTAAGAGGGAGCTGGACGCAGACATCAACCGTCTTGAAACAAGATTGTCTGAGGTGGAATTCAATAACTCAAAGTCATCAAAGGAGTTAGACTTGTTAAGAGAGGAAAACCACAAACTACACCTTGAAAAACAGAATCTGTTGATGGAAACAAGGAGACTGCAGTCAGAGATTGAACTCACAACAACAGAAGCGCGGGATCTGAGAAACATGGCCCATGTGGACAGTGGAATCAACCTGGACTCCAGATTCCAAGCTTTGGAAAGGGAGTTAGAGGATCTGAAGCAGTTATCCAGAGAAAAGGACGCAGAGATTGAGCAACTCCAGAATCGTCTCAAGACAGTGGCTATCAAGAGGGAACAAAGAGAAAACCACCTGAGACGCTCTATTGTGGTCATTGACCCTGACACAGGCAAGGAGATGTCTCCGGAGGAAGCTCACAGGCTTGGCCTCATTGAATGGAGCCTGTTTGTCAAACTGAAGAGTCAGGAATGTGACTGGGAAGAGATCTCAATAAAGGGTCCCAATGGGGAATCATCTGTGATACTTGACAGGAAGTCTGGTAGAGAGTTCTCCATTGAGGATGCCTTGAAGAGCGGCAGGCTAACCATGGCTCAGTATGACAGTTACCTCAACAAGGAGATGTCAATCCAGGAGTTGGCAGTCTTGGTGTCTGGAAGTAATTACCCAGCGCTCCCTCCACTTTAGAAACATTCCTCAAAGGCAGCTAGTCGGAGCTGCACCATTTGTTAGACTACCAGATCACTGCAAATCTTGCCCTCCTTTGCATCTTCCAAAATGCTAGAGCCACTGCCCCAGCCGTCACCAGCATGCTATGAAGCCACACTGCTTGCTGTGATACATTGCAGAAAAGCACCATCAGTAGTGGAAAACATTCGTCAAGACTGCATTAAAACTTCATTCCCTTCTTCAGTCTCAGTCACAGTCACTCAACCTAACCTCTCCCCCACCAAACAAAAAAAAACAACAAAAACAAACAAACAAAAAAAGACAAAAAGCCTTAAACCAGTGAAGTATCTAAGTCTGAAGATTCAGCAGAACGTGCAGCTTCTTCAACATATACTCGCATAAAAACCTGTATACAGCAGGCAGAGAGATTGAAGGTCAAGATGACTCCAAAATGGCCAGCAGAAGCTGGTTACATCAACTGCAAGTTGTTAAGTGAGACAGTTTCATTGTGGACAGATGACTAAATGATAGGATCTTCCTCTGAGGAAACCAGCTCTGTAGACAAAAGGTGCAAGAAATATCATAATTCAGGTCACCACATTAATATCTAAACACGATCATTTTTCTCACCTGTGTGCCTATGCTGCTGGGGAAGAGTGAAGCAAAGCTTGGTAACTTGACGGTGTCGGTCCCAGCTTGAGGAGAAGCATTCACATATCGTAGGGTTCACCAGAAAGTGTGTAAAGAAGATGGAAATATTGCCAAACACAAGACGCTAGTGTAAAGCATGCAACTGTAACCAAATGCAGAGTGCCTTCTAAACACAGTTAGCTTACCTCATGGTTAAAAGCCATTTGTGGTGGTATTTTACTGAATAGTTACATGCAGTTACACGTTTCATTTACTTGTGTAAGGGAATGGGAAATAGAGGGAAATTCTATTTATAGTACAAAATAAAAATGCAGTGGTTCCAATCAGAGGCCTGCTCTTCTCTTTTAATTGTGACTTGGATCTTTGATCTTTGGTTTTAAAGGAAGAAAAATCTTCAGAATCAAAGTTGAAAAAACAAGACTGTTGATTCCATTTTCCAAGAGGAAAATTGCTGGCCCAGTACTAGCTGGGACTAAGCTGTATCAGATGGGATTGAAACGCTCAAACAAATGGGACTAAATCTACAGGAAAAGAGGGAGCTTTGCTGGAACACTCCCAAGGGCTTCCAAGTCTAGAGCAGATTCATTTCTCTTTTTTTTCCTTCAGTTTCTATTTTACCAGAGCAAAGAGCACCTCACCATCACCAATTTTAGCACACACTCAAGGCTTGCAACCTAGGGTCTTTTCACATTATTTAACCCACTTACCAGTGAAAGGGCAGACAGATCAGGGTTGCCTTTTAACAGTGCTCTCACTTGCCTGCACTCACATTATAGTCTGTGTCCCCTATGCATCACACTCTTTTCTAATACACCTTTGCAGAGCTAAATGTCCCCGTTCCAGTAAACTCTGCTATCAACAGAAGCACCCATAAGCACTCACTGCACATCCATCTTGGTTTTAGCCACCAACATAGTTTTATCTTTGTGAATTAAAGGAATGCACAGAAATTACCTTCATTGCTCCCGGTTCTGAACCTCAGATGTTTTTTCCAGCTGATGAAACTTCAAAAGTCCAGAGGAGCGGATCCATTGAGTAAGAATATGCAATTTTACAACCACAAAGTCTAGAAACCGGGGTATTAATTCACTCACCATTTAGCAGACTTTAGTTAAAATGCTAACTCATTAATCACTGAAGAAACAGATAATGATCATCCAAGTTAAAGCTACTCTTGGAAACAAAACCAGGAAGGAGATTAAAAAAAATAAACATTTTGGAAACTTTGAAACATTTTATTCAGTTGTTCTGTACAAGATTAACAATTTTCATACCACCCCCACCATCTTCAGCAAGACAGTCCCAACACACACACAAAAAAATAATAGTAGTAACTGCAGCTCTTACACGCAAAGGAACTGCCATGCTAAGTGCGTGCCCGGGGAGCCTCGCGTCCCCACGCTGTCACAGAAGGGCCACAAGGTGCCTTGTCGAGGCAGGTGCCAGACTCCTGGCTCCCCATCAGCTGTCAGGGCTTTGCGTGGTTCTGCCTTGCTGCAATTCTGCTCAATACCATTCATTCATTCATTATAGCATGTAAAGAAAAAAAAAAATATCCCACAGAATTTCCACCGAATAAACATTTCCCTGAGGCAAGAGGCTTCGCTAAATTCCTAGAATGAGGGCATTCTGCTCTGGCCATGCACGTCGGTGCTTCCCAGCAGAAGCATTCAAGTGAAAGCAAAGAGAGGGAGTAGAACCAGTACCTCAGGTCGCTCGCTGAGAGTCCCCATCCTGCCAGGTGTTTAACACTCTTTCAGCTACCATGGAAGGTTGAAGGTGCACAGTACCTCTCAGGATTAGGCCTTCAACGGGAACCACGCGACATCCACCGCTCAGAGTCCGTCAATAACCGCTGTGCTTCATTTTACTAACGCGAGTTCTGTCTTTGGCTCTTTTGCTACAACCTAGGTATTTTTTGTAAACAAATTTTTAATTCTGAGCTGCATTTGTTTAAAAAAATACAAACAATGTAGTGATCTTGGGAAATCATTTATCACTCAAATCAAAAACAGTCTATCTCAGAACTTACCAAAAATGGGGAAAATTAAAGTAAACATTTGCTGGTACGCTCAGTGTCAGCATCCTCCCCCAGAGCTCAAGAGGGAAGGCTGCAAGTGTTTGCTGGGAATACCAGTGAAGTCTATGTGAACAGTGCTTCTGCTGCATAATTCAGAGGTGGCTATGGGGGCCTGAGAGAAGAAAGACCAGGAGAATGGGAAAACCAAAACCCATAAGCTCAGCTGGAACCACAGTCTGCCCTTAGCTCAGGGATCAGTATTTAGGTCTAAGAGTTAAAAAATTCAAAATGATATCCCAATTATAGATGGTCCCCATTCCTGCAGCTCTGACAAGCACATGATTCTAGTGCAGAAATCATCCAGGAGAGCAATATTCTCTGGAATTCATTTGAGTAGTGGTGACCTTGGTTAACCTAGATCATTCCCTCTGCCCACAAAGAGATCATGACTAAAGACCCTAGGAAAGAATGGCTTTAGGGGAAGGTCTGGAACCTGCCTGCACAAACTCAGATAAGAAGTGGTGCTCTTGCTGGATTTGGTACTGTATTCGCAGTCACCAACACACCATTGAAGTCCAGACAGTGCAGCTTTTTTTGATGTGCAACCATAAAAAGCTCTATTAAATAAAACAGAATACATCTTAAATACAGAATGATTAAAAAAGGGTTGAGGAGCACACAAAATAGGGCTGAAATGTGTGTCATTAGTCCATTCTTGCTCCACCATAAAAGGCACTGGAATTATGTCTTCCTATACATGTGACATGCTGAGAAGTGTCCCATTCGATCCAATGCATTCAATGGTAATGAGGATAAAAATTAGCATCCCTTTGGAGGAAAAAAAAATCCAAAGAACAAAAGAAGTAGAATTCTTGATGTTCATGAGTGCTTCTAGAAATGTCTCTCTTAAGAGTCTTCCTTCTCCTCCAGAGGGGAACATTAGGTGGCTTGTTAGATTAACCACACAGGAAATGTTAAGTCCTCCAATTAAGTGTAGCACAGTTTTATAGTACAATTGAAAAGTTAGTCAAATGTCTTCAGAAAGCACTGGCAGTGCTAGAATCATCCAAGTAAACTCAAAGCAGAAAGAAGCACCTTTCACACCCTCCGCTGGGTGACCAAGGAGGTTAATGGACTTGGGGGTACTTGGCAGATGTAGACACAGGTGGGTGGGAATCCACCACCAGCACTGGACTTTGTGCCAGAAAGCCAAGCCCCCCGAGTCTCCGTGCAGGTTCTAGCCCTTGCCAGTGCCAGGGAATGCGTGAAGGGCAGCAGCAATAAAACAGTGCTACAAATGTTTCTCTCATTAGGGCATGGCTCAAGATGACCCTTTGTGTAAGGCCTTTGCTCCGAAAGCCTTTGAGCAAATGCGCCAATGAGTTCCATTTTTTTCAGTTCAGTCTCTCCAGTTTTTGTGAGATAAAGCCACAGCCGGTATCCAATCTTCATGACTCATCCTCTTGCTTTTGTCCTATGTGTGCTCTAGCTCCCCTCCTCGCAGGTGTCACAACTTGCGCTGCTGTGCATTGGACCCTTTGCCATGAAGCTGAGAAGCATCTGAAAGAGACCAAAACCACGTGGGAAGGGGGTTCGGCACCAGCTCTGCGGAGCTGCATGCAGCTGGGGCAGACAAACTGCACAGAAAAACCTGCTTTTCCCCTCAGCCACGATGGGGTCAGGGGTAAGAGGAAGCGCTTCAGAGATATCTGATAATTAGCAGCAGCCCTTCATCCACACCTGGGGAAGAGCCATGGGAAGCACTAAGGGTCCCCTGAGGTCTCCCAGCAAAAGCACCAGGGCACAGATTTGGATTCCTAGGAGGCTAGTTAGCCTAGCAATTTATGCTACCCTATCTAGGAAACTACAAATACATGGTATTTGCTGCCTAGCATCTAAAAACAGGTTCAAATAAAACTGTTAGTGGGCTTTTGCATTGCAATGAAGTCCTTGAGTGCCCATGGATACCAATAGGATTCACAAGAGCCTAACTGCTGAAGTAAAGGAAAGGAACTGATATGGAAGGAAAAAAGAAAATGCAGCAGAGGGAGAAAAAGTAAGAAAGTTTAAGGAAGCAGAAGTTATCAGAAGAAGCCCAAACCAGCATGAGGCTACCATGAACAAAGGACTAAGCAAGGCAGCAACACCTCTTCTGCAGCACTAGCGCAGTTTACCCCATGCAAGAGCTCAGCCCCAGCACGGACCCTCTGAAACACAAGCAGAGCCACTGCCAGGCATCAGCACACATGCACCTCCAGCAACAAATGCAGCCGCAACGACACACAAACAAACACAGAATGCTCTTTGCTCCAGTGCCTTCTGGTGAATGCCGATGTAAGCACCTTTGCTCAAGACATAAACGTTTCCCTGCAGCCGAGACCTCCGAATACACTGGAATCCACTCAGGTTTCAGATACAGCAAAGCAGCTGGGACCATCTATTCATCCAGACACTGTTTATTCCACTGTAAGAAATTAATCCATTTTAAGACCGCAGTGGTCACTTAAGTATCTGCTTTGGCATCGCACAATTGATAAAATCCTCTGAAATGATAGCACTGAGCTCAATCTCCAAACTTTATGCAATAAAGACCAAGTAAGACAGAATCCCAGGTGCCCCTGTAGAAGCTGTTTTCAGTGGCCACTTATTTCTAGTTGCATTTCATCTACCCTCAGCTTCTGGCACTACCTCCTCTCTGTCTAAAAGCAGCAGTTTATCAAAAATATTCCTCGTCTATAAGCTGCAGAGAGGTCACTGCTCTAAATTCCCTCAAACAATGAGAGAAAGAGAACACGTTGTCTCAGTGTCACAGAATACATTTCACAATCCCTTTTCAACTTGAAATCAAACATTTCACTCTCCAGTAATTCTAATTTTACAAATCCATCTTAAAGCACAAGGCTTTCTACTCTTTCCTGTAGATCAAGGAAAGGTCTTTCACTCCAGCGATTGCTGCCAGTAGCTGCTGCTTCTGCTCCGTGACATTGGGGAGATGTAACAACATGCCTCAGGCGAGCTTCAGCAAAAGAAGGAAAGACAATGAATTATTTGGATTTTCACCAGTACACTGCACTCAGCAAACAAGCACCATCCTCAACGGTCAAGGACATTTTACCCCACGATTGCTCTGGGAGGCCAGATTAACTCCGGCGGCTTATCCACACATCTGCTAATAGCCTCAGTGCCATACAAGTAAGCTAGCATATCCACTCCCAAATCAGGCACATGTTGCTCAGTAAGAGAATCACCACAGAAGCAGGTGCTAGGAGAGTAGCACTGAACTGCACTGAAGAGACAAGCGATATTTGGTGACGAAAGCAGAAATAGCTGCAGCAGCTTCCCTGGGGCAAGCAACTTCCAGAAGCAACAAACCCAAATCTGCACCCTCGCATTTTGATTTCCTGCATGGATCCCTCACTTCTTCCCCTTCTCTGTCGTGCTACCCTGTTTCCCAAGCAGGGCTCCATTTACGAGCAGAGAGGATGTTGATCATAAATCTCTCGCCTTGTGCATTAAGTCTGAAGGAATCAAACTGAGGCAGGAACAGGCTTAACTGCAAAATCATCACACTGTCAGCACCAAGTAAAGCAGTTTCATTTCACACTACAAACCTGTTGTGAGGGAAATGCAGGCAATTAGCTCAGTGCACAGATGCTAGACAGCCTGGTCCGAGACACTTTATGTAGGTCACCAGTAACAAAACTCCAAAAGCCAGAACATTAAATCCTAGGCAGTCTAGCAGACTGCACATAAACACACACAGCTTTAACCCTAGGAGAATAATTCTTTACTATGACACAAAGAGCAAAGCTGAGTACGTCCAGAAACCAACACTTGCTCTAAGCACTGACTGTTCATCATTTCACAGCAGAACAAGTTTGCACTGGCTAATGAAACAGTAAAGGCCTAAGCCTTTACTCAGGGCTAAGCAAAGGGCTAAACCCAGCCTTGTGTCTTGAGCAAGCTGGATTTTTTAGCAAGGACCACGCTAGCCAGCCCATGTGGAAAACAACTTTGCTTTCACCCCTAGAATAAGCATCTGCCAAGAACGGGATGACTCACAATGCAGAGGACAAACAAGACCGTCTGACAAGTTACCTGGCAAACTTTGCGGTAAATGAGTGGACAGGGCAGAATGTGGGAGTGGTGCTGCATGGTGGGGACTGGAGTGCAAGCCAGCTAGAAGACCTAGAGAGAAAAACAAAGAAAGGAGAGGAAAAAAAGAACAAATACACATTGAAGACAGAAACAAGCAAGGAGCTGCAGCAGTTAAGAGCTTAGCTTCCAGCTACTGGGACTTCTAGGATAGCTATAAGGATGTGCCCAAGGTTCTCTAAATGCAACTGCTAGATATGAGTGCACGAACTACAGCATGAAGCAAAAGCAAGAGAGATGAGTTCGTCTGCAACAGGTTAAGGCAGCAGAGCAGTGGTGTTTTGTTAGCTGATCGCACAGGCACAAGTAACATGCACATGCATGACTGGGAGGGCACTCACTGTGGCCAAGGCCATGGTGGAAAGTTCCTGGGGCAGGTCCCGTAACTATTGCATCCTTTGATACTCCTGCTTTCGGGGAGGAGTCTGAACTGAAGGAGATGACATGAAGAGGGAAGGAATGAATAGGAGAGATAATACCTAAAGGGGTGGAGCTCAGAGCAGCTGGCAGCTTGGGATTGCTGGACTTGTAGGATGGAGACAGTACACTTAAGGAGGAAGAACTTGTTAGCAGCACAGCTCCACTAGTTCCTTTCTGAAAGGCAACAGAAAAGATCAGTCAGGAGTGGGAAAAGTCAGGGTATCGTTCATACTTAACATGGAAATGCAAAACATTCCGAGCTTGAGACTCACGCCATGTAAGAAGCACCCTCCCAGCTAGGGCCCAAAAGCCACGAGCTGCTGGCACCAGGAGATGCCCAGGAGCTTATCACTGCAGCCAACTCAGGGCAGCAAGGCTTGATGCACTCCTCTACCCAGGAACATTATTTGCTTAGATATTTACTCCATTGCTGAATGCTTTTTAGCTATCTCAGTAACATACAGGGTCCAGAGGATGAGCAACATATAGTTTTCAGGCCCATTTGAATATACGCATTTAATTGCCCAGGCAATATTTCAGACGATGAGCAACAGAAGGTGGCAGAGAATAACCACCCAAGAAAACTGGGCAGGCACTTCGAGTTTACAACACAATATCAAGGGTTATTTATTCTGTAGATCAGTAATAAAACATGCCAATAATACTAAAATAATTTGGGAAAATTTAAATAAGGCTAAGTTTGCAGATCTGATTAAAAATAAATTCATAATTATAATTTCAGTTTTTGCACTGATTTTAATTTTCATGGAATTCACCTCAGTGTACTTCCTCTAGACCCAAAGGAGAGCACCAATATCCTGCAACTCACAATGTCAGGCTAAGATGACTACATAAACTACCTAGAAATTGCAATATCTTGCATATTTATTACGCTAAACTGAAAACGAAAGCTTGAATTCTGGAGTGCAAGCCTGTGGCAACTACACCTTCACAGCCTACACAAGCAGGATTCAGACAGTCATTCAAGAATTTCAGGAACTTCTTTTGAAGTTAGCACTTTATGGCATGTCTTAACGAGTTAGGAGACTGCCTGAAACAGTGCCATGTGTCTCCCAGCATTAGGCTAAGCCAGCATATTCCTGCTTACCGGCACAGAGGTAGAAGATGCAGCGCTGCTAACAACAGCTGGCTTTATGGAGGAGGTCAGCAACTTGGCCACCCCCTGAGTCCCCCCGCTAGAATCTCCATTTGAGCCACCAGGAGGGGCTACCAGAGTCAGCTTCTGGGAAACGGGTGTTTTCTTCACAGAGGAACTTGGGGATGAGCGGCTGGATGCCTGACCCAAGGAAGGGGTCTGCACACCGGGCAGCAAGCTACCAGAGGAGCAGCCCTGGTTTGCAGAGGCTCCAGATGAGGAGCTGCTGGAAGAGGCCCCATGCTTGGAAATGGAGCCAGAAACAAAGGGAGATTTGTAAGATTGTCCTGAAGAGCTAGAGCTACTTGAGTGCTTTCCCGTGTAGCTGAGAGACGACGAGGACGAGCCTGGGCTCTTGTGGGAACTGCTGGAGGTTGGGGTACTGCTTGGTGAAGCAGAGGAATGAAAGCTCTGAGCTTTGGTTGATGACTTGACCTGCTGAAGCAGGGAGCGTTGGGGCAGTGGGGAAGAGGACTTGGGGTTTTGCAATTTGACAAATGGAGCTGGGGATGTGAAAGTTTTCTGTGGTTGGTTGCTTGAGTGAAAGACCTTCACCTGAGCACCCGGCACTGGATTGGAGGTCTGAGGCCCGTGGCTAGGTCGGAGCAGGTTGTGGTGTTTCTGTTTAGACTGGTGTGCATCAGGAAGGATTTTGCTGGGGGAGACTTGGCAGGGAAGCTCTTTGAAATTTGAGCTCTCTGTCTTCTTGTCTTGTGGTGACTGACCCAATGCCAGGGCCTGCTCAGCCAGGAAATTTAGAGGAGACTGGAGGGAACCAGCAGGAGATGGTATAGGGGAAGTGTTGGACTTTGGAAATGCCCTCTTCTCCTCTGAAGATGCAACAGTTGGGATCTTCTCTGATGGAACTTTTGCAGGTCCAGGGAGAGTAAAGTCAGGGCTTCCTCCTGCTCTGCTGTTCAGCACAGCCAGCTCTTTAGAGACTGCTTCAAGTGAAGAAGTGGGATTATGAATTAAGTCCTCATCCAAAGAATCATCCATGAAGGCAGCAGGAGCACTAGTGCTGGCTGCTTGGGCTGTTCCAAGGGACAAGAGTTCTCTGGTCTGGGTGCTGATGCTGAGAGCTCCTCCCTGGGGCTCTGATGACAGAGCCAAGGTGCTGCTCGAGTGCCTCATAGGAACTGGCATCTTCTTATCTGGTTTACAGGAAGATTCCTGGAACAAAACCATAACAAGAGCCACAGTCAGAACACAGACAGGGTTTCCTGCTTGAGGGAATGAAAGCTTCCTAGGGTGGGGAGAAGAGGCATAGGAGGCATGACCTGTACCCAGTGATCCCTCTATCCCATCGATCTTAGCTGCTATTCTGGTAGCTCCCAAGCCCCTGACAGATTTATCAGGGCCACTGCAGGGAACAACTCCTTGTATCTAATGTACAGAGGGCTCAAAGAGGCTAAGGCAGTCTCTACACAGAATCTGTAAACAGTCTCTAAGAAGGCAATCTCTTGACTTTTGGGATATATCAACTGTGAGAACTGGAAAACAAAAGGACTCACCTTCATTTTCATCTTAGTGGGGGGCATAACTTTCTTCTTTGTCCTGTTTGAAAGGAGACAAAAGAAACATGGGCTCATTGAATGCCCTCAGGGAAGCACCCAATTAAGGAGCAAACTTGGGCCCTGTTAATGACGATCCACCGAGCCTTTTGCAAAGAACCAAGGGAACAGAGGCAGCATCTCAGGTTGCTAGGATTCACAACTGAATGACATTTGTTGCTCTAGGAAGCCCCAACTCCCACATAGGGGAATGAATTAGGGAGCAGAGCAGGCTTTGAAATCGTAGCAGAGCAGTGAAATCACTCAACAGACACATCCTGCACCAGCTGCAGGACTAGGCTCTACTGCAGGAACCCGCTGCTGACCTAACTATAGCAATATCCAGATGAAGCTGATACAGAAACTATATTGCAGAAAAGCTGTACGTTTCTTTTAGGTTCACAGAAGAAGCCAAGGATCCAAAAGCATCTGCCAAATTCACAGAAAATATATCACTTTATGTCTGGTCAGATGCAATCTCTAGTTCAAGACATTCCTGAGCTGCTAGAATTGTAAAGCTGAGGGAAGGATAGCTCTATACTCTGTATTTTGTATGCTCTCAAGCTTCCCCGCATCCAACCGTGCCAAGAACAGGACCCTCTGTCAAACAGACCTCAGCCTAAGTCTGTATGACTTTCTACTACAGACTGCCAGCAAGATCCACAAGACTTTGGCATTAAAGCATCTGCCCAGCTGGATTCCGATGGCTCTCCCGATTTACCACCCACAAGCCTGTTTTACCCCCTTCAATAACTTGAGCTCATCACACCCCTCCTTTAAGCAGGCAACAAAAAAGAGGGAATCCAGGATTCAGCAAGGACTGATTGAACAGGCAGCAATAATCACCGTGCTGGCATCACACTCCATCTTACTTTGATTTGCCTCCCAGGGACTAGAACAGAGACCTGACTCCAGTTTGTTGAACAATACCAGGAGGTAACTTTGCTTCCGATTTATTATTTTATTCTTGTCCCTGAGCCTACCAGAAGGCACCTCAGCATGACTGTTGCTGGGAGAAGTCTCACACGCGAAAAAAACTACTCTCCCTAGACCTCCCCAAATAAAGCAGCGCCAAACTATCTGATGGGAGCCAAGCAAGCTCAGGTGCTCCTGCACGATCCACCCAGACCCCAGGGAACGCAGTTCACCAGTTATTGCTCTACAGGAATGCTGCGCGATACTCACAGGACTGATGTGAGGTGTCCGTGTACACGCCTGCTCTCCTTAAACAGTGTCCTAAGAAGGGAAGAGAGCAATGAGAAGTGATATCCAGCAAGACCCAGTAGAGCAGCTGGGATCACTGGAGAAAGAGCTGCATAGTACAGCAGGGGACTTAGCGAAATTAGAACCACAGAGAGAGGAAATAAATATTCATCCCTTTTCCAGGAA